>CM021104.1:353218716-353241881 GCA_007115665.2 Sequoiadendron giganteum | reverse complement strand
GGTCTTTGGGTCAACTGTGTAAGTTTTTATTCGTGTTGGCTTGTTATCACAATTTGGATGGTATTATTAATGTTGTCTAATCATTTAATATAGTTGTTAATTTATAATGTTGTTTTATTAATTCAGTGTTGCTTTAATTAAGTACATTATGATAATGTCATTAATTAGTTAGTTTGATTTAATGATGTTTAGTATTGATTGATCAATTTAATTAAGTATTAGATTTAATTATTAAAGTGAATTATGAGAAAGGGCTAAGCATTTAATTAAAGTATTAAATTTAATTGGTAAATTTTAAATGTATGTTTGATTTAATTAAATATAGTATTTTAATTGTTGAAATTAATTTAATTATAGCATTAAATTTAAGTATTAGAGTAATTTGTGAAAATGCCAAGTATTTAATTAAATATTAAATTAGATTGTAAATTTAAAAGTTTGTAGATTTAAATGATCATTGTATTTTAATTGTTAATTTTTAAATTAGTGTTTTGATAATATTTTTTATTTAATTATTATTTTGGATTTAATCGAAAAGGAAGTTTTAGTGATATTGCCAAATTGGAAAAGATGGAAAGATTTCGCATGCAAAGCATGCATAGTTTAGAACTTAATGTCAAGAAAAGGAAACTTGCCTGATTAATAATTGTTGCTTGATTTTTGGTTTAGAAGGATGGAATCACTTTGATTATGGGGGAATGATCATTTTGGGGAGGAGGATCTTCTTCTGATTTTTTTTTGGTTTCTTGGGAACCAAAGAACTTTGTCTGTAGAATTTTTTTCGTAGAATAGGTTGCATTTCAGGAATTGTTTTGAAACAAAATGTTGAAGTGGAAAAGTATATTGCGAGTGGATTGCTTGGACGAAGCGGGTCATTGGCGAATGTAATGATGGGTCTTGACTCCGTTCTTTTGTAGCAAATTGGTTCTAGGTTCCAACTTTTTCTGAATTTTATTCTCTTTTTGAAAATGAAAAGATTGAAATGGTTAGGCTTGTTGCTTTAACTCTCGATCCAAGTCATTCTCTTGAATTTTGGGTGATTATATTTGGTGTGTTTGTATTACACCAACTCAAATGCTATGTTGCGTGTATAGGAATCCATTCGGTGTACATTGTTCAATCTTGGCATTTGTTGTGATAAAACTCGGTTTCCTTGATACATTGTATAGGATTGATCCCTAGCGAGTCTTATCCCTATGGCCTTAATCATCATTGCGTTTAAGACTTATTCATTGAATATACTTGAGTTTGCATTGTTTGTGGTTCGATGATCAATGATTTAGCTTGTGATTACAAATCTAGTTTCCACATATCGTATCTCTTAGCCGATTTTATTCTTATACCATTTAAGATCTAATTGCTTGAGTTATTATGCACATTCCAGCCACCTATTGCTTTTGCATGAGAGTTTATTAAGACTTTATGTCCAAATTTTAATCATACCTTGCCTATTCTTTCACACTTAGCTTTATAATCTACCATTGAGGCATCCACACAACCACCTTTATTTTAGGTGTATTATCATACAGTTCACATGCCTCATCTATGCTTCAACATTTTGCATGCATGCCTATATCGCCCTATTCCAGAGCTCTCATTTAGGCACGAAAAGTAAGGATTTTTCTTAGACCTGTAGATTATGTCTTACATCTACCATTTTCTTATGTGTAATTTTTAAGTATGTGGGTGGTTGTGTTATATCGGATTGCAATCTCTCTTATTCTTCAAATGCCCAATCTCGTCCCATTTATTTGTTGAGTCATCTTATCTCTATAGGATTTTTAGGTACCAAACATAATACTCTGCCTACCTTGTGGTGCTCCTTGAGGGTCTTTCTGAATTAATATAGGGTTGAAGCCTCTTAGTCTCGACTGATGTATGTCTACTCATATCTAAGAATTATTCAAACCATTCCAGATACATATTTAGCTACCGTATCTTATGGGATCATTTTCATTACACTTTAGTACTTTGAGAAAACTATTAACTGTATAGGTAACTATTACCAAATTTTCAACCATGGCTCAATCAAGTGGAGCCTATAGTTTTTAAAAAAGAAAGTGGTACATTTTCTTTATCTTCCCTACATTGCATTCTTATATACAAATGAAATAATTTGAAAGATTACAATTACAGATTATTGCACTCATACAGATGCGTGTAATGGAGTAAAGACTTAGATCTTTTAAGAAAAAAAGAAATCTTTATTTAATGTAGAAATATTCATTTGACTCACACAAGTCGTGAGTTTTAATTGTTTCTTGCTTATTCAATACAAGTCAAAATCAACATATACATGAATAAGTAAATGAAGAAAATAATATGCATGTAGAGAAGGTAACCAGTCATTTCCTGAGAATGACTGGTTCAACTTGTGTCTTTTTGTCCAACTACCGTCTGAGTTAACTTGACCTTTCTAGCTCCTTAGTACTCTTGAGTCCTGCATTAAGATGTAGCAATGCGATTAGATCAGTTCTCCAAGCAATGAAAGGTTACATACTTCACATGATCATTTACCTATGCATGCATAAATTGATCATGATATGCATTAAAAATCTATAGGTGTCTCTGAGAATCATCAAGGTCATCATGCAGACCCAAAACATGCATGCATTTTTCCTAATCTGTTTGCTTCGTGTGCAGATATAGGTGTAAACATATATTCAACACGTGGGTTAAATGTGGCTGCCATAAGGGCTGAGCCCAACGTGCTAACAATCAGTGTTTTGATGAGATGTATGCATAATAGGATCAAAAAAATTTAGAGAATTAAACAATTATGTTCATTCATCATAGAATGTTATCATAAAATGACAGGTATTAGCTCATTTAAATAGTTAGGAGTTCAGGAAGACAACAAGATAAATAAATGTTTCTAACATCAATGTGATTGAGATTTATTGCATTCATTGCATAAGAAACAATTGTAAATATGTTGACACATGTATATATCATGACATGATGTCATAGAGCATAGTCAAGTCCTAGAATATCATAGTCATATGGATATAAGTGAGTTCATTCCTGAGAGAGAAGTGAGCAGTGTAGTGATGTCATTTCTGAAGATCAAACACTTCCCTTAAAGAGAGAAATCAAGGCTTGCAAAAGGATACTATTGCAAAAGGAATCTTGCTAATTACTTTAGTATTTTAATAGGGAACATGGCATTATGGACACAAGGAAAAACAACAAGATTAGTCCCAAGGTTTTAAAAGAATGAGTTTTGTTATTTTTTTAAGGGTCATAAGAGGAATAAAGAGCATTTTTTCAAGGAATCATTAATAGGACACTGGAAAGCCCAATGGTAATCAATTATCTGTGAGCAATCATAATCTTCAATTGCATTAATATAATGTTTTTCAAGCAAGTAAACATTGTGTATGACCTTGTATCAAGGGTAGGGCTGATCTTTAAGGGGATTATGACTAATTGTGTTAGGTGCAAGACATAGTAAGGTGAAATCAGAGAATCACAATTGCTAGTTTAGGGACAACCATGAAATGTTTAATTGGGATAAGAGGAGTGTACTGTCTACCTGCTCAATAACCCCTTTATTCATAATGTGATTATTCATGGAGCAAGAAAAGACAATGATAATCTTTGTTAAAAGATGAAGCCATTGCCGATATACTAAGAAAATGAGGTTGGGAATACATGACAGGGTTACAGAGATGGAGTTAAATAATGATGTTGAAAGAGATAGCAGTTTGTGCATGGAGATTTAGCCAGACAAGGCTAAAATAACATGAGAGGGAAATGTTGGCATAGTCAAAAGAGACTAATTAAAATATTGATGTTTTTTTTCACAATGAGTTATTCAACAACATCATATAGAGAAAACTATAGTAGGCATCAACCTTTATCACAATGAATAGTGGTAGTAATAGTGCATAGTTTCATGCATGCTACAAAATATTAGAAAATAGTGAAGAGTATGACAAGCTTGGGGGACTATGTTCAGTCCATGAGATCATGCTACATAGGACAACTTTAATTATATGCAATACATCTCAGGAATATCACAGTCAGACTTGTAGGGTTTGTGGAAGTAGTGATGAACTTAGTGTTTTTGCTTCCTCATCAAAGTTCGACTCAGGTGGTAGGTTAGTAATGCATCCCTGGGTCTAGGATGGAGGCGTCCATGGTGACCATATGCAAAAATGAGGATGTCAAACTCAGAAGAATACAAGAACACGGAGAATAAGTGAAAATATGTGAGAATGCCTCTGTAATTGTTCATAAATTACCATGTAGAAAATCTTCAAAACCTTGCTGTCAGTAGATGCTTCATCTAGAAGCTTCAAAAGTGAAAATGGGGATAACAAGCATTTGATGCTTTTGGTTTAGGGTTGAAATTCCTATTTTTTCCATCGGTATGAGTGAAGTGATTTTTATCACTTTATTTATCAAATAACATGTCAAGTAATATATGCCCGTGGGTTCTCTCAATGGAGTGTTTTTGCCTTAGGCAAATATTTCATGCCTTAGGCAAATATTTCATGCCTTTTATATTTCTTACAAACTTTGTAAATGAAATGCCACATTAGCTATTTTTCTTTCATGCTTCAACACATACGTATCATTGTTATTCATTGTCTAAGTCATATTTGCATGTGGCTCAATTGTAAGACAAATGACTTTAAGGTGAAATTATAAACCTTAATTACTCATTTTGTTATTATTTAATGCAAATAGGGGTGATTTAGTCAAATAAGGAAGGTAGTTGTTAGTTGGTCTTATGATTTTGCAAGTATATAGGAGTTCTTAATTAGTTATTGAAAACATTAAGAGAGCATCTAGGAGGTGAGTCATTCTTGTTGGAGGAAATATAGGCCTCTTTTGACCAAGTTTTGAGCATTTTTGGGGTTGTTTCTTGAGTCATCACCTTAGACATGGTCAAAGTTGACCTTTTCACCCATTTAGAACACATTTCATGGAGATCCAGTTCCTATATTTTTGGCTTTTTGAGGACATCTGAGAAAAGAAGCTTCCAATTCCTATTTTGGTGCAACTGTTTGAAGCTTGCTTACTTAGTCATTTTCTGACTCATTTTGTAACTCAGTTCTTGATTATATAGTTTCTACACTTAGTGACTTTTGAAGTCCTTGGCAGATTTTTGCAGACTTTTGTAACTCAGTCTTTTGGCTAATATGACAGTGAATACCATGATTAAGCAATAAAGTTAATTATTTAGCTTCTTAGTTCTTTTGTTCCATTGTGTACAAAATTTTAATTGATGAAGTTACTTGTGAATAATTTCTGATTCCTTGTAATTTATGTCTTAAAAGTTAGCACCTTTTACAAAAATATATACATATTGCAGGTCATAAGTTGTATAAAATTTCCCTCTAAGATTTTTGACAATTCAAAGATCTTATGAATTACTTGTGCAAGAGGTATATGAAGTTGAGTTGTGTGAGTTGAGCCTTATGATTTGCTTAGTTTGTGTGTAGAATCTATTTACAAGCCAGATTAACAATTAGGTGCATCACCATAGAGATAGATTATTTCATTTTATGTTATCTTTTTTACTCTTTCCCTCTACAAAATCAATAGGTTAGGTGATTTTACCAGCTAGGAAGTTGGCCTATCCGGAGGTTCATTTCAACTTTAGGTGACCCACAACCTTGAAATGATCCCATGTTTCTCCGGAAAGCTGAGTTTTCATAACTTTGCATAGGGTGCATTTCTAGGAGTTAACAATTTTTGGCATGCCCGGTGGGACACACACATCAATGTATTTGGCTAGTTTAATGTGTAACCAGTGATTTTACAGGCCTTTCAAGAGGTTTTTTAGGCACATTTGGTGACTCTGTGAAGTGGAAGAACAAAAAATCCTGTGCCGTGACAACTTATGAGAAGTATACAAACGAGAAGTTCTAGAGGTTTTGAATTTTTGTAGCTGTCACCACCCAGAAGACACGGTAGAGCAACAAAAAGAACACCTCCTTCAAAGAGAGTTCAGTCTACACCACCTGGTGTTAGGCCAGAATCAATGTTTTCACCACCAAGGAGGAGTGGAAGACCTTCCAAAAAGTAGAGTGAGAATCGTTCTGCCTCACCAAGCCTCAGAACAAAAAGATCACCTTCAAGCAGTCCAACCACATTTGCTATTTTCTTAGGTGTTGTGTTTTCTTTTTCAAATTCTATAGTTTCTACAAATTTATCAGCTGCTGTTCAGACTCTAGTTAACTCACCACAACCACCTCCAATGGCTAGAAACCAACCCTTTATGTCGTTTAATGGAGGCAGTCCATTAAACTTGGCACAACACAATGACATACCAATGGCTTCTCTTAAGAGTTTTCCAATGTTCACAGGGGAGGACAAGACTACCCCAATCGAGCATATACGAGATGTGGCTTCATTATGTGGAGCTCACCATATAACCCAAGAAGACGTAGTTGTTAGGCTAATTGTTGCATCATTGAAGGGAAAGGAATCGCAATGGTATAGAGGTCTAGCAGTGGGCACTATTGCAACTTGGGATGATTTTGGAGACAATTTTCATAAGTAGTTTCAAGACAAATAAGATAATTTGTCCCTGGTTGAACAAATTACAACTATAAAGAGAGCTCCTCAGGAGCAGATGATGGACTTCAGTTTCCATTTTCAGAGAACTTGGGATAGAATCCCTACTACAGTGAGACCTTCTCCTGACTATGCTTTCTTGTACTATCGTAGAGATATAAACAGTGATATATCAGTTCATATACAATCAATGGGAGGGGTATCTTTACCAGGTGCTTATGAGGTGTCAATCAGAGCTGAAAACAACCTAATACAAGCTGGTAAGATTGCTCCAAGGCCACCAATGCCTATATTTCCAGATATTCATTCGAATATCCCTTTGTAGATTTCACCTTTTGCACCATTGCTACCTGTACCAATAGTTTCAGCTATTGTCCCAACTACTGTAATTCAAGAAGTTGTTGTTCCAAGTACATCAAATGAGCTATAGGAGATCAAAAGTTTGTTACAGACTTTTGGTAACAAGCTAGTTAACTTAGAGAAGCAACAATTCTTCAGACCACCTTACCAACAACAAAATCAAAATTAGTAGTAACCGTATGAAGGCCCAAGGTAGAATGTAAACAAAAGGCCTTTTAAGGCATATGTGCTAGCACCTGTTAGTGCATCTAGGGACCTTGTCCCTATTCAAAATAACTTAGTAGAAGAATATGAGTGGTGTTATCATTGAAACCAACCTCACAATCAAGCTACTTGCTCCAATGGACTCATAAATCAAGCATTGATGGTGTAGAGCATTGTTGGTACACAACAAAACATATCAAATAATGGGGCTCCACAACAATAGGAGTAACCTACAAATGATGCTACTCTGCTAAACTTTCAGGGAGAGGAGTTTTATGGAATCAATGCAGATGATCCAGTATCAGCAAATACAAGAGCAAAGAAAAGAGATCTTGATCTTGAGCAAACAACTGAAAAAGGGAAGGTTGTAGCTGTTGAACCATCCACATCACAAGTGCCTCATGTTTTGCAAGGGAACTCTCAAGGAGCTGCCAAGGAGCAACCACACTTGCAAGCTAATTCTGCTAGTGTAAAGATTCATCATAAGGTAAGTTCAGTTGTACCTTTCAATATAATTAAAAATATGAAGAAGATGAATGTAACAATGTCCGTGTTGGATTCTTTAGCTATCCCAAGTCAGAAGGATATGTTACAGTTAGCTTTGTCGGGTTTAAAGATGACTGATGAACCAACAGTAGGTCAAGTTAGGACTATCCTAACAAACATTCCTCAGAACAACAACCAACAATCCATTAAACAACAAGGTAAGGAAGTTAAGCCTCCTCCTTTTTATGTTTCCTTAATAGTGGGGGACAAGCTAGTTCATAACTGCATGGTAGATAGCGGTGCTAGTAGCTCAGTCATGCACAAAAAGATTGTAGACCAATTAGGACTGACATATCAACCATTAGAAAAAGGGGTTCTTCAATTGGATGGTTCAACTGTTAACATTGTAGGTATTATCAAGGATTTAAGCTTGAATTTGCATGCCTATCCTATTTTTCCATACCTCAAGATGTATTTGTTATAGACTTGCCTCCATTTTTTTCCTTGTGTTTGTCTAGGGATTTCACTGCCAAGATTGGGGGGTACTTGTCATTGGATTAGTCCCATTTTCTCTTCAGGATGAGATATGGGACTAAGGTTACCATAAGATCTAATAAATTGGCCAAGGATCACATAGAGCCTTATAATCTAAGTGTGATCAATGTTGTTCCTACTGCTGCAGACACAACTGTGTCATTTTTACTGACAATGAACTTGCTACTACTCAAGAGCTACAAGATGAGAGTGTTCCTGAGTCACTATTGCATGAGTGGGTAGAAAAAAACATGGTGGGTAACCCTGATAATCATATTTAGGATGCTGGTATGGGTATCTACATGCTACATGAACCTGATGAAGAGGTACGTAACCTTGAAAAGAGTGTAGATTCGCTATTGTTGCAGCAAACTGAGCTATGGGAGATTTTTTTTGATGGTTCCAGAAGTAAGAATGGAGTTGGAGGGGGTGCAATGCTTGTGTCCCCACAAGGTGACAAGTATTTTTCTACTTTCTATTTTGACTTTGCCTATTCTAAAAACACTGCTAAGTATGAATGACTGATTCAAGGTCTTGAATGGGCAAGGAACAAAGGAATAATCTCCATAAAAGTTTTTGGGGATAGCGAGTTAGTTTTCAATCAAGTAAGAGGCCTGAATGTTGCTAAAAATGATGCTTTGAAGTCCTATAGAAACAAAGTGTTGGATCTGATTGAGAAATTTAATGTCTTTAACTTAGTTTTTATCCCAATGAGCCAGAACAAACATGCTGATAGGCTGACAATTGTCAGTGCACAGTATGATATCCCTAATGATATCAAGAAAGAGAAAACACAACAATATGTGAAGGTTATGGTCATGCCATCAATTCCTGATAACAACATTCACTGGTAGGTGTTCGACAATGATGAGTAGATTCTGTCATTTCTACTAGAAAAGGATTAGGTTTCTATAGTAAATCAAGAGAAACTCAAGCAACAGTATGATGATCAAGTCATACAACTGAAGAAAAACAAGCTGCCTAAGGGACTTGTCACCTTGGAATCCATTTTCAGCACTGATGATCAGTTTAAGAAAGGTAAGGCTAGTTTGCAGATCAAAGAAGAACACTATGAAGAGCTAGAGATTTTCAAAGGTAAGCTCCTTAAAATAGGAAAAATGTGTTTAGCTAAAGATACACAAGCTTTTATTGCTTTATGTCAAGAATTTCATGATGTGTTTTCTTGGGGATACTTAGATTTTAAAGGGTTTGACCCCCACATTGCCCAGCACATAATTGAGTTAGAGCCTGGAGCCAAGCCTATTAGGAAAAATAGAGGCCTTTAAACCCAAAGCTCGAGCCCTTAATGATTAAGGAACTAACTAAACTAGTTGAGGGGGTTATTATTTTTCCTATTAAACATACCTCATGGGTTTCTAACCTTGTACCAGTTAGGAAGAAAAATGGAGAGATTAGGCTCTGCATAGACTTTAGGGATCTTAATAGAGCATCTCTAAAAGATCATTACCCGTTGCCCCCGATGGAGCAGATTCTGCAAGTGGTTGCTGGTTCTGAAAGGTTTTCTCTATTGGATGGTTATTCTAGTTATAACCAAGTGCTGGTCAAAGAAGAAGACCAGTTCAAAACTGCATTTACAATTCAAGTGGGGCACTATGGCCTACAAAATATTGCCTTTTGGCTTATCTAATGTTGGTGCCACGTTTCAGAGAGACATGGATATGGCATTTCAAAGTTTAATCAATAAAATTGTGTTGATCTATCTGGATGATGTCACAATATTCTCTAAGAATGCTAATGAGCATATATCACATCTAAAACAAGTGTTTGAGAGATGTAGGGAGTTTGGAATATCCCTGAATCCGAAAAAGAGTATCTTTGCAGTTCATGAAGGTAAGTTGCTGGGACACATGGTGTCAAAGCAAGGAGTTACTATTGACCTTGAGAGAGTCCAAGCCATACTTGAACTGCCATTACCCAATCACAAGAAGGGTCTACAAATTTTTTTAGGCATAATTGAATTTTTAAGAAGGTTCATTCCTGATCGTGCAAATTTGTTACAACCATTGACTACCATGCTTAAGAAAAATGTAGTTTTCAGTTGGACTAGAGAAGCCAAAAATAGCTTTGAAGCAATTAAAGAGGCTTTAGTATTAGCCCCAATGTTGGTAAATCTAGATTTCTCTAAAGACTTTATTCTATATGCTTTTGGTAGCATTAGTTCTATTTCCGCTATGCTAGTTTAGAAAAACAATGATAATTTAGAGCAGCCAATAACCTTTTTCAGTCAACGTCTTGCTGATTATGAACATAAATATACATTTGTAGAGAAACATGTCCTTGTTGTCATAAGAATCTTGAAGAAATTCAAGCCTTTAATCTCTAACAATAAGATCTATGTTATGGTTGCACACCCAGGTGTTAAGGATTTTCTATTGAGCAAAGATTTGAATGAAAGAAGAGCAGGGTGGATCAAAAAAGTTATGGAATACAATATAGATATCAAAATTACCAGACTTGTTAGAGGTAAAGGTCTTTGTGAGAAACTTGCTGTAGGGTCTAGCAATGAAGAAGAATAAAAAATTGATGTTGTTTTAGCTAATACTGGTGAGCCTTAGAATGCTCAAGATGATGTACCTGTGTTAGGTGCAGATTGGGTTCAAGATATGACCCATTTTTTACAAATGGGTGAGTGTCCACCAGGTCTAGACAGAGCAAAACGAAGATAATTCAGGTTACAGTCAATTCCATATTTGTTGATTGATGTTTTCTTTTTAGAAAGGAAATGAATGGTGTTTTATTAAGGTGTATTGACACTGACTAAACAAAAAAGATACTTTATGAGTTTCACGATGGAGTTTTAGGAGGTCACTTTGCTCCAAGAACAACAACCTGGAAAATAATGAGGGTCAGTTATTACTGGCCAATCTTATTTAAAGATGCCTATGCATGGTCAAAGAAATGTGTTAAATGTGTTTTATTTTCCGGAAAGGAAAAGATGCCACCCATGCCTCTACAACCGATTCAAGTTGAGCAACCCTTTATGAGGTGGGGCATTGATTTCATTGGACCTATAAATCCACCATCTAGTGTTGGTCACAGGTGGGTACTTACTACAATTGACTATTTTACACGGTGGACAAAATCAGTAGCTTTGAAAGAAGCTAATGAATCTTCAGTTTTAAATCTCTATGAGGACATAGTAACCAGGTTTGGAGTTCCCGACTCCATCATTTCAGATAATGCTCTCGCATTTGTGGGGTTAAGAGTTACAGATTGGGATGTTAAACATGGAATTCATTTGAATACCTCTTCAAATTATTACCCACAGGGTAATGGTTTAGCTGAAAGTACAAACAAAAATCTGATCAAGATCATTAAAAGGACCATAGAAGATAATCAACGTGCTTGGCACACAAAGCTGAAATCTACATTATGGGCATATATAATAACCCCTAAGAGATCAGTTGGTAATTCACCATATGTATTAGTCTATGGAAAAGAAGCCAGGTTGGCTCTATTTGTGTAGTTGCCAACTTTGGATATTGTTCATTAGTTGGAGATGTTTGAGAGCAGGACCCAATGTTTGTAAGGTATGTAGAGGTCATGGAGCTCAAAGAGTCCAAAGATAAGGCAATGAAGACTTTGGAGTATCATCAACTCCAAACAAAGAGAACCTTTGACAAGAAAGCTACAACCAAGGTTTTCAAAGAAGGTGATATTCTTCTCAAGTGGGATGTGCTGAAAAGTGGACCAGGTAAACACACGAAGTTTGAAAACTTTTGGAGTGGCTCATTTATCATCACTGAATGCAAGGAGCATAACGCATTCCAACTATCAAATATGGATGGATAAACATTGCTTATCCCAGTTAATGGGATTCACCTCAAATGTTGTTTTGAGGTATGATCTACCTTTGTACATGATAGGTTAGGTTTTATGTTTTCAATAAAGTGTTTATGCACATTAGATTAGACACAATTTTGATTCCCTAAGTGTTGTTTCAGCACAACTAGGTAGATTCTTTCTACTGTTTTGTTTTGAATAAAGCCAAGGTGTCATTCGTGACAATCAATCTGAGTTACATAAGTTATGAGTTTGTTTTCTAAGTTTTGAGCCTAGTTTCTGAGTGACTCCGTGCCCAAGGATTGGTCTAGGAAACTAGTCAATAGTGTTTAGTAGGCAAACACTCTGTAGAGGTTGCCAAAAATGTTACTAGATTTTCAACCGTGGCTCAATTAGGTGGAGCCTATTGTTTTTAAAAAATAAAGTGGTACATCTTATTTATCTTCCGTACATTGCATTCATATATACAAATGAAATAATTTGGAAGATTACAATTATAGATTATTGCATTCATACAAATGCATGTAATGGAGTAAAGACTCAGATATTTTAAGAAAAAATAAATCTTTATTGAATGTAGAAATATTCATTTGACTCACACAAGCCATGAGTTTCACCTGTTGCTTGCTTATTCAATACAAGTCAAAATCAACATATACATGAATAAGTAAATGAATAAATAATATGCATGTAGGGAAAGTAACCAGTCATTGCCTGAGAATGATTAGTTTAGCTTGCATCTTTTTATCCAAATATCATCTGAGTTATCTTGACCTTTCTAGCTCCTTAGTACTCTTGAGTCCTGCATTAAGATGTAGCAATGTGATTAGAGCAGTGCTCCAAGCAATGAAAGGTTACATACTTCACATGATCATTTACCTATGCATGTATAAATTGATCATGATATGCATTCAAAAGCTATAGGTGTCTCTGAGAATCATCAAGGTCATCATGCAGACCCAAAACGTGCATGTATTTTTCCTAATCTATTTGCTTCATGTGCAGATATAGGTGTAAACATATATTCAACACATAGGTTAAATGTGGATCCACAAGGGTTGAGCCCAACATGCTAACAGTCAGTGTTTTGATGAGATGTATGCATAACAGGAACATAAAACTTCAGAGAATTAAAAAATTATGTTCATTCATCATAGAATGTTATCATAAAATGACAGGTATTAGCTCATTTAAATAGTCAGGAGTTCAGGAATACAACAATATAAAGACATGTTTCTAACATCAATATGATTGAGATTATAGCATTCATTGTATAAGAAACAATTGTAAATATGTTGACACATGTATAGATCATGACAGGAGGTCATAGAGCATAGTCAAGTCCTAGAATATCATAGTCAAATGGATATAAGTGAGTTCATTCCTGAGAGAGAAGTGAGCAGTGTAGTGATGTCATTTCTTAATATAAAACACTTCCCTTAAAGAGAGCAATCAAGGCTTGCAAAAGGATACTATTACAAAAGGAATATTGCTAAGTACTTTAGTATTTTAATAGGGAACAGGGCATTATGGACACAAGGAAAAACAACAAGATCAATTTCAAGGGCTTAACATAATGATAGTGAGCATTTTACAGGAACATATGAAAGCTTGTGGCCTTATAAGTTTTTTTTATAAAGAAATACATGGGTCGAGACTTACTCAGCTTTTGGCTGTTTTATTTCTTCAAAACCGTGTATAAAATGCATCCCCGGGTCCAGGATGGAGGTGTCCATGGTGGCCATATGCAGAAATGAGGATGTTAAACTCAGAAGAATACAAGCACAAGGAGAATTAGTGAAAATATGTGAGAATGCCTCTATAATTGTTCATAAATTACCATGTAGGAACTCTTCAAACCCTTGTTGTCGACGGATGCTTCATCCAAAAGCTTCAAAAGAGAAAATGGGGATAGAAAGCATTCGATGCTTTTGGTTTAGTGTTGAAAACCCTATTTTTTCCATCGGTATGAGTGAAGTGATTTTTATCACTTTATTTATCAAATACCATGTCAAGTAATATATGCCCATGGGTCCTCTCAATGGAGTGTTTTGGCCTTAGGCAAATATTTCATGCCTTTTGTTTTTTTTTTAATTTTGTAAATGAAATGCCACATAAGCTATTTTTCATTCATGCTTGAACACATAAGTATCATTGTTATTCATTTTATGTTATATTTGCATGTGGCTCAATTGTAAGACAAATGACTGTAAGGTGAAATTATAAACCTTAATTACTCATTTTATTATTATTTAATGCAAATAGGGGTGATTTAGTCAACTAAGGAAGGTAGTTGTTAGTTGGTCTTATGATTTTGTAAGCATATAGGAGTTCTTAATTTTTTATTGAAAATATTAAGAGAGCATCTAGGAGGCGAGTCATTCTTGTTGGAGGAAATATAGGCCTCTTTTTACCAGGTTTTGAGCATTTTTGGGGTTGTTTCTTGAGTCATCACCTTAAACATGGTCAAAGTTGACCTTTTCACCCATTTAGAACACATTTCATGGAGATCCAGTTCCTATATTTTTGGCTTTTTGAGGACATCCGAGAAAAGAAGCTTCTAGTTCCTATTTTGGTGCAACTGTTTGAAGCTTGCTTAGTCATTTTTTGACTCATTTTGTAACTTAGTTCTTGATTATGCAATTTCTACACTTAGTGACTTTTGAAGTCCTTGGTAGATTTTTGTAGACTTTTGTAACTCAGTCTTTTGGCTAATATGACAGTGAATACCATGATTAAGCAATAAAGTTAAGTATTTACCTTCTTAGTTCTTTTGTTCCATTGTGTGCAAAAGTTTAATTGATGAAGTTACTTTTGAATAATTTTTGATTCCTTGTAATTTCCGTCTTAAAAGTTAGCTCCTTTTACAAAAATATATACATATTGCATGTCATAAGTTATATAAAATTTGTGAATTCTTTTAGTTGTGAGATAAAATTTCCCTCTAAGAGTTTTGACAATTGAAAGATCTTCTTATGAAGTAATTATGCAAGAGGTATATGAAGCTGAGTTGTGTGAGTTGAGCCTTATCATTTGCTTAGTTTTTGTGTAAAATCTATTTACAAGCCAGACTAACAATTAGGTGCATCACCATAGAGATAGATTATTTCATTTTATGTTATCTTTTTTACTCTTTCCCTCTGCATCCAGAGGTTCATTTCAACTTTAGGTGACCCACAGCCTTGAAATGATCCCATGTTTCTCCAAAAAGCTCAGTTTTCATAACTTTGCATAGGGTAAATTTCTAGGAGTTAACAGTAACATTAAGTCACAAGTTATGGCTGTTTATATCTTATCATTGTATAGGTATGTACAAGTTGTTTTATATGAAGGCTTCACAAGCAATGTACTTTGGTACTATAATATAATGAGTAGTGAATTATAAGGGGGGGGACTATGTTTGTTCTTATAGATTGTATATGATGGATGGATTTCGAATTGTGTTTCACCCTGTCTTTAGTAGTCGATGTAATACTTATGTTCGGCGTGATGGTATGTTTTGGCTCTATAATCAATAATTTTAAGTTGGTATTCAATTAATTACTTATATATATATGTTCTTATATGTACATTTATATGGACAGGTATATGTTGCCTATATTATAATTTATTAATTTGAAATTAACATTTTGGTTATTATATTTATATATAAATTTGAATATGTATAATGGGTTATATGTGGTGGTATTGAAATCAGGGAAAATGTTATTTGATTTAAAGAATTTAAATTATTTGGGTATTATGTTAAAGGCTAGCGAGTTGTATTTCTTGTCAAGAATTTGGATATCAGATGCAATTTTTATGCATTGCAATTTATAATATAGATACATATATGTGAGATTAGGATTCACTAAAGTAGATAAGGGATATTTACACTTTCAGATTTGTCCATCCACAAAAGTTCCTTGCACATTCATTTTTCATAGTAGATAAAATTTCTATTTCTATGTTAAATAAAAATATTACATTTTACCTTGTGAGCTTGAAGAAGTATTTAAGTTTAGGATTGTCTTGCTTTTCTTTAACTTTTATTTGTTTATATATATATATGTATATATTTATTATTCTTTCTCTATAAAGTTTTCAATTTTAAAGATTTTTAAAGAATTAAATTACATACATTCTATTTACATAAGTATTGGAGTACAAAATAGTGGTCACTTGAGTGGTCTATAATGTATTATAAATTGGTAGTTGAATTGATAAAAGACATTGTTTTTGTGATATTACATTTCCTTGCTTGCTTGTAGTAAATGATGTGTTGAGTTAATTGTTATTGTGTATATTTTATATGTTGAAATTTTTTGTTGGAACCCGTTTTGCTTTGATTTACCCTCGATGGTGAGTTCTTGGGTAGACAGTTTTGAGGTTTCCAAAGGTGGGGAAAAATATTGCTTTATAATGGGTTCTTTATGTTGATTCTTGTGATTGTTGATCTTATACTTGAATTTGTAGGTGTAGCCTTGTACTTGGAAGTTGTTTACTATGAAGTTATAGGGTGAGACAGTGCATGCCTCACTTGGTGTATTTACTTTTGGTTTTGGTTTCTTGTGCAAGTTGGATTACCCATTTATGATTTTGAGTCTTTTGTTGTTAGTAGGTGGAGTGGCTCTCAATCAAGTGCTCGTTTGGGCTCGAGATGAGTGGGAAGGCCTAGAATGGTGAAGATCATCTGCCTTGTCCCTTTGAAAGGTATGTTGATCCCGCATGAGTAAGAATGGGGCTGGGGATCGGTTGAGGTTGCCAGGGTTTAACCAGGTATAGGGGGCAATAACCTATGAAGATCTGCATTGGGTAACCCATGTCGAGCTTATGTGATGACACTCCTTCCTTTAGAAATAATGGTTGTTGTTGTTGTTTCCCCTTTGAAATTCTTGTGTCTCTAGAAGCGAAGGTTTCTTGTGTTGGTTTTATGTGTTGTTTTTGTGTGTTTATTGTGCTTTGTGATGGAGTCTTGTTAGCCTTGTTTATTTTGATTGTTGTTTTTGGTTGTGGGTCTTTCTTGTCATCTCCTAACACGAGGGGTGGACCTTAGGGTCCACATGGTTGGGTGGAATGTGCTATGTACCCATTGAGTTTCCCATCGATGATTGTGATGCTATAGAGATGTACTTGATGTAGTGGTTTTTGAGCTTTCCAGTGTTGGTGACAGTTTTGGTGTTATGGCCTATGTTTCCTTCTGATGGATCTCATTATGTATTCTATTCATTACAGTTGTATCATACCTGCATTATTGTACTCTTCCCATTGATATAAGGGAAGCATCATGTAATGTACAATTGTATCTTTGATGTGTTGTATCTGTGGAAATATGCTCCATAATTGTAATATCGAACTATAAATTGTTATGTAATGAAATGATGTATGTGGTCTTGTTATCTCCATGGTTTATGGATGGTTATATGTTTACCATTATGTGATCTTGAGTAGTGTATGCTTTTATCATTTTATTACTTGGCATTTATTTATAACGATGTTAATTGGTTGGGATCGTTTTCGAGTAATGCAACCATGGAACCCCACGAGACTAATTAGGAATCTTTATATATTAATAATATTTTTGTATGATTATTTGGTTGTTGGTTATTGCATAGTGGTTATCTTAAAAAAAATTGTGTTTTAACTCATTGTCGTTAGTTGTCCTTTGGGGTTGCGTGGCAGGGCGTTACATGTTCTCTTTGTTAAGTTCCCATTAGGCCATTATAGCGATTCTCTCAAGATGACTCAGGTTGAATTTTGTCATTTTTGATGATGGATCATTGTTCAAGTTGTGTCAAGTTGGTTTAGTTGAGTCCTTTTATCTATATCATGTGTTGATTTGAGTGCGAGCTTTAATGCCTATGGCTCTCAAATGCAATGAGCTAAATGTGTCTACATTTTAGTATGTTGGATGAATTGTTTGTACTTCAATGAAACTGTACCTTTGGTATAAGAGAGATGCATTGTTGGCAGTTCAAATTGGTAGTGAGCCACCCCCTCTTCTTTGTTCTTTCTTTTGGATAGTGGGTCCTTTGGCAATGATCCCTTTATTTCTTTTGGGTAGTGAGCCTTTTGGCAGTGGGCCTATTGTATTCAATGTTGCTATTACTTTATATTATGAGCTAATCCTCACCATGGTTTTTCCCTTCTTTGGTTTTCCATGTAAATCTGGTGTTCTATTATGCATGGTGTTTTGATGTGTTGATGTTTCACTTGTTTACTTTCATGCTAAATATGATTAAGGGTTTAAGGGCTAATAAATATAGGAATGTTATTGAGGGTTTGAATTTTTTAATTTACAACTGATTCACCCCCCTCTTAGTTGTCCTATGCATCTAACAACAATTTGTCTTTATACCACAAAGCATATCCCTTCCAATTAAAATTATTTGAACTACTAGGATCACTTTATAATTGTTGAATGAGATTAATTGTAGCAATTGATGAGCCCAATTAATAGTTATTTCTCTCTTTTTTAGTTCATATCTTTCAAAATTTTAAGTTACTTATTTTATTCACATTCCTAAACTTATATACCTTTTTATATCCTTCATGCAACTTAAACTAAATTTTGATGGATGGAAATATGATTATGATATGTTGGTAACTGGATGGTTAATTATGTGAATGTGTGTGGAATGCAATATGAATCTATGTTTAATTCATGGTTATTAGTAGTGTGTATATGTTAGATGAACTAACTCGTTGTAGCCCAGAAGCTAGAGTGAGCATATTGTAACTTGCAACAACTAGGAAGCTTAGCCCACAACCAAAGGATCACGAGTAGTAGGGGAGAGTCCAGATTGATGAAAATTAAAGTTCTAGAATAAATGAAGGTGATCATTGAAGAGGTTGAATTGTGAGTCATCAGGATAATAAATAAACATGACAGAGGAAGAAGGGGTCAATAATGTTGGGCTCATGTGACAGTTTGACTATCTCTATAAAAAATGTTTGAGAAAGAGTCATGTTTCTACTTCTCTTTTGTTGTTCTTTTTAATTAAAGTTTTTGTTGCAAATAATTGTTCACCTCCTATTCATGAGGAGAGTGGACGCTAGCATTTATTTTTTGTTATTAGTCCTTATGCAAATAAATCTCCTCCCACGCCTATATTTGGGGCTCAATGGACGAGGATAAAATATAGTTGGAACTATAGTTAGAATTACAGTTGAAGTGTATTCTCAGTTGTATGCTTTAGAAAGACAATTGTTAACTTTACTATTGCAATGAATATGATTTTCTGACTGAGAAATATATTAGAGATTCCTGTTATATTGTTAGTGTTCAATTTTCAATGAAATAAAGATGTTTTAAGTCTACTACTATGATTAGTTGATTGAGTAGCTTGTTTTTGGTTTATATCATGGATACAATAGCTTGAGTAAGGGTCACTCAAGGTATTAACCACCCACTTCAATTTCTATCTTTATAATAGATGTTTTATGTTACATTAATTTTAGAATAGATTCATGATTGTATGGTGATCTCACAATAGTGGTTTACACTTTTTGGCCAAACTTGACATTGAACTAATTTTTTAAAACTAAATCTTCCCTTTCTGGTACCTATAGCTGCTAAACCATGAGGAATTTGAAGATGATGCAAACTAGTGATTTGTGACATTTTTTTTGTAGATTCTATATATATATATATTAAATTTTTTGGAATCATATTGCATTTCTTTTTCCATCTCCTTCAAAAAATAGTTTTTAACAATAAACACCATTTTTAAAGAGTGATGTTCACTGTAAACAACATAACTTTTTTCCAAGAAGGATAAAATTCTATTTTTTTTCAAATTTAGATTTGTAAATATAATATCTAGCATGTTCATTTGGTTTCATAGTGTTTTATTGAATATTTTTTTTTAATTAAGTTTTGAAGTCAAACCAATTAAAATTTAGACATAGGCGGGGTCATATACAACATAATTTTTTTTTTATGTATTGAAATTCATTTTTTTTTGCTGGATCAAGGACATCAATACCTAGCATAGACATATTTTTCATATTTTTTTGATAATCTACTATTTTTCCACATGTGCATAACAGAGAGCTTGATTTTTGATGAAAAACCTACATTCACAAGAAATAAAAAATAAATATAATAATCAAATTTAATATATTTAAAATTATACTTTTTGGGAAGCTTATAATAAGGAATACATAATTACAAAAAATAAATTTTAAATGAATTCATTTGATCCCTCAAAAGGTAAATCAAAAGTGTTTTTTATCAACATTTTGATAGGTGTAAAGGGGACTCCATTATAGGTATGGCTTAAAAATAGTGAGGTTCTACCCAAGGGGGTTTGATCAAACCCTCTTTAATTGGTATCCTTTAAATGAAACTTTTCAAAGCTTAAATCATTATATTTTCTAAAAATATGTGATTTAAAAAAAAATCAGGATGTCCCAAAAAGTGTAAACCACTATTGTGGGATCACCCTGTATGTATTCTGTAACATTACTTTGAGTCAAGCCCTGAGGGTAGTTAATTAGTTGAGTTGTGAAGATTCAATAGTTGGTGATATAATTTATTATAGAGCTTAGTTCAACAATTAACTAGTTACAGTACTAAGCTGAGAGTACCCATAGCATGGGTGCCAAATTAAGCTATTTACTTTGTTTTGTAGTTTAAGCTTTATTCCCTTTTCAATTATTTCTCATTTTCATGCACATGTGTAAACCACATATACTTGATGATATAGGTAGTATAGAATATTTGGATTCACATATAGTGCTAGTATCATCAAAAGTTTATGTAGCCTTGGTTGATAATTAAATGGAGCCTTGCCAGGGTTTTAGTGGATTGTTCAACTAACAACCACCTCTGAATTGTATCTCTAACACCAAGTTGAATAAGCATTAGTTGGGCCTTAAATTTTTGGAACTATTGTTAGGGATGGTGTTACATTCAATATTCTTCTATGTTATTCCAAATCTTTCATAGTTTAGTGTTTTATTTCTAGAATTAGGATAATTAGGTTTTAATGCATCAATACTAGAACATTTTACTAACATTGTGAAGGAATTGTTGACAAAAAAATATTGTATGTGGAGGAAACATTATTCTTTGGGAAGATTTCTCCCCTCAACACACAAAGCTATAAAGGATATTGGTGATCAAAGTGAAAGTGAGGGTATTCCTAAAGAATAACTTTCCCTAACACCAAAATCCATTACAAATACAATTGTTGGCATTGGCATTTGTCATTGATGTCAAAGGTCATGGAGAAAAGACAAAGGTTTGATGTAGTTCATGTTGATGGATGTTGTTGGTGCAAAGACAAGGTTCAATTTATGTAGACAAGGTTTGATTTATGTTGCTTTTGTCAAAGAGTTTGTGATGTCCACATTTGGATTTCTCTTTGATGTTTAATGCTATTTATTGTTACAAGGTAGTTGATCCCATGCTTTTTATTTCAACAATAGTTAAATTGCTTCATGGTGTGTAAGGTGTTTGATACAAAGGTGCAAAGGATAGATTGATGGATTTATCTTTGATGTTCACCATGTGTAATACCCCTCTGTTTTGCTTCTTGTTTCATGTTGCTTTATGCTTTGCTTGGGTTGCAGCTACTTTGATACTAGACACATTTTGTTATGATGTTTTGATCGCTACTTTGAACGACAACTATTATTGTGTGATGTGATTATCTGATTTTATTTCACATGCTTTAATGAATTAATGATGTCGTAGAATTTATCATGAGATTATATATGTGAGTATTGATTATGATGGCAATGTCAGTCTTTGATGAGTGTATTGGTGAAGAGGACGGATTCGCATCACTCGCTTGCGAGCGCCCTGCAAATGCGTGATTTCTTCTTCACGGTGTGAATTATATGCTGGATATATTATGTTGTTTACTTGGTTTCAGTTTGCAGGTACATGACATCGACTCCACCTGGTTTCACAGGTTTGAGCATGTCGATCCAACAGTTAAGTTGAATGGGAAATAGTAGCTAGGTAACATGTGTCAGGTCTACACCCTAGCCTTAGTGTGTCGTTAGTCTTGATTATTGAGTCATGTCTTACCTTATTTAATGTTATGTAATTTTTGAAAAGTGCTTGCTTCTAAATGGTTTTGTTTTTAGAAAATTGCATTGGTTGAAAGTGATGATTATTTTATATTGTATTAAAGTTATGCTTATTTGTTATATTTAAATTTATAAATAGAAATTAAATTTAAATTATTTAATTAATTAAATTTAATCGCAAGGATTGGATTTAGTTATTAAATAATTTAAAATAATTAAGTAAGTATATTGGATTGTTTTAAATTAAATTAAATAAAATGAAATTTAAAGGAAATTGAAATTTTATTTTAAAGGCAAATTAGGGTTTTTCTGAAATGGGAAATGAAATTAATATCTAAATTTAATTTTTACATTGAATGTGAATTAGGGTTGCATTAGGTTATTTTTGGAATTATGAGGAAATGATGTTTTAAAGGTTAGGGCAGAAAAGTTTTGAGGATGCTTTTCTTTCTTTTTTTTATAGGTATGAAATTTGTGAAAAAGTTGGAGAGGGAAGGGTTTGAAGCATTTTCTTTTGTAGAATTGAATTGAAAGAAAAGAAATTTTGTTGAAAAGGGTGGAGCTCTTGGATCAGTGCTAGCTGGAATTC
The DNA here is from genome assembly GCA_007115665.2 of Sequoiadendron giganteum. NCBI lineage: Eukaryota > Viridiplantae > Streptophyta > Pinopsida > Cupressales > Cupressaceae > Sequoiadendron > Sequoiadendron giganteum. Next base: position 353,219,350 of record CM021104.1, on the reverse strand, counting down.
ATTGCATTATTGAAGAAGAATTGTGAGGTCCTTAAGGGAGGCTCTACATCAAGAATCCTTGTTATTTCCTGTGGCTTCAAATACCAGGTTTTCCTTTCATTCTATGATTGATTGTTCTTAGTTTATCTATTTTTCTAAATGATAGAAATTGCAAATTTGTGATTTATTTAAAACCCTAGGTTGAACTTCAACATTTAGGATTCAGATCTGTTCTTCAAAACACAAACCCTCTTTAGAAAATTCTTTTGAAAAGATCAAGATCAGTTTATTTCTTTTTTTTTGTTTAATTATTGAAAAGTGAAGGAATGATTTATTTTTGAAATTCAGTTTTAAATCTCTTGAATGTAAGAAAATATTCAAAAAGAAATTGTCAAATTCTGTTTCTGGTTTTTATATTTTTTTTCTTTTGATTTTAACAGTAAAACTATCTTTAAAAAAATTTAAAAATATATATAAATATAAATATATATTACCTGTATCATATTTTCAAATATGATACACATTATATATATTTATAAATATATGGAAATTTATCTAAACTTGTTTTATTTTGAAATTTTATAGAAAAACGTTGTACGGCGAATTTCTGAGGATCGTACCTGCGCATACGAAATTGTTGTGTTTTTTTTTTTTT
>CM021104.1:353198487-353218616 GCA_007115665.2 Sequoiadendron giganteum | reverse complement strand
CAAGACATACTAAAGCCACATTTAACTTAATAACACTACAACATTAACTATCAGACACTTAATTAAATAAAACATCTAAGTCTCAATTAAATTATCATTTTCATCAATTTAAAATAAGAAAATAAAATACACTAATATTTCAATTTAATCAAAACCCAATATTTAATTTAATTAAATATCTTCCTACAATTAAATTATTCACAAATTAAATAACTAAGTTTATAAATTTGCTAAAAACTAATTTGAAGAGCAACAATGATAAATTTCATGATTTAATAAACATAATAAAATATACTTTAAAAATTAGCATTTCTAACTTAATTTATCAAACCCAAGATATCTATTATTTACTATATGCAAATTTTTCAATTATGTTATATTTCCTTATTTTAATTCTTTTCCACATAGCTATATATAAATTCTGATTTTCCTAGATAAAAGAGATCTAAATTTTAATTTAAGAAAATCAGTTATAAAAACAAAATGAAGATTAAATCTATTATTTAACTAAGTTCAAAAATCAGTTTGAGCTACTATTTTTTTATATAATTAATCTGATATTTCCAGAGTACTATCAAACTGAAAAAAATAAGGAAAACCAATTTCTACAGCAATATTAAAATGCAATTATTTCTCTGTCATTTAAAACATAATAAAGGAAATCATTTTGAGACAGATTTTTAAATCAATTAAATTTTTCTCATTAATTATAAAATTTATCCAAATAGAAATTTACATTAATTCTTCTTTCTTTTCCAAAATACTCATACACATTTCCAGCCTATACATCATATATATATATATATATATATATATATATATATATATATATATATATATATATATATATATATATATATATATATATATACATACATATGTATATTCATATATACATACATACATATGTATATTCATATATACATATGTGTATATGAATACCGAAATAAATATATATCAATTTAATCATATGCAGCTGAAAATCAAAACTTCATATTATATGATTATGCCCATATTTCCAGAAAATGTATAAATATATACATAGACATATTTACATATATATATACACATATATATATATTAACACTTCTAAAATTAAATAATAACTGCCAAAATAAAACATTCATATATATATATATATCTCGAAACGGAAAAAGAAAAAAGAAAAAAAACCAAACCTCATAAAAATCATATATAATAAGTTTCAAAGGCTGCAAATGGGGTTTATGGGGGGCACTAGACTGTTCACATAGCCGCCCACCCTTCCCCAAGATGGGGGTAGCATTGCCTTTGGCAGCACTCCCTCCACACATTCGTGGAGGGCGCTTCCATTGGCAGTGCTCCCTCCATGAATGGGAGGAGCGGTAGGGGTTACTCCCCACCCCCAAACTTGAATATAGAGGTTGTGAATAAACGCCAGCCTTTCGTCCTTCGTCGTACGGTGCCAAAACATAGGGGCTCAAACAAAATATATACAATGATATATATATATATATGTATTTATCTTTTCCCCATCCAGATTCTGAGAAAGAAATTGCAGCAAAATAGAGAAATATATAAAACAACAAAGGATTAAAATAATATCATCAATAATATATATATATATATATGTATTTATCCATCAAATCCTGTAGGAAATTAATTACAATGAAACAACAAGGAAGACGGATGAATTTTTCGAGAATAACAAATTGCGAAAACAAATCTCAGAGGCAAGAGGATAATCCATGAAAGAGATTTCCGGATGAGAGAGGGGTTTCCAAAAATTACAAATTGAGAACAAGATCATCAAATTTTGAAATGGATACAGAGAGGAAAGAGGGAAATCCATGAATAGGTAAAAAAAATTTACAGAGAAAAGGGATTTCATATATTTTAAACATTATGTCTTTTTCCTCTTTCATAAAAATAAATTACAGAGATCTAATAAGAATTCGAATTATCCGGAGTGCAACGCAATCTCAATTCAAGGACGAGTTGCGCAAATCCATCCAAAGAGAAAACTTCAAAACTAGAGATATGAACACCCACAACAACGGATTCAATCAAAACCCCAATGCAAAACCAAATTTGAATTTCCTTGATCGAATCGATGAAAATTTTCAAAAATTAATTATCCCACTATAAATTTTTCAACAAAAATTGAGTTGCAAACATTTTCCCCATTTTTCCAATTTCTTCCCACTTGCTTTTTTGAAAAAGCAACAATTGGAAATCTTTTTCCAGAAAATCCAATCAGGAGTTGTCATAAAGTTTCTAGCAACTTCCCATGCAAAAATCCACTTAACACAAACATTCCGTCACTTCCCAAATTTGAAAGAGAATCTTCCAATTTTTAATTTACACAATAAATTCCTTTTTAAATACTTTAAATCTTAATTAAATAAGTTCACTTTTAACAATTAAAATTTACATAATTATAATTTTAGCCATATCCCACTCTATCAATATTTTAAGCTTAAAGTTTATTTTATAAAAGAAAATCACTTTTTAAACAAGGACAAATATGATAACGTTTCCCTAACTTAATTTATTTTCAAAATTAAACTATAATAATTTATTCAACAATGTTATTTAATTTTATTAATCTAATTTAAAGAATCACTTCACATTATAAAATAACAATAATGTGCTAATGTACTAAGTATTTTACCAAAGTATAAATATCATAAGCCACATTGGATATCTCATAAATTTAATATTTAGCACCATAGACTAGCATTTAATTTAAATCATAAAGCACTAGACCAAACCATAAACACTGATAAAACTCATGAAATAAAATGATTTAATTAACAACCATACCCACATGAACGAAGTACGGACACAACATGAAAAATCCCTAAACCAACCACTGACATAGGCAGGGGTAATTTCCTACCAACTCCCTAACCACATCAAACCATTGGGTATATAGGATGCACTCAGACCTGACAATGTGGGTGGAGTCGGCACCCGGTACCTGCATTCCTACATAACACAAAATTTTGAACAACATGTACATATGCATATATGTCATAGTCAAACACATTGTGAAGGAGAGTTACGGTGAGGTAGGGAACTCATAGATGAGTGATGCCACCTCGTCTCCTCTACTCGAATCAAATACAGTAAACAGAATCCAAGTATCACATCATCAATATAACTCACAGAGTAACATCATCATTACATGATTATCCCACACATAAGTCCAACTATGAAAAGAAAATAAGAATAATTGTCTACCACACCCAACACATGGCAAAAGATATGTCAAAAACAGTATCAAATATGCGTCAGAACATAACCAAAAATCACACTGAAGCAAACACACACACAACAAAGCAGTATCAAAGTATCAGAACATGAGAGGTAGTACATCTTGTCTCCATGACCTTTGACATCAATGACAAATAATGTCAATGCTAGCAAACTCCCCCTTTGGCATTGATGTCAAACCATAGTGTACCCTATATCAGATTGCACTTCTCCCCCTTTGACAACAATGACAAAGAGACTCACTATTTGCAAGTCACTCCCCCTTTGTATTTGGTAAGAGTAAATGGAAAGAAATATTTTTCAACACTACAATGAATCTCCACTATGAGTTACATACCACTTTTCAAAAAAAATTCTCATCCGCTTCATTATACATTATCATCTAAAGTACTACCAAGAGTTGCATGACTGTAAACATGGCATTGCCATTATAATAAATACTCCTATCAATCACTAAGCATTCAAGAATACCACTACATTTTTCTACTACAAGGGAAAATATTAAAAGATTGACCAAGCAAAGAATGTATAGGTATGGTGTAGACAAACCAAAAAAATAAAAATAAAACAAATGTGCACTTCTCCCCCTATGAAGATAAAATACTTGTTGCCTGCAAATTCACTTGAAACAACACTTGTCATGAAGAAAATTTTCACCACTATCAAAGCTAATATGTAATGTCAAGAAATTGTCCAAGTATTCACCACTATCAAAGAAAATATGCAAGCAAATAATGTATGATCAAAAAGAAAAAGAACAAATTTTTACCACTATCCAAGAAACTATTCATGGTTTTACCACTACACCACTATCACCTAAACTCACTGTCACATGAATTTACATATCACTATCACATGAATTTACATCTCACTGTTAAAAGAAAATGGTGTATGTTGTCACACTATTCACCACTATTTAATCCAAAACAAAGAAGGAAAACAAAGAAAACACTATCCAAAATCCATGTCATGTCTTTTAAAATGACCACTTGATGTCACTTCAGATCATTGTCCTATATACCTACAACAAGATTCTCACAAGACACACCATCACTGTACAACATCACTGCTATACTATTTATGTTCATTTGGAAGACACTATCCTCATTTTAAACTATTCTCATGTTTAAGTCAAGTTCATTTGCTTTGAAACCCTTAAATTCTTAGACTTGGAGAATGATGTGTACACCCTGACTGAAGTTATTGAACCTCGTCTTCATGCACCCTTTCTGAGACTATTCCTCCATGTTGACAAAAGTGTAAATATTGTTGATCACATATCATATTTTCCTCACAAATATACATTTTGGTATGGAGTGTTACTATAATAAACTTTCTAGACTAGTTGATTATACTTGACTATAATTGAAAACTTATTGTAGACAACAAAAAACAACTACTCTCCTTTTGGTTAGTTCTTTTTGCAACATCAATAACATTGTCATTATTATAAAACCTTTTACAAAACCTTAGTGACTAATAACAATAAAACAAATGTGCATATCAATACCACTATCCATATTGTTCACAGTACTACTTCCGCTAAATTAAATGACTTAAAGTGAATTTTCATTATGAAGAAAGGTATCATTAAAGGAACAAGCACTCCACTAATTTGTTCAAATACTACTACTATCTCAGTGAATCAAATATGTAAACACACTACCTTTGTCCAGGTAATATCACTATCACCATTCTAAAGCAAATGCTCACTGCAAATAGAATGTTGACTAGCTATAAATATGACTGCAAATATGATTGCAAATATCCTTGACTATAAATATCACTGCAAATCCACAATAGAGAATGTAGAATTTTGTTCAACTAAAAAACTTGTCACTAGAAGAGAAAATGTTTGCCACTGAACATTCACTATCAAGAACAAATGTAACAAATCTTAACTACAACTTGTACACTTCTTGTCACATGTATTACTTGCAAACCATAGTCACAACATTGCAAATTGTAAAACACAGTAAGTTCAAGGCATCATTAAAGCAAATGGAAAATGTGTTGTTACTATCCAAGAAAAAATGTTGCTCATTACAAAGCAAACATTCATTCATTTTCAATGTTCTTTAGTGAAGCAAATGTAAATGAATTCTCACTATTCTTAGTGAAGATGTAGTGAATATGTAATGAACTCACTGGAATATTGTTCTTACTTTGAAAATTCTCTATTATTTATTGGAGACAGTGAATCACAATATTGTTTGAAGATGACACAACATCTATTACATCTTAAAAACCTTTCAATCATTCTTTGATGTAAGTCATTCTATTTTCAAAAGCCCAACATTAGACTGCATTTCTTTGAGGCATTTAGTTACACAGGTCATGAGCCTTTTCTAATTTGAGACATAACCCTTATACTGACTTGATATTGTCCAAGATCCAAATAATTGCAAATACTGACTGAGATTCCACTGTAGTTTATCAAATGAACAGAAAATAGGGAATTTAAAAAAAAATCTTTGTGCCAATTTATCTACATTTTCCTTCATACCTATCAGGGTAATTTGTAACTCCAAGACTAAATGATAGATGTTGCACCTTATTCCAAAGATATAAAAGTAAAATTTTCATTCATTCAACTGAGTCTAAGTGATCCATCCTCGACAAGCTAACATCAATGCTAATACAAATATCCTTCCAAGAAAAGATTGTCCTACCCTGTACTGACAAACTGTCACTGTACTTTGTGTTGTATACCTTTTTCTTGCACTTACATGAGATAAAGTTTGTACAATACTTATCTTAAAGACCAAACCTTCACCATGATGACACTGTTCACACTATCAAGGAGGTGGCTTCACTTTCAAGACCACTTATCATCCAAATTACCTTGATGAGATCACTTAACATAGGCATACACATCCTACATACCATATACATACATTTGACAATAACCTTTCTTGATTCATAGATCCACTAAGAGAAAGAATGCTACCAAAGACTGCAAAGGAAACTTCATACTTTTTCCTACCATTGCAACAACCACACACCAACCGTACTTGACCTTTGACTGACTTTCTTATTTTCATCTAGGGGTAAAAGATATGACATTGAACATCTCCCCCTAACTCCATGCTACCTTTTATGCACTTGGAGATGCCTTTTGTGCATAAATCATAGGCATAGGTTCCTTCTCTTTTTCATGTTTCCTCCTCCAAACCTTCTCAGGCTCTTTTCTTTTCCAAGATTTTTTACACTCTTCCTTTTTCTTGGTTGACATGTTTACCCTGTTATTATGATTAGGTGGACTCACTAAACTTCTTCTACAAAATTGTGCTATATGTCCAAGCTTATTACATCTATAACATTTGACTTTGCTTCTACCATTTGACCATTCATAAGAGCTCTCAGTACATCCCACTATCATTTTATGCATCCAACACTTTATTGCTCTATGACCAAATTCATAGCATGAATAACAATAACCATAAAAAGGATTTTCAAACCTAGATATTTGATGATGTCTTGAATGAAAATATCTTATGGACTTGTTCTAATTGACTTGTGCAAGTGTATTTTCTTTTGTCTTCTTCTTATCTTCAGCATTAGGAAGAACAAAATAATAGTTTAAATCTATTTTCTTTCATGGTGTTTCTTTGATCTTAGAATTATGCCCTTGTTTAAACCCTAACCCAGTAGCATCCTTGTGATATTTTTGCTTACTCAACATCTCATATAAACACTCAATAATATTTTCAAACTGAAGTACGTGTTATTTGGAAGATACTTTTCCTAATCCATTTCTCAAAGAAACTAACTTTGATGCATACTTCTCACAATCAACCTCTTTTGCCTTAAGTTGATTATTGACTTCTTCTATTTTCTTACCTTCTGCAACTTGAACCTTCAAATCTATTATCAGTTTTTTTGTTTCTTGAAGGGCTAAAAGTGTCTTGACTTTATACTCTTTTTTTTCTTGAACTTGCAACCTCAACCTTTGATTCTCCGCTCTTAGTTTCTCCATCTCATCAAGAGCACAAGTGATTTCACCTTCAAGATCAAATTCACATTCATTTTCATCAAACTCTTGTTCATAATCTGTCACAGAGTAGTCTTCTTCTTTGTCAACAAAAAAATCTTTTCTTTCAAATGTATCACATCTTGTATCAATTTTTAAGGGTGTATTTTTCAATAACTTGTCACTTTAATACATATCAATCATTTTTTCCCAAAACTCCTTTGCATCCTTACAATACATAACTTTAACAATGATATCATTTGACAAACCACTAAAGATGGAATTAATGGCCTTTGCATTAAATTCAAGAGTCTTGTTCTCATCAGTAGTAGGAGGTGTTGAATATATTGAATAACCTTTCTCTACTACTATCCACACACCAAATCCTAAGGAAGATAAGGAGGTCTCCATCCTATGTTTCCAAAAAATAAAATTGATGCCTTCAAACCGAGGTGCTCTAGAGATAGGATACACTTCCATTTTTTGATTCATTGTTTATAAATGCTTCTCCATCATTCTTTTTATTTGGTTCTGGTGAACCCCTAAACCTGCAAATGCACATGAACAACAAACATGATTAGTATGTTAGATCAAATACATTGAAACAAGCATGAGAGATTCCCCATGAAATCCATCTATCTAAAACTTATAGTAGGAAATGAAGAACACAATGAGAAATGAAAACTTATGTAAATCCTAATTAAGCAAATAGCATGTTGATTCCATGGGGGAATTGGTGCCAATGGTATGTTGCAATTGCCCCTTTCCCAATTCCTAATTGCAATGTTTGATTAAATGAGAGAAATGGTCAAATATCCAAAGAGATTTGAGCATAACCTTGTTGCAAAATCTCAAATATGGTGGATGATTGGATGAAATTGGCAAAATTAGCTCTCAATGTGGAGAGAGTAACTTTGCATATGAGTTGTGGATGAAGATTGAGGAGAAGAGTCTCCAATTTATAGATTCAAATCTTGGAAGAGATAGTGGAAGCAAGTAATGTGGGACAAAAGATAGTCCAATGGCATTGTGCCACTTGTCCAAATGTGATTGGGTGAGGAATGTGCAAGTTTTGGCCAATGTGCCAATAAATGCAATTAGATGGCATTTCAAACTTGAGAAATGACATGTTGAAGAGGGAAAAGGAATGAAGTTAATGTCACTTGGCTCAAGGTCAAGGACATGTAAGAGGCTTTTAATGCCTTGTTGGAAGGACCAAGTCCACTTGGACTTTTTGAATTCAAAAGAGGAATATTCCCTTTTTGATGCTTTGTGAGGGAAAATAGGAGAATTAATAAATCAAAGTAATTGATTTATTGTGCAAGTTGCATTCTCTAGAGGATTTTAGTGAGAAGGATTAAGTTAATCATGGATTTGATTAATTTAATGAAGAATTAGGTGATGTGACAATTTAGACTTAGATTTATGAATTGATTTAAGTCAGAAATTGAGAGGAAATGATTCATTAAATAAATGATTTGATTTATTTAATAAAGAAGGAATGTGTTAGATTTAAATAAATGATTTGATTTATTTAATTTAATAGGAGGACTTTAGAGATTTTAATTAAATAAAATGATTTATTTAATTAAACAGCAATGTAGGGTTAATTAAATTAAACTGATTAATTTAATCAAAGGAGGTGAGAATGACTTAATTAAATGCATAATGATTCATTAGATTAAGAGATAGAATGTGGTGAAATGCTGAGAATGTAATTTAAGAGGAAACATTGTTAGTAATCGGGATCAAGTGTGCCAAGACGAGCTTGTACATTTTCCATGTCTACATTTTGCCCCTCTTTGAAGCAATGTACTTGTTGCATTGGTTCAAAGAATAAACTATTATGATCAAAGTTCAAATTTTCCTGATTTTTAGATGCCCCACTATTGCCCCATCAAAAGGATATTGGTGGATATTGCCCCCTCGAGAGATCGGACAAAAATTTTGAATTTTTGGGTGATCTCGTGAAAAAAGATAACAAGGTGCCCGACAGGCCAGAAATGCCCCAGAATGCCTGAAAATGCACTAAAATGCTAGAAGGGATGAAGAATGACCTTCAGTTAGGCAAAAACGAGATCAGGGCAAAAAACCCCCTCCGAAAATTCAAATTAGGTCAAAAGGAACCCTAATTTTTGAGCTTAAATAGACCCTAAGGGGTCATTTTCAAAACATTTGCACTCCTACCTTTGAATATTTTGACATTTGAGCTCTGAGTTCTAGACACCATGGCGCAACAAGAGCTTCCCCTGCACGTGTCAAAGTGAGTATGAGTATTTCAGCGACCAGTCGCCGCAAGACCCGCGGTATGTATCCCTATCCAACTTTTTATTTTCTCGGTTTACGCACATTTAATAGCATTTAGGTACGGTCGAGTCAGCGCAGTGCGATGTTGCGCCGCGGGAGCTCTCCAAACTGGCTCGCGTGGTCCTATATAGGGCCGCGGGTGCATTGATCACCACACGATGGAGTTTAAGAACTATGGAATTTCAATTTCTTAAGTTGGCCGCCCGCTCAAATAGCGCCACGTGGGTCAGGAGCTATCTAACTCCGCCGCACGGTGCACTTTGGAAATATTTGCTATCTAACTCAGCCGCACGGCGTAGTTTGGAGACTTCCAAACTACCCCACATTTGCAAATAGCGCCACTTTTGTTGTTTCAAAAGCAAAAGGTAACACGGACACCATAGTTTTTTCAGGGAACTGACACGGTACTTTCCTTGTGTAGGAGACACCCGAGGTTATTCATTCAAGGGAGCACCGATGGTCAGTACTAGAGAGATTGCAGGGCATGCACATATTCCTTGAGGAGCAGCTTGGGATGCTAGGTCTTTGGTTCGTTGCCTATGTCCCCCCCGTTCGGGCACACCTCGGTATGATGCACGCTTTGGCCGAGCGGTGGCATAGCGAGACTTCCTCTTTTCATCTTCCCACTGGCGAGGCCACTATCACCCTTGAGGATCTCTGGCGTATCCTACGATTACCTATTCATGGAGAGCGGGTGATTTACAATATGGAGGAGGGGAGGAACACCTGCTTCAGTGTCATTGGTGTGGAGGAGTTTATGCTCTATGACAGTCAGATAGATTTGGAGCGGTACCGGGGTATAGCCCCTACTTACAGCCTGATTGTGGTCGCCATTATTTATGGCCTTGTAGCTCTTGATCGGTGCGATCGATATTTCAGTCCAGGTTGGGGGTTAGCATGGCAACAGATGTGTGCTCACCAAGTGTGCTATGCTTGGGGACTAGTGCTGCTGGCCTCCCTATACAGGGACCTGCATGAGTTTGCTTACTTGGAGGGTCGGGCTCTAGGGGTCGGATTGACTCTTCTTCATGTTTGAGTATTTAAGCATATTCCAGTGCTTCGTCCATTTGTTTCACCAGTTTCCCTAGAGATTGATGATCCTTTAGTGTGGTGGTATGGTGAGGCGATGATTCATTTCACTCACATGGGTACTGATGACATAGCTCATTGGCACCGATTTCTCGATGAGATGACAGTATTTATTTGGAGGCCGTATATGGGTATGGGCCCATGGATGGACGATGCAGAGTAGCTTTTCTTTGCTTGTCAGGATAGACTTATGCAAGATCGAGAGCATATGCTGATAGAGAGATATCTTCCAGATAGAGTGTTTAGATAGTTCGAGGAGGTGCAGGATGTACCTGACGCTCAGTACACAACTATCTTTGCCCATTCGGCTAGGGAGATAGCCTGGGGATAGCCTATTCTAGAAGATGAGGCAGTGACCTCTTTTAGGCAGTCAGTGGCTCGACCTTGGGCATACGATCAGTGGCTAGCAGATGTAGGGGTGACTCCGGTGTTCAGGGCCTGGTTCAAGCCACCAATGAGATTGATAGTTCTAGGGATAGTGCCTCCATGTCGTAGACCGAGAGGTAGGTCAGTAGGCAGGGGTCGGGGAGGTGTACCTCCTCCTCAGCAATCACCTCTAAGGGATCCCTCGCAGCATGCAGTAGGACAGGATGGGCAGCCCCATGTGCCAGCATAGCAGTAGCCAACAGGGCAAGGTGGGCAACTAGATGCCCATGACATATTGATTCAGCAGTTACAAGGGCAGGCACAGGTTCTGACAGCTGAGTGAGATGAGGCTCGACAACAGGTTGCCATACTGACAGCAGAGAGAGACTAGGCACGATCTGAGAAGGATCAGGAGATAGGTCAGCGAAGATAGCTAGAGAGTGTTGCTTCCACATCGCAGGGCCGATCAGTCGATATCTATGATTATAGGGATGCCATCAGAGAGGCTGAGTACTATCGGGATCATTATCTACAGGTAGTGCCGTCAGACCGTAGAGTGCCCGAATTTTCTCAGCAGAAAAGGAGGTGACCAACAGAGGCACATGGTGAGAGATAGGATGGGGAGGGCGGTAGCTAGCATGGCTCACCCCCTTTTTGATCACATGACAGTTTTGTACTTCATTTTTGATATACGGGCTGCAGTATTTGGCCTTATTGTATTATGTATCTGATGAACACCTAATCCGATTTGTATCATAACAGTATTTTTGATGATGTATATATGAGATGATTTTCCCATTTCTGACATACATGCAAATATCTGAATGCAGATATGTGATGTTATGGGATGTTTCTATCCTTATTGTTCATGTGATGCAGTGTATATAATGAATGCATTTCTTTTTGTATTTTTTCTGCTTTAAATGATGTAATGCGTATTAATGATGGTAATGGATGCAAATGGTAATGGTAATGGTTGTAGATGATAATTTATGATGTAATGATGTCTTAAGATGTTTAGAATAACGAATTTATCTTATTCCTCTTAACTTAAAATATTGATATGATATAATGCAGTTCTGATGTTAACTATCTAGTGGATGCAGGATGTATGTATGAGCGACATTTTTAATTACTGTTATGATACCTTGTTAGTGTGGAAAGAAGATAGAAGAATTGCAGAGTTAATGAGTTAGTCATGATGATGATGATTTGCATTGCTAGGAATCGGGATTTTCAAAGGGTCAATTGTGTTATGTTTGATAACACACATAGGTACGATGAATCAAGGTACTAAGAACTAGGATGGTGTGGTACCTAGTGTAATGGACTTTGACTTGAAAATTAGATAGGAGTATGCTTGCTCACACTTAGCATTCATACTTTATTCAGGATGTAGTTCAGACATTCTAAATATCTCGAACCAAAACACAGAAAAGCAAGCTTTCCTATGTGGTCAACAAGATACTTAAAATATCCTCCCTACAAACCAAACAAAACATGCATAACTAAGTTATTTTACAAGCGTATCCCACAAGCATAGCAGATAAAAGATAATGATCATTGCCCCATTCCTTTCTCTCTAAACCTGTTTTGTTTAAGCATCATCGAGAGGTCCTTGGAATGAGCAATAAGATAAGTCTAAACAAGACCAAGATAAAGTAAGTAAACAAGTTAATGTTCTTCGTACTGCTAGCCAAGAGTAACTACTGTGAGGGGTACCTAATGCTTATGTCCATTGCAGGAAAGCTTCATCCTAGGACATGTAGTGATCAGGGTTTTGGTGAGACTGATTGCGTGATAAGCTATTGATACTCTGAGTTGACCAACTTACTTGCTTACTAACTTAGACTTCCAAGACTTTTGGCAATTGGGCATTCACTTTAGAACCTGCTAAACTTGTGTTTGATTGACTCACCAAAGGGTGAAGGCGACGATTGATTTTATTATGCGTGATACGATCACGAGTGAAAGCGAGATGGCATGGATGCACCATTTTGGGTTTTTCAAATGTTCTTGAGGCTGTTTTTAGAATTTTGAGATGTTTTACAAATGTTTTTGGTATTTTTGAGATTTTACGGCAAACAGACTAACTTAAAGACCTATCCTAGGGGTCTCGAGAGCTGATCCATAGATTAGCCTTGCCTACATTATACACGCAGAGACCATGTAGTTCGACTGATGACAAACTTGACTTGATGATAAGATGGATAAATGGATTGCCATTTTATTGCTTAAAGGACTTACTTAAGATGCAGACTAGATGGGAAAACAGATTTCCAATGCGATGGACGCCTAAGGACTGACTCTTACTGTATCGGGGGATGATCAAAGATCAACCTTGCTTACGTTCAAGCTCAGAGACGACGTAGTTCGACAAGGTGGAAGACTGACAAGACTCAATGATGAAGTTTTTGAAGATTTTCTGAATGTTTCAACATGTTTTTGGATTTTGGATGATTTGGACGTTTTTGAATTTTTGATGGATTTTTGAAAAAGATCAAGAAAACATACATGAATCCAATCCGATGTTGTGAGAACATGCCCCCAGTGTGGTGCAACAGACTAACCTTAGAAATTCTAAGTAGTTCCATGGTGGAATATGGTGTAGACACCAACACAGGCTATCGTACGGATGAAAGCGGATGAGTGGAATGGATGAGTTGTGCAGATCCTGGTAGATGGGGAAGGTGCTTTATTTACACTTGACACCTGTTTGCCAAGTTTTCACCAAGGTACTTGTCTAAAGCGCCACCGAAGTGGTTTTCACTAGAGGACGATTTTTTTCTTTTTACTATTTTTTAATTTTAATTTTTTTTTTTTTTAATTTTGTTGTCGCCAAGACGCCTGTTTGCCAAGTTTTCATCAAGGTGACCATTTTTTCAAGACTTTTTTCGATTTTTTTTGTATTTTCTGATTCTACACCTTGTAAGATTTAGGCATAAAACTTTTTGAGGTGTGAGGTATTCATGGGCTCTTACAGGGGTTCGCCTTCCAGTGTCGACAACTGATATGCCCCTGATTTGTAACTTGCAGTGATGACAAAAGGTCCTAGCCAGTTGGGCTCAAACTTTCCCTTTGTATCTGGATTTGGCATGTTCTTTTGGTTTTCTTTCAACATGAGGTCACCAACTTGGAAAGTCTGTTGTCTGATCTTCTTGTTGTAGCTCCTTTTTAGGCGATTCTAGTACACTTGTAGATGATTAACGGCATCCATGCGCCTTTCATCTAGTAATTCCAGCTCATTGAGTCTTGTGACCCTATATTCCTCATCTGTGATGAGGTTTTGTAGTGATATCCTCAGTGACGGGAGCTCGATCTCAATGGGGAGGATGACTTCTGACCCGTAGACCAGGGAGAATGGGGTTGCACCTATTGGCATGCGGATGCTGGTGCGGTAGGCCCATAAGGCAGGATTTAGCTACAAATGCCAGTCATGACCAAAGTCATTGACTGTTTTCTTGAGGATTTTCAAAATGGTTTTATTTGTAGCTTCTACTTGGCCATTGCCTTGTGGATAGTATGGAGTGGAAAAGCGGTGTTGGATTTTAAATTTTTCACATAAATCACGGACATCCTGATTCTTAAAAGGTGTCCCATTATCAGAGATAATGGGTTGGGGGACCCCATAACAACAAATGAGGTAGTTTAGGATGAATTTAGATATCTGTTTCCCCATGATGTAGGTCATGGGAATTGCTTCAACCCACTTTGTGAAATATTCAGTGGCGGTGATGATGAATTTGTGGCCATTGGATGAGGTGGGCGATATTTTACCAATGAGATCAAACCCCCATTGTGAAAAGGGCCAAGGTGTAACAATGGGATGCAGTTCTTGAGCTGGTGCATGAATAAGATCTCCATGTTGTTGACATTGTAGGCATTTTATGGCAAAGTTGTGTGCCTCTCTTTCCATCATCGGCCAGTAGTACCCTGTTCTCAGCAACTTCTTGGCCAAGGTCATACCACTTGAGTGTGAACCACATGTGCCATTGTGTACCTTAGTTAGAGCAGTCAAGGCTTTCTCGGGTTTTAAACAATGTAGCAAGGTTCCGTCAGTACTTCTACGAAAAAGGGTTTCTCCTAGGATGACGAATCGTGAAGTCCTTTTGACAAAAGTGCGTTTTAGGTTCAGAGTGATGTCAGTGGGGAGGATTCCTAACTTTAGGTAGGTGTATATATCTTGATACCAAAGATCACCGGGACCAATGAGTTCACATGCATATTCTGACTTTGGTACCTCAAATGTGGGTACGAGAAGCTGTTCTACAAGGAATTCATGTTTTGAGACGTTGCGAGGGATGTCTAGTAAGGATCCAATTGTCGCCATTGCATCGGTCACTCTGTTGTTTGTCCTTGGTATCTACTCGAAGGTGATTTCAATAAATGATTCTTTTAGGCTTTCTACCACCTTCTTGTATGGTGTGAGCTTATCATCCTTCATTTGGTATTCACCGTTGACCTGGTTAATGATAAGTTGCGAGTCCCCGTAGACTTTTAATGCCATGATTCGCCATTGTGCTGCAATTTTGAGGCCTATGGTCAAAGCCTCGTATTATGCAATATTGTTAGTACAAGGGAATGCTAGCTTGTATGATCTAGGTATATAGTCTCCTTGCGAGGTGATGAAGAACACACCAGCTCCTGATCCATGTTGCGTGTGAGTGCCATCAAAGTATAACTTCTAGTGGTTTGCTACACCAATGTTAAAAAGAGACTCATCTGGAAATTTTGATATGAGTGGGTTATCTGTGTAGAGGGGAGCTTTTGCCAACTGATCCGCAATGACTTGTCCTTTTATGGATTTTCGTTCTACATATTCGATATCATGTTCAAATAATATCATTACCCACTTAGCCATTCTACCTGTAAGCGTTGCTTTTGAAAATAGGTACTTTAGAGGGTCTATTTTGGAAATCAACTTGATTTGGTGCGCTAGCATGTAGTGTCTAAATTTATGAGCCACAAATACTAGTGCTAGGCAAGCTTTTTCTATTGACGTGTAATTGAGCTCGTGTCCCACCCTTGTTCTGCTGATGTAGTAGATAGCCTGCTCAGTTCCCTTTTCATCATGTTGGGCTAAAAGGGCCCCCAGGGCAGCTGTTGTTGCTAAGATGTATAGGATTAATGGTTTCCCCATAATTGGTGGCATCAACATAGGTGGTGTAAGTAGATATTCTTTTATTTTTCTGAATGCTTGCTTGCATTTGTCGTCCCATCTGAAAGCTACTCCCTTGTGAAGTAGGTGTGAATAGGCAATCTTTTTTATCTATCAATTGTGCTATGAATCTCTAGATGGACTGGAGTCTACCTTGTAATCCTCTTAGTTGTTTTAACGTTCTTGGTGCTTCCATTTCAAGGATTTTTTTTACCTTTGCAGGGTCCAACTCTATTCCTCTCATTGAAACTATGTATCCTAGCAGCTTTCCCGATTGTACCCCAAAGACACACTTCTTCGGGTTGAGTCTAACCTTATATTGTTTGAGCCTGTCAAAGATAGCACTTAGAGTTGCTATATGGTCTTGTCTCTTCTTTGATTTAGCTAGCATGTCGTCTACATAATCTTCGATTGTTTTATGGATCATGTCATGGAAGATTAATGTCATGGCTCTTTGGTATGTAGCTCTTGCATTTTTCAACCCAAATGGCATTACGTTCCAGCAGTAGGTGCCCCAAGGACATGTGAATGTTGTCTTGTGTTGGTCTTCTTTTGCGATCATTATCTAATTGTACCCCGAGAAGCCATCCATTAGGGAAAGCATCTCATGTCCGGCCGTCATATCCACTATCATGTCAATGTTGGGTAGTGGAAAGTCATCCTTGGGACATGCTTTGTTTAGGTCTTTGAAATCAATGCAGATGCGGATGCCCCCTTTCAGTTTTGAGACCGATACGAGATTTGATACCCATTCTAGATAGTTGATCGAGCGTATGAAGCCAACATCCAGAAGTTTCTGCAGCTCAATCTTTACAAGCAAGGCTATTTGTGAGTGCATCTTCCTTAGCTTTTTTCTAACTGGTTTTGCTCCGGGGTAAACGGCCAAATGATGAACTACTACTTCAGGGTCCAAGCCTGGCATGTCTGCATAGGTCCACACAAAATTTACCTTTCTCTCCTTTAGGAATGCTACCAATAGTTCCTGTTCTTCTACTAGGAGGGATTCTGCATAGAAGGTAATTTGTGGTTTTGATTCTATTCCTAAGTCGACCGAGTTGCATTGTTTTGCCAATACTGCCGATTTCTCCTGATGTAGAGCAGTAGGGGGAGATTGAACCCTTCATCCTCTAGTGCCTCAGAGAGGTTTTCACCCTTGGATGCATCCTTTATTTTTACTATTTTATGGTTAGAGAGTGTCATAGTGTGGTTTTCACTCAATAACTCCGAGCTTATTATCGATCTTTTTCTTTTGCGATTGAAGGACTCAATCGTCTCCCCATAGTATGCTTGTGTGTCCAGTGTGATGTTGAATCCAGCCTTGTGATCTCCGCATGGAACTATATCCCTTAGTCCCATGAATTCCGAGAGGGCCTCATCATTTTTGAACGAGTCTAGAATCAGTGGTCCCTGTTGGTCATGATCGATGAGTTGGGGGTGTAATAAGGTGATTTGGTGGGTTGGTTGGTTTGACTCAACGAGTGAGGCACTAATCATGAGCAAAGTGGAATCCTCGAAAAGCCTAGGGAGACTCGCTATAGTATCATCATCGTCACTATTAGGAACATTAGTGACGTCAAAGGTGTAATTATCGAGCGAGATACCTAAGTAAACGAGTGGTCTAGGAGTGGTTGTTGTTACCCGAGGAGAGGACTGGACTACTCTTCTGGGAGTACCTCTGCCACATAGGGTTATACTCAGAGGAGTATACCCAAGGCCAAGGTTCTGCGTTCTTCTTTCCACAATGATGGGCTCCAACCATCCATCATCGTTTCTTCCTAGGCTTTCATTCCTGTTATACCCCATGCCGAACATCATTTGTAACCCTCTGTTTGTTTCCTCCATGGGTAGGGTGGGAGTGGGTCTTTCATCTTGGTACAGAGTGTTTGTGATGTCCTCCTCATCCACATTCTCCCAACTGAGATCCCCCCAAATGGTGGAATCCAGAGGGTTCCGTTCTAGTGTGAACAGGTGTTTGAATCAATTATGGTTGCCCATGTGACCTAGGAGATTGTGGTAACTCTCCTACAACAAAAGCATTTCTCTTCATTCTACAATCGCCACATCCATTGACCTGTATCATGTTTTTGATCTCGGATATGTCAGGGATGGCGGGTGTCTCTGTCGCAGAAGTGGAGGCGAGATTAGTTGGGTCTATGTATGAAGTGGATGGTCCTTCATCATTTTTAGGTACTTGAGGGATCTTGTAAAACTTGGCTTCCAAGTTTTTGCAATAGGAAAAAGGTTTGGGATCCCCATGTATAGTAATCTCCTCATTTTGATATGAGAACTTAATGCACTGGTGATAGGTTGAGGCCACTTCCTTCATTCCATGTATCCATGGGCGTCCCAGGAGGATGTTGTATGGTAAGTCGAGGTCAGGGACCTAACAGGTGGTTTCCATGGTTGCTGGCCCCACTTGGATGGGGATCTTGATAGTGCCTTGAGACACTCTTTCCTAGTCATCATATGCTCTTATGGTGATGCTTTTGTTCTTATTGATGGAATCCTCAGCGAATCCCAATTTCTTTATAAGTTTTAGAGAACAAATATTAAGGCCTGCACCTCCATCTACTAGGACCCATTTGACTTTCTTTTTGTGGATTAGGACTTGGAGGTGGAGTGCATGATTATGAGATGGCTGCGGAGGGAAGTCTTGATTGGAAAATGTGATGAGATTTGGGGTAACGATGTTACCCACCAAGGCCTAAAATTGCTTTGTGTCAAGGGTGGCAGCAACGGTAGACACAGCTAGTGCTTCATCCAGGATCTGTCTATGGGCGGCAGAGATTTTTAGTAGTTCCATGATGGAGATTTGTGTGGGTGTTCTTTTCAGCTGGTCAATTACATTGTAATCATAGGGGATGGCCTTTGTGTTGGTAATGGGGGTCTTAGTAGGTGCCCCAGCAATGGTAACCTTTCCGCCTCATGTGGTGACTCCACAGTCATTGTTGGCTCCCTTGATATTTATGACGATGACCATCTCATTGACATATCCTACTATCTCCTCATATACTAGATTAGCACTAGCATACTTTTGTTTACCCTTATTATTCCCTTGGTTATTTCCCTGATTGTTCCCTCGGTTATGATTCGGCATCAGATTCGTGTAGATTTTTAGGTCTTGGTTTCTGGTCGGCTACTCGATGTTGATGACCTTATCCTTAATGAGGTCTTGAATGATATTTTTGAGTCTCATGTAGTTGGCAGTGGTGTGTCCTTTGACTTTGTGAAAGTCACATAGGAGATTCTCATTGTACCATGGTGATTTGGTCATGGGCTTCATGTATTGTTCAGAGTTAGAGATTTTGATTAGGTTCTCTTTGACCAGTTTCTTCATGACAGACTCAATCAATTCACCAAGTGCTGTGAACTTCCTCTTGGGGGGAAACTTATTACGGGGAGGTGGTCCTCCTTGATTACCCACATTGTTGACTTGACTGGTGGAAGGTGGTTGTGACTGTGCTACTACCGCATTAGTTTGCACATTGTTGCGATTATGATTTTGTGGTTGATGATTTGGGATTTTCTGCTTAGGGGCACTATTGACCACCTTAGCATCGACCACGCCATCGTTCATGATATTTTTATTCCTCGACCATGTTCAAGGTTTACAATTGTAGTTGTTAGATGGACGGTTATCCTGCAGTGGAGTGAATGTTGGTGTGCCTCCTCATGCAGTAAGGGCTCTTTCGATGTTGAGCACCTTTGGAATTAGTTGATCATAAGATGTGATGCACTACATTTTTAGGTAGAACGCCAAGTTTTCATCTAGACTGGCTATGATGGTGCAAACTTGTTCCTCTGGCATAGTCCATTTGCTCTGATTGGCCTTGGATCGCCATCTTTGCAAGAAGGATGTGAATAGCTCTCCTTTTCTTTGTTTGAGTGCAGATAGTTCTTCTAAACTGACATCTGCACCCATATTAAAAGCGTAATTTTTAAGGAAAGCCTCCACTATTTCTTTGAATGTTTTAATGC
>CM021104.1:352933951-353198387 GCA_007115665.2 Sequoiadendron giganteum | reverse complement strand
TTTAGACTTATCTTATTGCTCATTCCAAGGACCTCTCGATGATGCCTAAAGAAAATAGGTTTAGAGGGAAAGGAATGGGGCAACGATCATTATCTTTTATTTGCTATGCCTGTGGGATACGCTTGTAAAATAACTTAGTTATACATGTTTTGTTTGGTTTGTAAGGAGGATATTTTAAGTATCTTGTTGACCACATAGAAAAGCTTGCTTTTCTGTGTTTTGGTCTGATATATTTAGAATGTCTGAACTACATCTGGAATAAAGTATGAATGCTAAGTGTGAGCAAGAATACTCCTATCTAATTTTCAAGTCAAAGTCCATCACACTAGCTACCATGCCATCCTGGTTCTCAATACCTCGATGCATCATACCTATGTGTGTTATCAAACATAACGCAATTGACCCTTTGAAATTCCCAATTCCTAGCAATGCAAATCATCATCATCATGACTAACTCATTAACTCTGCAATTCTTCTATCTTCTTTCCACACTAACAAGGTATCATAACAGTAATCAAAAACATCGCTCATGCATACATCCTGCATCCTCTAGATAGTTAACATCAGAAGGGCATTATATCATATCAATATCTTAAGTTATGAGGAGTAATATAAATTTGTTATTCTAAACATCTTAAGACATCATTACATCATACATTATCATCTACAACCATTACCATTACCATTTGCATCCATTACCATCATTAATACACATTACATCATTTAAAGCATGAAAATAACTAAAAGAAATGCATTCATTATATACACTGCATCACATGAACCATAAGGATAGAAACATCTCATAAAATCACATATTTGGATTCACATATTTGCATGTACATCACAAATGGGTAAATCATCTCATATATACATCATCAAAAATACTGTTATGATACAAATCAGATCAGGTGTCCATCAGATACATAATACAATAAGGCCAAATACTGTAGCCCGCATATCAAAAATGAGGTGCAAAACTATCCTATGATCAAAAAGGGGGCAGGCCATGCTGGTTGTTGCCCTCCCCATCCTATCTCTCACCATGTGCCTCTGCTGGTCACCTCCCTGTCTACTGAGAAAATTCAAGCACTCTGCGATCTGACGGTACTACCTGTAGATAATGATGCCGATAGTACTCGGCCTCTCTGATGGCATCCCTATAATCACGGATATCAACTGATCGGCCCTGGGATGTGGAAGCAACACTCTCTAGTTGTCTCCACTGAACTATCTCCTGATCCCTCTTGGATCATGCCTAGTCTCTTTGTGCTATCAGTATGGTAACTTATTGTTGGGCCTCATCATGCTCAGCTATTAGAACCTGTGCCTGCCCCTGTAATAGCTGAATCAATATTTCATGGGCATCTGGTTGCCTTGTTGGCTGCCCATCCTATCTTGTCAGCTATACTACTGGTTGTTGATGTGCTGGCACATGGGGCTGCCCATCCTGTCCTACTGCATGCTACGTGAGATCCCTTGGAGGTGACTGCTGAGGAGGAGGTACACCTCCCTGACCCCTTCCTGCTGACCTACCTCTCAGTCTATGACGTGGAAGCACTATCCCTGGAACTGTCAATCTCACTGGCGGCCTAAACCAATCCCTGAACGTCGGAGTCACCCCTGCATCTGCAAGCCCCTGAACGTATGCCCAAGGTCGAGCCACCAACTGCCTAAAAGAGGTCACTACCTCGTCTGCTAGAATAGGTTGTCCCCAGGCTATCTCCTTGGTCAAACGGGCAAAGATAGCTGTGTACTGAGCGTCAGGTACATCCTGCACCTCCCCAAACTGTCTGACCACTCTATCTGGAAGGTATCTCTCTATCAGCGTATGCTCTCGACCCTGCATAAGTGTATCCTGACAAGCAAAGAAAAGCTGCTCTGCATCATCCATCCATGGGCCCATACCCATATACTGCCTCCAGATAAATATTGTCATCTCATCGAGAACTCGACGCTAGTGAGCTATGCAGTCAGTACCCATGTGAGTGAAACGAATCATCGCATCACCATACCGCCACACTAAAGAATCATCAATATCTAAGGCAACTGCTGAAACAAATGAACGAAGCACTGGAATACGCTCAAATACCCAAATATGAAGAAGAGTCAATCCAGCCCCCAGAGCCCGACCCTCCAAGTAAGCAAACTCATGCAGGTCCCTATATAGGGAGGCTAGCAGCATTGGTCCCTAAGCATAGCACACTCAGCGAACGCACATCTGCTACCATGCTAACCCCCAACCTGGATTGAAATATCGGTCGCGCCGATCAGGAGCTACAAGGCTAGAAATAATGGCGGCCATAATCAGGCTATAAGTAGGGACTATACCCCGATACCACTCCAAATCTATCTGACCGTCGCAGAGCATAAGCTCCTCCACACCCATGACACTGAAGCAGGTGTTCCTCACCTCATCCATATCGTAAATCACCCGCTCTCCATTAATAGGTAATCACAGTATACATCAGACATCCTCGAGGGTGATAGTGGCCTCGCCAATGGGAAGATGAAAAGAGGAAGTCTCGCTGTGCCACCGCTCAGCCAAAGCATGCATCATACCTAGGTGTGCCCGAACGGGGGGGACATGGGCAACAAACCACAGACCTAGCATCCCAAGCTGCTCCTGAAGGAATATGTGCATGCCCTGCAATCTCTCCAGTACTGGCCATCAGTGCTCCATCGAATGAATAACCTCGGGTGTCTCTTGAACAAGGAAAGTACCGCGTTAGTTCTCTGAAAAAATTATGGTGTCCGTGTTACCTTTCGCTTTTGAAACAGCAAAAGCGGCGCTGTTTGCAAAGGAAGAGTAGTTTGGAAGTCTCCAAACTGCGCCGCGCGGTTGAGTTAGATAGCAAATATTTCCAAAGTGCACTGCGCGGTGGAGTTAGATAGCTTTTGACTCGCGCAGCGCTGTTTGAGCGGGCGGCCAACTTAAGAAATTGAAATTCCATAGTTCTTAAACTTCGCTGTGCGGGCCAGTTTGGAGAGCTCTCGCGGCGCAATATCGCACCACGCTGACTCGACCGTACCTAAACGCTATTAAATGCGCGTAAAACGAGAAAATAAAAAGTGGGATAGGGGTACATACCGCGGGTCCTACGGCGACTGGTTGCTGAAATACTCGTACTCGCTCTGACACGTGCAGGGGAAGCTCTCGTTGCGCCATGGTGTCTAGAACTCAGAGCTCAAATGTCAAAATCTTCAAAGGTAGGAGTGCAAATGTTTTGAAAATGACCCCTTAGGGTCTATTTAAGCTCGAAAATTAGGGTTCCTTTTGACCTAATTTGACTTTCCGGAGGGGGTTTCTTGCCCTAATCTTGTTTTCACCTAACTGAAGGTCATTCTTCATCCCTTCTGGCATTTTAGTGCATTTTCGGGCTTTCTCTGGCATTTCTGGCCTATTGAGCACCTTGTTATCTTTTTTTGCGAGATCACCCAAAAATTCAAAATTTTCATCTGATCTCTCGAGGGGGAAATATCCACCAATATCCTTCCACTGGGGCAGTAGTGGGGCATCTAAAAATCAAGAAATTTTGAACTTTGATCACAACAGTTTATTCTTTGAATCAATGCAACAAGTACATTGCTTCAAAGAGGGGCAAAATGTAGACATGGAAAATGTACAAGCTCATCTTGGCACACCTGATCTTGATTACTAACAATGTTGTCTCTTAAATCACATTCTCAACATTTCATCACATTCTATCTCTTAATCTAATGAATCATTATTCATTTAATTAAGTCATTCTCACCTCCTTTGATTAAATTAATCAGTTTAATTTAATTAACCCTACATTGTTGTTTAATTAAATAAATCATTTTATTTAATTAAAATCTCTAAAGTCCTCCTATTAAATAAAATAAATTAAACCTTATTTGATTTAATCTAACACATTCCTTCTTTATTAAATAAATCAAATCATTTCTTTAATGAATCATTTCCTCTCAATTTCTGACTTAAATCAATTCATAAATCTAAGTCTAAATTGTCACATCACCTAATTCTTCATTAAATTAATCAAATCCATGATTAACTTAATCCTTCTCACTAAAATCCTCTAGAGAATGCAACTTGCACAATAAATCAATTACTTTGATTTATTAATTCTCCTATTTTCCCTCACAAAGCATCAAAAAGGGAATATTCCTTTTTTGAATTCAAAAAAGTCCAAGTGGACTTGGTCCTTCCAACAAGGCATTAAAGCCTCTTACATGTCCTTGACCTTGAGCCAAGTGACATTAACTTCATTCCTTTTCCCTCTTCAACATGTCATTTCTCAAGTTTGAAATGCCACCTAATTGCATTTATTGGCACATTGGCCAAAACTTGCACATTCCTCATCCAATCACATTTGGACAAGTGGCACAATGCCATTGGACTATATTTTGTCCCACATTGCTTATTTCCACTATCTCTTCCAAGATTTGAATCTATAAATTGGAGACTCTTCTCCTCAATCTTCATCCACAACTCATATGCAAAGTTACTCTCTCCACATTGAGAGCTAATTTTGCCAATTTCATCCAATCATCCACCATATTTGAGATTTTGCAACAAGGTTATGCTCAAATCTCTTTGGATATTTGACCATTTCTCTCATTTAATCAAACATTGCAATTAGGAATTGGGAAAGGGGCAATTGCAACATACCATTGGCACCAATTCCCCCATGGAATCAACATGCTATTTGCTTAATTAGGATTTACATAAGTTTTCATTTCTCATTGTGTTCTTCATTTCCTACTATAAGTTTTAGATAGATGGATTTCATGGGGAATCTCTCATGCTTGTTTCAATGTATTTGATCTAACATACTAATCATGTTTGTTGTTCATGTGCATTTGCAGGTTTAGGGGTTCACCAGAACCAAATAAAAAGAATGATGGAGAAGCATTTATAAACAATGAATCAAAAAATGGAAGTGTATCCTATCTCTAGAGCACCTCGGTTTGAAGGCATCAATTTTATTTTTTGGAAACATAGGATGGAGACCTCCTTATCTTCCTTAGGATTTGGTGTGTGGATAGTAGTAGAGAAAGGTTATTCAATATATTCAACACCTCCTACTACTGATGAGAACAAGACTCTTGAATTTAATGCAAAGGCCATTAATTCCATCTTTAGTGGTTTGTCAAATGATATCATTGTTAAAGTTATGTATTGTAAGGATGCAAAGGAGTTTTGGGAAAAAATGATTGATATGTATTAAAGTGACAAGTTATTGAAAAATACACCCTTAAAAATTGATACAAGATGTGATACATTTGAAAGAAAAGATTTTTTTGTTGACAAAGAAGAAGACTACTCTGTGACAGATTATGAACAAGAGTTTGATGAAAATGAATGTGAATTTGATCTTGAAGGTGAAATCACTTGTGCTCTTGATGAGATGGAGAAACTAAGAGCGGAGAATCAAAGGTTGAGGTTGCAAGTTCAAGAAAAAAAAGAGTATAAAGTCAAGACACTTTTAGCCCTTCAAGAAACAAAAAAACTGATAATAGATTTGAAGGTTCAAGTTGCAGAAGGTAAGAAAATAGAAGAAGTCAATAATCAACTTAAGGCAAAAGAGGTTGATTGTGAGAAGTATGCATCAAAGTTAGTTTCTTTGAGAAATGGATTAGGAAAAGTATCTTCCAAATAACACGTACTTCAGTTTGAAAATATTATTGAGTGTTTATATGAGATGTTGAGTAAGCAAAAATATCACAAGGATGCTACTGGGTTAGGGTTTAAACAAGGGCATAATTCTAAGATCAAAGAAACACCATGAAAGAAAATAGATTTAAACTATTATTTTGTTCTTCCTAATGCTGAAGATAAGAAGAAGACAAAAGAAAATACACTTGCACAAGTCAATTAGAACAAGTCCATAAGATATTTTCATTCAAGACATCATCAAATATCTAGGTTTGAAAATCCTTTTTATGGTTATTGTTATTCATGCTATGAATTTGGTCATAGAGCAATAAAGTGTTGGATGCATAAAATGATAGTGGGATGTACTGAGAGCTCTTATGAATGGTCAAATGGTAGAAGCAAAGTCAAATGTTATAGATGTAATAAGCTTGGACATATAGCACAATTTTGTAGAAGAAGTTTAGTGAGTCCACCTAATCATAATAACAGGGTAAACATGTCAACCAAGAAAAAGGAAGAGTGTAAAAAATCTTGGAAAAGAAAAGAGCCTGAGAAGGTTTGGAGGAGGAAACATGAAAAAGAGAAGGAACCTATGCCTATGATTTATGCACAAAAGGCATCTCCAAGTGCATAAAAGGTAGCATGGAGTTAGGGGGAGATGTTCAATGTCATATCTTTTACCCCTAGATGAAAATAAGAAAGTCAGTCAAAGGTCAAGTACGGTTGGTGTGTGGTTGTTGCAATGGTAGGAAAAAGTATGAAGTTTCCTTTGCAGTCTTTGGTAGCATTCTTTCTCTTAGTGGATCTATGAATCAAGAAAGGTTATTGTCAAATGTATGTATATGGTATGTAGGATGTGTATGCCTATGTTAAGTGATCTCATCAAGGTAATTTGGATGATAAGTGGTCTTGAAAGTGAAGCCACCTCCTTGATAGTGTGAACAGTGTCATCATGGTGAAGGTTTGGTCTTTAAGATAAGTATTGTACAAACTTTATCTCATGTAAGTGCAAGAAAAAGGTATACAACACAAAGTACAGTGACAGTTTGTCAGTACAGGGTAGGACAATCTTTTCTTGGAAGGATATTTGTATTAGCATTGATGTTAGCTTGTCGAGGATGGATCACTTAGACTCAGTTGAATGAATGAAAATTTTACTTTTATATCTTTGGAATAAGGTGCAACATCTATCATTTAGTCTTGGAGTTACAAATTACCCTGATAGGTATGAAGGAAAATGTAGATAAATTGGCACAAAGATTTTTTTTTAAATTCCCTATTTTCTGTTCATTTGATAAACTACAGTGGAATCTCAGTCAGTATTTGCAATTATTTGGATCTTGGACAATATCAAGTCAGTATAAGGGTTATGTCTCAAATTAGAAAAGGCTCATGACCTGTGTAACTAAATGCCTCAAAGAAATGCAGTCTAATGTTGGGCTTTTGAAAATAGAATGACTTACATCAAAGAATGATTGAAAGGTTTTTAAGATGTAATAGATGTTGTGTCATCTTCAAACAATATTGTGATTCACTGTCTCCAATAAATAATAGAGAATTTTCAAAGTAAGAACAATATTCCAGTGAGTTCATTACATATTCACTACATCTTCACTAAGAATAGTGAGAATTCATTTACATTTGCTTCACTAAAGAACATTGAAAATGAATGAATGTTTGCTTTGTAATGAGCAACATTTTTTCTTGGATAGTAACAACACATTTTCCATTTGCTTTAATGATGCCTTGAACTTACTGTGTTTTACAATTTGCAATGTTGTGACTATGGTTTGCAAGTAATACATGTGACAAGAAGTGTACAAGTTGTAGTTAAGATTTGTTACATTTGTTCTTGATAGTGAATGTTCAGTGGCAAACATTTTCTCTTCTAGTGACAAGTTTTTTAGTTGAACAAAATTCTACATTCTCTATTGTGGATTTGCAGTGATATTTATAGTCAAGGATATTTGCAATCATATTTGCAGTCATATTTATAGCTAGTCAACATTCTATTTGCAGTGAGCATTTGCTTTAGAATGGTGATAGTGATATTACCTGGACAAAGGTAGTGTGTTTACATATTTGATTCACTGAGATAGTAGTAGTATTTGAACAAATTAGTGGAGTGCTTGTTCCTTTAATGATACCTTTCTTCATAATGAAAATTCACTTTAAGTCATTTAATTTAGCGGAAGTAGTACTGTGAACAATATGGATAGTGGTATTGATATGCACATTTGTTTTATTGTTATTAGTCACTAAGGTTTTGTAAAAGGTTTTATAATAATGACAATGTTATTGATGTTGCAAAAAGAACTAACCAAAAGGAGAGTAGTTGTTTTTTGTTGTCTACAATAAGTTTTCAATTATAGTCAAGTATAATCAACTAGTCTAGAAAGTTTATTATAGTAACACTCCATACCAAAATGTATATTTGTGAGGAAAATATGATATGTGATCAACAATATTTACACTTTTGTCAACATGGAGGAATAGTCTCAGAAAGGGTGCATGAAGACGAGGTTCAATAACTTCAGTCAGGGTGTACACATCATTCTCCAAGTCTAAGAATTTAAGGGTTTCAAAGCAAATGAACTTGACTTAAACATGAGAATAGTTTAAAATGAGGATAGTGTCTTCCAAATGAACATAAATAGTATAGCAGTGATGTTGTACAGTGATGGTGTGTCTTGTGAGAATCTTGTTGTAGGTATATAGGACAATGATCTGAAGTGACATCAAGTGGTCATTTTAAAAGACATGACATGGATTTTGGATAGTGTTTTCTTTGTTTTCCTTCTTTGTTTTGGATTAAATAGTGGTGAATAGTGTGACAACATACACCATTTTCTTTTAACAGTGAGATGTAAATTCATGTGATAGTGATATGTAAATTCATGTGACAGTGAGTTTAGGTGATAGTGGTGTAGTGGTAAAACCATGAATAGTTTCTTGGATAGTGGTAAAAATTTGTTCTTTTTCTTTTTGATCATACATTATTTGCTTGCATATTTTCTTTGATAGTGGTGAATACTTGGACAATTTCTTGACATTACATATTAGCTTTGATAGTGGTGAAAATTTTCTTCATGACAAGTGTTGTTTCAAGTGAATTTGCAGGCAACAAGTATTTTATCTTCATAGGGGGAGAAGTGCACATTTGTTTTATTTTTATTTTTTTGGTTTGTCTACACCATACCTATACATTCTTTGCTTGGTCAATCTTTTAATATTTTCCCTTGTAGTAGAAAAATGTAGTGGTATTCTTGAATGCTTAGTGATTGATAGGAGTATTTATTATAATGGCAATGCCATGTTTACAGTCATGCAACTCTTGGTAGTACTTTAGATGATAATGTATAATGAAGCGGATGAGAATTTTTTTTGAAAAGTGGTATGTAACTCATAGTGGAGATTCATTGTAGTGTTGAAAAATATTTCTTTCCATTTACTCTTACCAAATACAAAGGGGGAGTGACTTGCAAATAGTGAGTCTCTTTGTCATTGTTGTCAAAGGGGGAGAAGTGCAATCTGATATAGGGTACACTATGGTTTGACATCAATGCCAAAGGGGGAGTTTGCTAGCATTGACATTATTTGTCATTGATGTCAAAGGTCATGGAGACAAGATGTACTACCTCTCATGTTCTGATACTTTGATACTGCTTTGTTGTGTGTGTGTTTGCTTCAGTGTGATTTTTGGTTATGTTCTGACGCATATTTGATACTGTTTTTGACATATCTTTTGCCATGTGTTGGGTGTGGTAGACAATTATTCTTATTTTCTTTTCATAGTTGGACTTATGTGTGGGATAATCATGTAATGATGATGTTACTCTGTGAGTTATATTGATGATGTGATACTTGGATTCTGTTTACTGTATTTGATTCGAGTAGAGGAGACGAGGTGGCATCACTCATCTATGAGTTCCCTACCTCACCGTAACTCTCCTTCACAATGTGTTTGACTATGACATATATGCATATGTACATGTTGTTCAAAATTTTGTGTTATGTAGGAATGCAGGTACCGGGTGCCGACTCCACCCACATTGTCAGGTCTGAGTGCATCCTATATACCCAATGGTTTGATGTGGTTAGGGAGTTGGTAGGAAATTACCCCTGCCTATGTCAGTGGTTGGTTTAGGGATTTTTCATGTTGTGTCCGTACTTCGTTCATGTGGGTATGGTTGTTAATTAAATCATTTTATTTCATGAGTTTTATCAGTGTTTATGGTTTGGTCTAGTGCTTTATGATTTAAATTAAATGCTAGTCTATGGTGCTAAATATTAAATTTATGAGATATCCAATGTGGCTTATGATATTTATACTTTGGTAAAATACTTAGTACATTAGCACATTATTGTTATTTTATAATGTGAAGTGATTCTTTAAATTAGATTAATAAAATTAAATAACATTGTTGAATAAATTATTATAGTTTAATTTTGAAAATAAATTAAGTTAGGGAAACGTTATCATATTTGTCCTTGTTTAAAAAGTGATTTTCTTTTATAAAATAAACTTTAAGCTTAAAATATTGATAGAGTGGGATATGGCTAAAATTATAATTATGTAAATTTTAATTGTTAAAAGTGAACTTATTTAATTAAGATTTAAAGTATTTAAAAAGGAATTTATTGTGTAAATTAAAAATTGGAAGATTCTCTTTCAAATTTGGGAAGTGACGGAATGTTTGTGTTAAGTGGATTTTTGCATGGGAAGTTGCTAGAAACTTTATGACAACTCCTGATTGGATTTTCTGGAAAAAGATTTCCAATTGTTGCTTTTTCAAAAAAGCAAGTGGGAAGAAATTGGAAAAATGGGGAAAATGTTTGCAACTCAATTTTTGTTGAAAAATTTATAGTGGGATAATTAATTTTTGAAAATTTTCATCGATTCGATCAAGGAAATTCAAATTTGGTTTTGCATTGGGGTTTTGATTGAATCCGTTGTTGTGGGTGTTCATATCTCTAGTTTTGAAGTTTTCTCTTTGGATGGATTTGCGCAACTCGTCCTTGAATTGAGATTGCGTTGCACTCCGGATAATTCGAATTCTTATTAGATCTCTGTAATTTATTTTTATGAAAGAGGAAAAAGACATAATGTTTAAAATATATGAAATCCCTTTTCTCTGTAAATTTTTTTTACCTATTCATGGATTTCCCTCTTTCCTCTCTGTATCCATTTCAAAATTTGATGATCTTGTTCTCAATTTGTAATTTTTGGAAACCCCTCTCTCATCCGGAAATCTCTTTCATGGATTATCCTCTTGCCTCTGAGATTTGTTTTCGCAATTTGTTATTCTCGAAAAATTCATCCGTCTTCCTTGTTGTTTCATTGTAATTAATTTCCTACAGGATTTGATGGATAAATACATATATATATATATATATTATTGATGATATTATTTTAATCCTTTGTTGTTTTATATATTTCTCTATTTTGCTGCAATTTCTTTCTCAGAATCTGGATGGGGAAAAGATAAATACATATATATATATATATCATTGTATATATTTTGTTTGAGCCCCTATGTTTTGGCACCGTACGACGAAGGACGAAAGGCTGGCGTTTATTCACAACCTCTATATTCAAGTTTGGGGGTGGGGAGTAACCCCTACCGCTCCTCCCATTCATGGAGGGAGCACTGCCAATGGAAGCGCCCTCCACGAATGTGTGGAGGGAGTGCTGCCAAAGGCAATGCTACCCCCATCTTGGGGAAGGGTGGGCGGCTATGTGAACAGTCTAGTGCCCCCCATAAACCCCATTTGCAGCCTTTGAAACTTATTATATATGATTTTTATGAGGTTTGGTTTTTTTTCTTTTTTCTTTTTCCGTTTCGAGATATATATATATATATGAATGTTTTATTTTGGCAGTTATTATTTAATTTTAGAAGTGTTAATATATATATATGTGTATATATATATGTAAATATGTCTATGTATATATTTATACATTTTCTGGAAATATGGGCATAATCATATAATATGAAGTTTTGATTTTCAGCTGCATATGATTAAATTGATATATATTTATTTCGGTATTCATATACACATATGTATATATGAATATACATATGTATGTATATATATATATATATATATATATATATATATATATATATATATATATATATATATATATATATATATATATATATATATATATATATATGATGTATAGGCTGGAAATGTGTATGAGTATTTTGGAAAAGAAAGAAGAATTAATGTAAATTTCTATTTGGATAAATTTTATAATTAATGAGAAAAATTTAATTGATTTAAAAATCTGTCTCAAAATGATTTCCTTTATTATGTTTTAAATGACAGAGAAATAATTGCATTTTAATATTGCTGTAGAAATTGGTTTTCCTTATTTTTTTCAGTTTGATAGTACTCTGGAAATATCAGATTAATTATATAAAAAAATAGTAGCTCAAACTGATTTTTGAACTTAGTTAAATAATAGATTTAATCTTCATTTTGTTTTTATAACTGATTTTCTTAAATTAAAATTTAGATCTCTTTTATCTAGGAAAATCAGAATTTATATATAGCTATGTGGAAAAGAATTAAAATAAGGAAATATAACATAATTGAAAAATTTGCATATAGTAAATAATAGATATCTTGGGTTTGATAAATTAAGTTAGAAATGCTAATTTTTAAAGTATATTTTATTATGTTTATTAAATCATGAAATTTATCATTGTTGCTCTTCAAATTAGTTTTTAGCAAATTTATAAACTTAGTTATTTAATTTGTGAATAATTTAATTGTAGGAAGATATTTAATTAAATTAAATATTGGGTTTTGATTAAATTGAAATATTAGTGTATTTTATTTTCTTATTTTAAATTGATGAAAATGATAATTTAATTGAGACTTAGATGTTTTATTTAATTAAGTGTCTGATAGTTAATGTTGTAGTGTTATTAAGTTAAATGTGGCTTTAGTATGTCTTGTATGGAATAATGTTATCTCCAGAGGCTAGGGAATATATGTGTGTGTTTTATATGGTTGCATTTATGTGGTTCATGTTGTTACCATGTGGGAGTTAGTGGGAGGTACCCTGTTGTGGTTTTGATTCTTTGGTTTGGGCATTATGGTACCCATCTCTTAGTTTTGGTTTTAGGGCAACCATAGGGGAGAGTGGCTCTTCTCGGGGCTAGAGTACAAGTGTTCA
Organism: Sequoiadendron giganteum; assembly: GCA_007115665.2. Classification (NCBI taxonomy): domain Eukaryota; kingdom Viridiplantae; phylum Streptophyta; class Pinopsida; order Cupressales; family Cupressaceae; genus Sequoiadendron; species Sequoiadendron giganteum. Next base: position 353,185,557 of record CM021104.1, on the reverse strand, counting down.
CCTATGGTAGAGTTTTCATAATCAAGTCAAAACTTAATTAATTTACTTAGTGGGTTGGGTTAGTTATCACATAACAAGATAAAAATAGACACCTCACCCCTACCATTAGCACTCCCTAAGGCTAAGGTCGGGTGGGAAGACCTGGTTGGTAAGGTCACTACCTTGTATTCATGAAAGGTAGTTGTCTCTGCATGAGTCACCCTACGAGGCAACACCTTGAAACAGGATGTCTGGTTAACCGTAGATGGAGGCGGCTCCTAGATTATAGGTAGTTTGGTGAATCCATGAAGGTGATGACACTCTCCGTTTGCGCCCTTTGTTTCCCTTGTTTTCTTGTACCTCTGGAGTTGTGTGAGTGTCTATTTTACTATTGATGTTTATGTTGGTTTGTGGGCTTGAGTCTTGTGACATGTGTCCTTTATGTTTGAGTTTGTGGCTGAGGGTTCGTTCTTACCGACTCCTTGCATGAGGGGTGTTCCTTCGGGTTCACACAGTCGGGTGGAAATGTGCAATGCACCCATTGGGTCCCTAGTTGTGATCGAGGCGTGGATGCAGTTGCAATGATCTTGGAGTTGGTGGAGAAGACTATTCCTTGAAGATTTCTCTTTCATTTATGTACTTTTGTAATTTGATTTTACCCTTCCCAATGTTATAAGGGAAGTGGCTTTGTAATGTAACTTGGAATTTTATATTGTTTTGTATCTATAGAAATATATTCCACATTTGTAATTTGAACTTTGAAGTTAAATGTAATATTATATGATTCATATTTATGAGATTATATCTTATTCTTGATGTACTTTGATCATGTTTATTCTAGTTTCTTTATTCCGCTTTAGTTAGTATCGCTTATCGTGTATTTGTTGGGTTCATTTAAGTAACACACCATGTACCCCGTAGGATTAGGATAATGATTTATGTTATATTTATATTGTATTAATGTTTAATGTTGTAATGTGTTATTGTTACTTTCAAAAAAAAAAATTATGTATTTGTTTTATTTGTCCTATGGGGTTTGCGTGGCGGGGTGTTACACAAGACAAAGGTTTGATGTAGTTCATGTTGATGAATGTTTTTGGTGCAAATAAAAGGTTCAATTTATGTTGCTCTTGTCAAAGAGTTTGTGATGTCCACATTTGTTTTTCTCTTTGATGTTTAATGTTATTTATTGTTACAAGGTAGTTGATCCCATGCTTTCTCTTTCAGCAATAGTTAAGTTGCTTCATGGTGTGTAAGGTGTTTGATACAAAGGTGCAAATGATAGATTGGTGGATTTATCTTTGATGTTCAACATGGATCTAAGAGATAGGGTATGACATAGTGAAATTTCTATCATGCAAAGATAATGCAGATTCCAAATATAGGTGCATGCGATGCCAAATATGATAGAGGGTATGTTGATATACAATAAAAAATGCTTGATTTCTCATGTTAATGCTAAGTGTCAATAGTATCATTTCATGATGTTTCAAGTTCTTGGTTAGAGAAGAATCATTGAGAAAAATTGTAAAGTTCAACTTTGGCGAGGATTAGGGTTGTAGACACTCAAAATATCTTGACTGATATCATGCACTCGATTCTGATTAACTAACTTCAATTCTTCCTTGATCATTTCTGTACTAAACAATTAATTAAATAATCTTTATTTAATTAATTCATCAAAAAATTTCCTTTAATTAAATAAATCAACTTTATTAAATCCTAATGTTCTTCATTTAATTGAATAAATAAAATTTATTTAACTGAATTACCAATCTACCAATATCCTCTCATTTAATTTAAATAAATCCAAGTATTTAAATCAAATGTCACGATCAAACTAATATCCTCTAAGTTAATTAATCTTAGATTAATTAGATCCTAACATTAATCCTCCACTCCTCTATCTTTTGTAAGCTGCACATGTAAATCAATTTATTTGATTTATTAATACCCTATTTTCATTCAAATATGGCATATTCTTGGAATATTCCACTAATTTGAATTCTCCCTCCCAAAGGAGTTTTATCCTCCAACTTGGAATTTAAGGCTCTTACATGTCCTCTCCTTTAGCCAACTTGGCATTAATTCCTCTTACATCCCCTCTTACACAATTCACCTCTTCAAATTCAAATTTCACCTACATGCATTTAACATGCACATTGTTCAAAATGTGCTCCACTCTCCTTCATTAGCATGTTGACAAGTGGAATAATTCCATTGGTCCCTTCTTTAATCCCACATTCATCCTATTCTTCATTCTTCCAACCTTCTTCATTATAAATAGAGGCCTTCTCTATTGTATTTAGATCCACAATCTTAGCCGTTTTTGAAGGCACAAGTTTATGCAAGCTGTAATACCCCTCCGTTTTGTCTTTCAGTTGGACAGTGTGTCTTGTGTGGGTTTGTTGCTTTGATGTATTTCTAGTTATTCAGATGTTATATTTATTCCATTCTTTGGATTAGCATAACAGTTATTTGAATTAAAGATGATTATGCTCTGGATTATAATAGTATGTTAGAATTGTCAGTTATTTGCAGTGTATTGGTGAAGGGGACGGTATCGCATCACTCGCTTGCAAGTGCCCTGCGATCCCGTGATTACCTCTTCATGGTGTGTATTTTATGCTGGATATATTATATGTTGTTGGTTACTTGATTTGCAGGTTGACAGGTACAGGACGTCTACTCCACCTGGGTTCACAAGTTGGAGCATGTTCAATACCTAACAGTATTCGATTGGGAGATGGTAGCTAGGTTTCTGTGTCAGGTCATCACCCTAGTCCTTGTATGTCATCAGTGTGTGTTAGGTTGTGTTGCTTTGAATGTCGTGCCCTCTCTTCGTTATTTAATTGCAAGTTAAATTGGGTGATCTAAATAGCTTAATGTATTTAAGTTGTTGAGTAGTGTAATCTAGATTATGTCGAAATATAATTTATTTATTTATTAATTTAATTTAATTAATAAATAATTTAATCGTGGATTAAATCTATTTATTAATTAATTAAATTTTTGATGTTGAAAGGATCTAATTTATTTATGTTGAAATTATTGTTATTTTGTTGAATCTGAAAATAAAGAAATTTCATGAAAGTCAATTTGAGTAATTTGGAATTAAAAAATTAGAAAAATGATTTAAATTTCAATTTTAGAAAAGTTTGAATTCAAAGAGTTGAAAAATGAGATATTCTGGCAATTTATGTTTTCTAGAATTTATGAGGGGGTTGTTGGATTTATTTTTTAGGGTTTTTCATCCTTATGGTTGAATTTGGTTTTCAATTTTTTGGATCTTGGAGTTTTGGGAAAAGTTTGAATTTGAGAGAGGAAACATGTTTCAATTTTGTGGGTTTTGGGGTTGGAGTTGTGAAATTTGCTGATCTAAGGAGGGAATATGAGGAAGGAGTTGAGCATTGTTTGGATCATCTCAAACACTAGTTAACCAGGTTCATTCTTATAATTTGTTTGTTTTGAAGAAAAAAGTGTATTCATTTATATTTGGATGATGAAAATCATGTTTAGAAATAAAAATAAAAAAATAATTTTCTTGGATGAAGATGGTTATTTTGATGTGGGTTTTCCCAATCTGTTTTAAAAATCCCCATTTAAAATATATAATATATATACATATGTGAATATTCATATATATTTATATATTTATATGTATTTTGTTTGTCTATTTTAATTGGGGTTCTATCAAATTGTTTTTTTTATATATATAAATTTTAACCCTGGTTTTAATTTAAAAAAAAAAAATCGGATTTTACAAAAATCCGTAGGGTTTGAAAGTAAAATTTTAAATTTAAAAAAAATAAAAAAATTTATGTTGTTTTGGGGGGGTTGGGGGCTCGACCCCCACCGCACCTCCCATGGAGGCGGGTGGAGGGAGCCACGCCTAGCAACCTCCCCTGTCCGTGGGTCACGTGGACTGTGCAGCCCGCACCACACGGTAGTGGCAGCGCTACCAGCCGACGCTCCCCGTGCCTCCCACCGCCAATGCCTCCCCCTCCGTCTTCGGCTGCAGTGGCACCTCCGCCGTGTCCTGCTTCCTCCCCGTGCCGGCCTCCACCCCGTCGCCCACTGCAATGCCTCCACTCCGCCCTGTGTGTGGCGAACCACCCACCATTAAGCGTCGCCCTTGGTGGTATTCCCGCCGCCCACCTGGTAAACTCCGTCGCCGCGCCGCCCTATCAAGTAAAACGCGCGGCCATGGAGGAAATCCACGGCCAGGGAAACCCTAATCCGCCATCTCGTAACCCGCACCATGGGTGCATAAGATGTTAAAGTATAATAAATTTTATAATAATTTTGATATTATAATTTTATAATATTAAAATATAATTAATATTTTAATATTATAATTTTATAAATATTAAAATATCATTATTTTTTTTGCTAATTAAGTTTTATAATATAATATGGAAGATTATATTATATAGTTTTTAAAATGAAACTAAAAAAACATTAATATATATATATATATATATATATATATATATATATATATATATTATTTTAACATATATATATATATTGCATAAATATATAGATATTAAAATGATGTTTATTAAAACAGGTTTTAAGTTTTATTCAGGGAAATTAACTTTTAGGTTTAGATTTGGGATTAATGTGTAAATAAGGAAATTAATTGATTATTTTATAATGTTTTAATAATGGCAAAAGGTTAAGTGTAATCGTGGAAATTTTATGTTAAACTAAAATAGACAAAATATAGATTGATTCTAAAAGATTAAATTTGGATAGATCGGTATTTGTGATTTTAAGGGGATATGTTTAAATAGATGAGTTAATCATTATTGAAATAATTATGTCGAACTAGGGAAATGTATATTTATTTGTTTAACGATACATTCTGAACCTTGGAAGTAAACATTTATTTAACAGTATTTTTAAACGCAATTAGAAAAGAAAGTGTTGGTTTAAATTTCATCCCATGTCTAGAAGAGACGTTATGAATCAGTTGTTGTGCCATAAATTATTGAATGATTACTAAGGAAAATGGATTTAATATATCCAAATTAGTTTATTTATGAGAGCAATGGCTTTGTCTGATTAGTTCCTCAGTGTTCATATTTAGGGAATGGGTTAAGTGGTTTTAATAGGTAAGCTTTCCTGATGGGATTTTTAGTCATGTGGTTGTCGTTTGTAGCATGTGCCTCCAATGTTTGGAGATGATTTTATCTTTGTTGCCTCCCGAGAAAGGAGTGGATTTTGCAATGTGTGCCTCCTGGTCAGGAGCGGTTAGGAGCCGTTTTGTTATTGTTGTTACCTCTAGTGTTTGGAGATGGTTTTATCTTTGTTGCCTCCTGAGAAAAGAGTAGACATGTTAGCTTGTATGTTGCACCTTGTACCATAGATGTTTGTTTGGTATGTAATTGTCAAGTAGAAGAGTGTCTTGCAATGGGGACCAGCACACGAAGTGGTGCCAGGATAACTTGTTGTAAGTTATTTAATCAAGTGATAACTAAAACAATACTTAGAAGCTTAGGACTAACTTCTTACTAATCAAGATTTTAATGCCTCACTCATGGACCTAAGTGCTCGGTTAGGATTGGGATGAGATGGGAAGGCTTGTAATGGCAAGGTCATCTATCTTGTCTGTACGAAAGGTATTTGGCCCCGCATGAGTGAGTGTGGGGGTTGAGATTCAGTAAAGGTCACCAGGATAACCTTTTCTTGTGGGAGCCAGAGCCTATGAAGATTCCCAAGGATAACCCATGACGAGCTATGCGATGACACTTTATCTAGGACAACAGTCGATACTTGTTTATTGTGGGTATGTTTCCTTAACATACTTGTGTTGTACTTGCATGGTATCTAAGTTGTACCTTGGGATGTACTTGTGAGGTTCATGTGTTGGTTGTGTCAGCTGATTAGTTATGTTTAGCCTATGTCTAGAGGTGTTGGTCTTGGTTAGGATTCTTGGTTACTATCTCCTAATATGGGGGGTGGGCCTTTGGGTTCCACTTGGTTGGGTGGCGTGCACCTAAATCCGTTGGGTTCTTCTTCAAGTTTGTGTGGACGAGACTTCTAGTTGGAGAGCTCATTGGTTTCAATATCAGTTCTTGCTTTATTTCATTTCAGTTACCTTGTATTATTTTACCCCTCAGTTGTTATCGAGGTGGAAGTTTTAATTCTAATCTCATTATGCTATTGATCTTGCCTCATTTGGGGAATGAGTGTTGTAATCTTATTATTTAATTGGATAAATGAAATTGATAATTATCTCTTACACTTGATTTAAATTATCTTAATTGGAATGTATGTGATTAATTTGTTTAGTAATTAAATGGCATGGTTTAATTCATGTTTTTTGTTTAGGTTCTTATAACCTCTGTCTCGTAACCTTAGAGGTTGTTGGCATTAGTTAGCGAACTTGCTTATTAAATTATACTTTTTAAAAAAAAATTATTTCGTTTAAGGTAGTTAAATGCAACTTCCTCTAGGGTTGCGTGGTGGGGCATTACACAAGCTCATTATCCACAATCATCCATATTTTTATCCAATTTAGCATAGAAGTTCATCATACATAGCAAGGTTATTAGCATTTTGCATCAAGAATCTCATATCATCATCAAGATTATCAAAGAATTGGGAAAGGGCTTCCTTCCACATCAAAGAAGCACCAATTCTCCTATGGGATGCTGGTTTGAGCATTCGAATGAGATTTCATTATCTTTTATTTGATATTTTATGTTATTTTCTTGTTCATATGCTTGAATGAATTTCATAGGGAATGTTTGGGTTTAAAATTGTTTGAGGACTAATGTTTGTTTTTTTGTCCATCTTTGAACAAGTCTAGGCTAAAGCGTTCACATTTTGGCACCCACCATGGGGCATAGCCCCGTTTTTATTTTTATTTTTTGCAGGTTTCATCAATAGGTCCATTCGCAAATTCTGATATAGCACATCCACTGTCTGTTTCAACGCATTTGACCCCCATTTTAGTGCATTTGGCTACTGTTTCAATGTATTTGACCCCTATTTCAGCACATCTGGACTTTGTTTTAGTGCATTTTATCCCTATTTTAGCACATCTGGTCTCTGTTTCAACGCATCTAGCCTCTATTTTAACGCATTTGGCCTTTGTTTTAGCACATTTGACCCCTGTTTCAATGCATCTAGCCTCTTTTTTAGTGCATTTGACCCTTGTTTCAGCGCATCTGGCCTCTATTCAGCGCATCTAGCCTCTGTTTTAGTGCATTTGGCCTCTGTTTCAACACATTTGGCCCTGTTTCAATGCATTTGACCCATGTTTCAACACATTTTTAAAAAGGAAGAGTTTAAGTCAAAAAAGTGGACATTGAAGTTGAAAAAACATTTTTAAATGCTTATTGTAATAAACCTAGGGCTTCCATTTTCCACTTTTGTTTTCTATTTTAGGACAACTCACTTCAGTTTTGGGTTTAAAATTAACCATTGATTTGATTTCTTCAAGTTGGTTAAAATTGAACCTTAGAAACTTACTAGCATTTTGATTTGGGTTAAAATTGAACAAACAACTTTCACACTCATATTTGGTGCTATAAAAAGAATCCATTTATTGCTTTTGAGGATTAAAAAGATTTTGTGCTTACTTTGTTTTTCGTAATATTTTTTACAAAATCTTATCATCGAAATGTGTATGTATTTCTCTCACTCTTCACGATGATCTTGAGAATCAAAATAATTTTTAATGACATTAGGTTGTCTAAAATATTTCCTCCACACTTCAAATTTGGGCATTAAAATTGAGCAAAACATGCGAGTGTGAAGAAAAGGCATTGTGTCTGCTCCCACCTAAATGCGTTAGGTGGTTGAACTACAAATGAAATTCTTTTCTATTGTTTACCCTTAGAGAGCCTACCTTTGTGGGAAAAAGAACTCACCCCAAGGGAACAACTCAAATCGGTAACAATCTAAATGCCAAGCTACTCCCAACTAGTATATAAATCTGAATGTTGAGAAAATCTTAGCACTACAAAACTTCCTATGGGCAAGTAGGTGATACTCTTTATTGGGTTGATCTTGCCTCTCGTGTGGCCTTCTGAACGGGTGCCTTGATTACAAATAAATTTGTGAAGAAGCCAAAATCCCATATCTATTTGTTGGTGTCAAGAGGTCGGACCTCCAAAGCCATCCCATGTACTTGTGGTTCAAAGTAGAGACAAAGATTTTGTCATGGGAGATTCATGAGAACTCGAAGCTTGGCTGACCTGAGAAGTGTGTGTTGTGGAGGGGAGCCAGTGTGGTCAAGCTTCTAATCATCTGCTTTGAATAAGCACAGTTACAAAAATCCAAGTGGGAATTTGACAAATATTTCCTTTTCTATCCTAGGGTTGTGCATTGCTATGGAATCAAAACACTTTTCTTGGATCTAAAACATTGGAAAATAGACATTCAACAAATCTTAAAAATTTCAAACTCTTTGGGAAGAACAAATACCTTTGAAAAAGTCCACGTGTTACTGCTTGTCCCTAGGGGTTCTTATCCCTAGAAGGCTTCTAAACATTTGGACCCACATCTTAATTTTTTCTCTCTAAAGTCAACCTAGGCAAGCTATGGCTTTGACCCTTTTATTTTCACATAATGGACCTTGTGGAATGAAAATGAGTTGAGACATAGACATTCAATTTGAAATTTAAGCATGAAGTGTGGATGTGGTAAAATCAATTCATTAATCAAGATGAAATCAATTGAACCCCACACATGTGCTTGTTTATCTTTTGTCTTATGGTCTTTTGAGAAAACATTGATCTTTTGGTTTGAAGTACTCTTAGGGAAAAGCATTTTCTTCACAATCTTGGTCTTGTAAACAAAGTCCCTCTTAGGTTCATCTAGGATCAAATCAGACACCTTCATCAATCAAGTCCCATTTCACAAAAAACCTTTGGAACTTTGGAAAAATCATTCATATTAGACTTTTGGTAAATCTTTGAATAAAAATTAAAATCCCCTTTGTTTGGCTAAGTGTGTATGGATGAATCCTTCCCCACACATTTATTTAAATTGTCATCCTTTTGGACAAGTTTATCCCAAGGTAACATCCAACATCTTGGGATTTACAAGTCCATCATCAAAATCAAATCAAACCAAATCCAAAAATCCCAAAGTCTAACATTGATCCAAAGTTCTTAAAAATTCCAACACCCATATCACTCACCCTTTCATCTTTCATCTCATCATTGGTCCTAAAAACCTTAGAGGTTCACTTTTGCAACAAGGTCAAAACACAAGAAAAACATGGACTATAAACTTGATTCATACATCATGAGTAATCCAAGTCAACAAAACTATCAATGCCTTGCAATGCTGATTGCTTATCAAAACTCACATTTATACAATCCATACATGGGACCATTATCCCCTACAAACCTCAATGGTACAACAAATGTGAGTATTCCAATCTAAATTTTGGAACACCTTTCCCTATTATAGATTTAAATCAAATTCAAAACCTACAAATCTATCAACCAAACAATCAATGCATGAGTCTTCAACAAAACAACATTATCCCACGAAATCCATACATGCCGAATGTGACTATACCAAATACAAGCTTACAAAAAATGAACATATCAAATCCACACTTGGTGAACTTTGGGATAAATATTTTTGTGAATCACACCAATGTTGTTAAAAGTCCAAACAATATGTTAGCAACTCCATGTGTTGATCCAAGTCAAGGTAACCTCATGCAAAATTAAAGTAATATGTTTCCCAACCAGAGCAATGTTCCATTTCAACCTATAATGCAAAATCTAAACATCATCTTGAATCAAAACATTGTCTAAAATAAATATGCCCATGATCCCATGCAAACACCACAAGTGCATCTTCCAAATATGCTTGACCAACAACCAAATCAACTATATCAAGGATATCAAGATCAAATTTTGTGAAATCAAATTGCTACATTTAGGAAAATCATTGATTTATATCACCAAGAAATGTCTCCACCCCAAAATATACACACTGCAAAAGGGTTATCTCATAAAAACATTGAGTTTTATTCACAACCACATCAAGAAGAATATCCCCAATGCCAAGAGGTTAGATATCGAGATCAACAAAATCAACAACAAACCCAATCACTACATATTGAAAATCAATCACCACATCTCCAAGATCAATCACAACAAGAATCACCTCAACAAGCACAAATATCACAAGAGCACAAACATGAATACACTCCTTTTGGAGAGCCAATCGAATTGGTGCTAGGAAATATATCTAATGCAAAGCTCATCACTCTTGCAAAAGTAAGTACTTTCAACTTTGTCCTAAAATTCCCTTGGAATAGGGGTGGATCTTATTGTTAGTATCATAGAGAAAATCTTCATAAAACATCAAATTATATTCAACTCAAAAATCTCATCCAAGACCTTATTAATAAAAAAATAATAAATGTTGAGGACAACAATCAAGATTCAACCACTACTGATATCGATGAAAATCTATCCACCACAATTGTTGAGAGAAATTATCAAGATCAATCCATTAATGAGCACCTTGAAGATGTTTCTACCTCATCCAATGATCCAATCAACATATATCAAGAGTCACTTTTTAATCATGATCAAAATCCACCAACAATACCCAACAATGATCCAATTCAAGAAATGTTAACATCATTGGATCATATGGTTGAAAACATTGACAATCTCTCCACCATAATTGTTGAAAATAATGATCAAAATATATCCATCAATGAGTACCTTGAAAATTTTCTTACCCCATCCAATGATCAAATCAACATGCATCAAGATTCACTTTTTGATCATGATCAAAATTCACCAATAATATCCAACAATGATCTATTTCAAGGAGCGTTAGAATTATTTGATCCTATTGACATAATCCATGATCCATCGATCAATGATCATGTTGAAAATGTATCTACATCACCTAATGAGTTAGAGGACATATCTCAAGAGTTTATTCCAAAGCATGATCAACTTATTTCACCAAAGTCTAGTAGTGGTCCTTTCCAAGACATATTGACATCCTTTGACCTCATGGTTACATATATTGAAGGAATCCTCAACTCAACATTTGATCCAAGTCCACTCAAAGATCAAGAGGATATTGAGACACTTCCCATGCCTAATGACGATGTCCACGAACCCTTTGTAAGCAATCTATCCTGTGAAATTGACCCATGCCAAGAACTTGATCCAAAGTATGTCAAAATAAATTCCAACATTAACCAAGATCAAAAATTTATATCTCCAAGATACTACAATGATCTAATGGACACTCTCCAATCTATACAAGATGTTGCAAATGATGATCAAATCCATATAGTACATACTCATCCATCTACCCATGAGATGATTTCTTTGGATGGACAAGTAGATGATATTCATTCAAAACAAGAGTCTCATACTCTTGATATCATTACCAAGGAAAAAGGGTCTCCTACTCTTAACATTTGTATATATGATCAAGATATAGAAAAATCTAGAGATATCAGAAAGGGGTCATGAAGAAGGCTTCTACATAAGTTGTGAATCAGAAAAATCCTAGGAAGACATATAGAAAATGAATCATGAGGAAGAATTTTACATGGACAGTGAATCATCAATACCTCTTGAAGAAGCATTAAAATTTGATATTTCACAAGATCAAGCCAAAGATATGAATCAGGAATTAATCCCACTTATGGATGATCCTATCACTTATAAACTTGGATCTTTTTTAGAGCAAGCTATATTATCAATGAAGAAGATGTCACCTTTGAAGATCCACAACAGAGCAGAGAAGGGTTAGCACCTTGTTTCTAAGGTAAATCATATCCTATTGCACATAATTATTTTGAATAGATGAATTATCAAGGTAGTGGATTAGGCCTACATGAATAGGGTATCTTAGAACCAATGAGAATTATTGGCAATCCTAAGCATCAAGGTCTTGGTTATTCAATAATTAAGGGATATAAACATTTCTATGATACCTCTATAAAACTAGGGGCAACTTCATCTCAAGAAAATGTCAACATAGGGGACACGAAGAATCCTTATGATGTAACCAATGCCAATACTACAACTAGCCATGTCATGAATCTTCATCCACCCATCACCCCATCCACGAATTGGGAACAACATCAAAAGAAAGACTTGAATCAAAACAAGAAGAATGTTATCAAAGCATAAGAAGTTGTAAAGCATGAAGGATAAATCAAATACAAGTGGATACCAAAGAATAAAAAGAAAGATTATCCCTATCAAACTCCATTAGTCAAAGGAACTATGGGGAAAAATAAAAATGGGAAAATTATCCATCGAAGATTTCCACAAAGGAAAAAGTAAGCTTCTCAAGCAACATACAAAGTATATCAAGTAGTTGGTCCTAATTCCATGCACACTTCCGTATCCACCCATCATTGCTCATCTTCCGAAGTTTGGAGAGTCAAAGGTTCCAAACTATCGACCAATCCATCTTTTATTCCTAAATATACAACACCATCCGCACCTTCACACATGATATCTAATTCTCACATTGACTATGTATTGACAACAACCCTTCATCATAAGGATTCAGAAGGCACTCTATCACAATGTGCGTACAAAGAAAAAGTTAACTTTGATATCAAAAAGTAGATTAGGAATCTCAAAAGTTACATTCAAGTACAAGATATCAGTGGCACGTTATGACAGAGGCATCTACATTGGCACCATCAGGTGATTCAACATGAGCTTAAAATATTTTAGCAAAAAGTCTAAAAAAAAAATTAGAAAAAAATCATGAAAATAGTAAAGATAAAAAAATTGTCCTCCAATGAAAACCACTATGGTGGTATTTTGGGCAGGTACCATGATGAAAACCTAGAAAAAATGCATCATGTGTAGAATCGAGCATCTACATGTGCTTATTTGGGTAGAAACATCTCATCCCATCCATAATAAAATCCAATATTCCATCCATCTTATCCATAATAAATCCATTCATCCATGAACCATTTATCCAATCCATCTTCATCTATTTGCATCCATCTTCCAAATTATCTTGATCTTGACAAATTTTGGTGCAAATTTACATTTTCTTATGGTAAACATCTTGACATGGGTCATTTTCATTGATTCTATCCTACCCAATGTTATCTAAGCCATGAAGAATTATCCAAATGAGAATCCTCTATTCAAACACCTTATCTTATCACAATATAATCCATGGCATCCTTTGCATGCTTACCATATCCATCCATCCATCTATCCAAGAATCCACCCATGGCATTTCATACATTGTTAGACACTGGGGCAAGATATTTACATTTTGCTTTGGGAATAAATCTTGATCTATATCCTCCAGCTTATGTGGTGATCCAAACATTGGAAAATGTAAAATCAAATTTTATTAATCATTTGTGAGAAAAAATACAAATCACGAACCCATGGCTTATTTTGACGAGAAGATATTCCTTATCAAGCTTTATCTTTCATCAAACATCAATCCAAACAATCAATATCAGTCAGATCTAACTTGCACTTCAACATCACATCAAATCATCAAAACAATTTTTTTCCAAATCTTGATCAATCAAATCCAATCAGTCCATCATCTCAGGATATCCTTCCCAATCCTCGTGTTTCTTAACACTATCCTTGCATTATTGTGTATCCTCAATGATGTTATCATCATCGATCCTTCAATCTGATCAATCAACCTTAGATTGGTTTTCAACAAAATCCTAAAGAAGACCACTGATATCATCACATATCCATATCCAAATCATCAAAATCATGCAAAAGTCCAAAAACATCCAAACATATCAAAATCCAAAAATAGGTCAAAAATTCAGAAAAAGTCAAAACAAATGGTATCTAAACTATGCCATCTTTGACCTTAAACATAGGTAAGGCCATTATTGATGGGCCCTCGAGACACAAAATCCAAAAAAAATCATAAATCTCACAAAAGCCAAAAACATTTGAAAATTTGAAAATCAAAACATTCGTAAAACACCCCAAAACCCAAAAACAACCTCATAACATTTCAAAAACATCGAAAACATCCAAATATTTGAAAAAATATGTCTGTCTCATTTCACTTCACCTGCAATAAGCATCCACTCATAATAAATCAATTATCACCTTAATCCTTTGGCAAAGCAATTAGAAGCAATCTTAGCAGTTGAAAGTGTGTTCTCTAACGTCGAGGTCTTAAGTCTAGGTCAGTAGGCAAATAGGTTGGTCAACTCTCAGAGTATCACTAGCCTATCATCCAATCAATCTCACCATTATCTGATAACATCATGTCCTAGGATGCATCCTTCCTACAATGGACATCAACATCAGGCATCACCGTAGTTTAGTCTTGGCTAGCGGTATGAAGAACATTAGCTTGTTTGTTTACTTGATCTTTTCTTTTGATTTATCTTATTGTGCTCATTCCAATGACCTCTCGATGATTTCTGTCAAAATGATTTAGAGAGAAAGGAATGGGGCATTGATTATTATCTTTTTTCTGCTATGTTTGTTGGATATTCTTGTAATATAACCTTGGTGAATACTTGCTTTATTAGGTGTGTATGGAGGATGTTTTGGACAACTTGTTGACTATTACATTGATAGGTTTTTCCTTTCTATGTTTTGGTCCGAGATGTTTGAAATATTTGAAGTACATCCTTGTAAAGTTTCTGTATGTCAGGTGTGAATAGGGATACTCCTATTTGATTGTCAAGTCAAAGTCCATCGCACGAGATACCCCGCCATCCTGGTTATCTATACCTTGATGCATCGTATCTATGTGTGTTATAAACATAAGGTAGGTAAGCTCTTTTAAAATCCTAATCTTTGATAAGTGAAACATCATCATCACTCATCATCATCTCTAATAAATTCTTGATAGATCATAGACTTGTTGGATCCTTTTTCATCATCTTATTTCTCCTATCCTTTTTCACACTAACATGGTATCATGTCATCCACAAAATATCTGCATCCTGCATATTCATGCATATCATCATAAAAGGTAACATCATCCATCTCACATGCATTGCATCATCATTTAAGATGTTTAGGATAATATAGAATTTTTATTCTCAACATCTTAATTCATCTCATTTGTATCATTATTATCATATAGAAACCATCCATACATCCATCTTGAGCCTCTTTTTCGTGTGATCGACCCTCAAATCTAACTTTTTGCTCGATCTCTTGAGGGGGAAATGTACCAGTGTACTTCTTTCCATTGGGGCATCCAAAAAAATAAAAATAAAATTGAATTTTGATCTCGCTATTATTATTCTTTGAACCAACGTAGCAGGTACATTGCTTCAAAGAGGGGAAAAATGTAGACACTTGAAATATCCTGATTGATATCATGCACTCGATTCTAATTAACTAACTTCAATTCTTCCTTGATCAAAACTGTACTAAGCAATTAATTAAATAATCTTTATTTAATTAATTCATCAAAATTCCTCCTTTAATTAAATAAATCAACTTTATTTATTTAAATTCTAATGCTCTTCCTTTAATTAAATAAATCAAATTTATTTAATTAAATCTTATTGTTCTCTCTTTGATTAAATATGTCAACTTTATTAAATCCTAATGTTCTTCATTTAATTGAATAAATCAAATTTATTTAATTAAATTACTAATCTACCAATATCCTCTCATTTAATTTAAATAAATCCAAGTATTTAAATCAAATTTCATAATCAAACTAATCTCCTCTAAGTTTATTAATCTTAGATTAATTAGCTCCTAACACTAATCCTCCATTCCTCTAGCTTTTGCAAGTTGCGCATGTAAATCAATTTATTTGATTTATTAATACCCTATTTTCATTCAAATATGACATATTCTTGGAATATTCTACTTATTTGAATTCTCCCTCCCAAAGGACTTTTGTCCTCCAACTTGGCATTTAAGGCTCTTACATGTCCTCTCCTTGAGCCAACTTGGCATTAATTCCTCTTACACAAGTCACCTCTTCAAATTCAAATTTCACCTACATGCATTTAACATGCACATTGTTTAAAATGTGCTCCACTCTCCTTCATTAGCATGTTGACAAGTGGCATAATTCCATCAACCCCTTCTTTAATCCCACATTCATCCTATTCTTCATTCTTCCAACCTTCTTCATTATAAATAGAGGCCTTCTCTATTGTATTTGGATCCACAATCTTACCCATTTTTGAAGACACAAGTTTATGCAAGCTCATTATCCACAATCATCCATATTTTCATCCAATTTAATGTAGAAGTTCATCATCCATAGCAAGGTTATTGGAATTTTGAATCAAGAATCTCATATTATCATCAAGCTTATCAAGGAATTGGGAAAGGGTTTCTTTCCACATCAAAGAAGCATCAATTCCTCTATGGGATGCTGGTTTGAGCATTTGAATGAGATTTCATTAGCTTTTATTTGATATTTTATGTTTTTTTCTTGTTCATATGCTTGAATGAATTTCATAGGGAACATTTGGGTTTAAACATTTTTGAGGACTAATGTTTGTTTGTTTTTCCATGTTTGAACAGGTCTAGGCTGAACCATTCACAAGGGTTATTACCTTCATAACATAAAACAATGTGCATTATATACTAGGGTTTATCCCTTGTGGAGGATTCTCAAAGGAATGATCGTTTTTGTTATAATTTAACATTGACCTACTCTAAAAGGTTAAGTTCCACATAAGTGAACACTTAAGGCATGGTTTACATCAAGTGACCGACCCTTACTCCTTGGTCAATTGGCTTAGCAAGTTAAGAAATATTTTTCATAACACCTATTATAAAATCAATGGCAACAATTTAGTTTACAACTTGGTGGGCTTTGAAGATCTAAGGACCTCATTCAAAACTGAAAATGGTCATTTCCTAGTCCATGAACTTTGACAGGCGTTTTGATGTCTTCATTTTTTTGAAACTATTTTTCTTTGCACGTTGTTTGTATAAAGGATGAATTCAAGTTATGTGCATGGGTTCCTGAGGTGAGATGCAATCTGTAAGAATGTGTATGAAGGCATTGGAAATGTTTTATTGTTGATTTTATGCAAAGAGAAGAAATTTTTTGCAGTTGAAGTTTTTTTTGATGGAACAGGGTTGAGATATGTGTAAATATGAAAATGATGTTTGTGGAATTGCAGATGAAAAGGTAGATCACTTGATCAACATTATATAGATGTTTGATGTTGTCTTTTGCGTAGCAATGCTCTTTCAAGTGTGTTATATTCTATGCACAAGTTCTATGTGATAAGAGAAAGATTATAGGTGACTTAAATGTGAAAAGGTGTCTTGAATAGTTTGTGGATGCCCTGTACAATAAGTTGAATAAAATATTGCCTATATGAAGTTATAGTCACCGTGTTGTAATTACTTCATTCATCATTTCAAGCATGTAATAGTCAAGATGTGTCCAAAGGTTTTTTTCTTGCACTTTTGCATGTAGATAACAATATTCCATGATTTCCATTGGTGTTAGTAGGTTTCAATTGTATGTTGGTGCATAAATAGAGTAGTGGTTTTGTATTGAAACAAAGTAACCCTCTAAACTTGTTTATTTCTCTTGAGTTTACTAAAGGTGGTGTATGTTTTCTAGTGAGGCATCTTATGTCTGTCAGTGAGACATTGAATGTAACCAATGAGGTTCTTGGATTTTGTCAGTGAGACACAAAGTCTAACCAGTGAGGTTGTTGTTTAGCCAATGAGGCATCAATAAAGTGAATATTTCAAGGGTGGGTTTTTAGATCCCTTTTAAGGGTTTTCCACTCATAACCTTTGTTTATTGGCTTCTCTTTTTTGTTTGCCATTGATAAGATATTCTTGCTCAAGTTTCTTGATCTAGTTTATGTGTTTGTGATTCACTCAACATTAAATACTTATGGTGTTTGCATTGATGTCAAAGTATTTGTGTGCATTCATTCATTTAAAGTCTTGATTTTCACTTAGATAACTTATTCACCCCCCCTCTCAGTGATATTTTACTCCAATAAGGATACCTTTCAAACCATGGGTGATGCTGTAGTGGATGAACCACTAGAGGATGTAACCTTTGAGTTCCCCATTACCAAGTAGGAGACAGAAATTTCCTTGATGAATATACCTCCTTCAACATTAATTTTCTTCTATATGTTGGTCACTAAGGACCCATATACCTTAGTTTTTTAGTTTGATGTGATTTGTGGAATTTATTATTACACAAAAGATGTACATAGGATGAAACTATTTCCAACAACATTGAATGATGATGCTCTGAGATGGTTCATGGGTTTAGGAAGATATGTTGTTCCTAATTGGAATTCCATGAAGACAAAGTTCTTGGAGAATTACCAAGACTGTTGTAGAGGAATTGATAGAAAGAGAGATGACATATTTAAGATGACACAAAAGGAGGATGAGTCTTTGGCAGACTACATGGAAATATTCTAGTTTTTCCTTAAGAAATCCCACCAAAATAGATATTATGATGAGTCTTTAAAGCTTATATTCTTGAGGTGGATTAATGGGGATTGTATGGATGCACTTAACCTCATTAGAGTGGGAGATATTTCTCAAGAACAATTTGATGAGATTTGCAAGGAACACAAGAATTATTCAAGGTCTTTCACAAAGAAAGCTAGAGGAGATAAGAAATCTTCCATCAATAATTCATCCAATGGAGCATCTAGAGTTGAATCGAGTAATATTATGTCTAACATGAAGGAGGATATTATCAACCATTTGGCTACACAATTGGAGACTCCACATATAAAGAAAAAGCAAGAAGAAGAAGAGGCAACCCTTATAGAATACTACCCACATTGTAGATAGAGGAAAGAAAATTGCAAATGCAAAAGAGTGGCAAGTATTTATGAGGACAAACAAGGGAAACCAGAATTTCATGAACTAGGAGATGAAGATGGAAAAGTGTTCTAAATTGCTTAGAGGAAATCATGGCAGCCAAGACAAGATATATCTTTAGACCCTTTGAATTACAACATGTTATTTCCTAGTAGAAATTCAAATTTCTCTAGTTGGAACCCTCATCCTTGGAAAAATCTACAAAACCAATGGTAAAATCCTCCACCAAATTGGAACCAATAACAACACAATATATGGCCATAATAGAAATTTCAAGGAACTAGCTACAATTCCCAATGGTCACCTCAACAAAACCTATGGAAGCCCTAGTGACAAAGAGGCCAAGAATAGAAAAACCAAAACATGAATTACTAGTAACCACAACAACTCTTACAACCACAACAATAAGCCATTATGCAAACCTAAAAAATCCATCACCAAAGCCATCTAGAGCACCTTATCTATCATCCCAACCCGCACCTAACCCAAATAACAAGCTTGTCCAGGAGGCCTATACTAGTGAAGCTCTTCAATACCCTACTTGTGGGGTAGAGGTGAGTGATGTCCACCTCAGATCAAGGAAAACATTGGTTGGGACCTCATGTAATGCCCCGCCATGCAACCCTAGAGGAAGTTGCATTTAACTACTTAAATGGAATAATTTTTTTTTTTTAAAGGATAAATAATAAGTAAGTTAATTAATTAATGCCAACAACCTCTAAGGTTACAAGACAAAGGTTATATAGAACCTCAACAAAAACATGATTATGAACTAAGACAATTATTTAATCAATAAATTAACACATACATTCCAAGTAAAGAGAAATGAAAACAAACATAAGATAAGCCTTTCGATTTCATTTATCCATTCAATAAACCATAAGGTTGCAATCACTCATTCCCCGAATGAGGCAAGTCCAATAATAAAGGGTTACAATTACAAATTCCACCTCGATAACAAGAGGGGTAAAGATAACATGAATAAAAGAAAGGATAACAAGAAAGGAGTGCAACTGAAACAACCATGAGATCTCCAACTGGAAGTCTCGTCCACACGAACAAGAAGAAAACCCAATGGAGTAAGGTGCATGTTCCACCCAACCAAGTGGAACCCAAAGGTCCACCCCCTATGCTAGGAGATAGTAACCAAAATCTCTAACCAAGGATGTCTACCACTAGACATAGGCTAACATAACCATACTGAAATAAATACAGTAACAACATTAAATCACAGGGTTACAATGCTTCCAGAAATACATAATCAATTGCGTCACCAATGTGAACATACTACCAACCTAGGAGAAGTGTCATCACATCGTTACATAGGTTATCCTGGTGAGTCTTCCTAGGTCTCGACCCCCATCTCGGGTTATCCTTGTAACCTCTAACGACTTCCTGCCCCTCATGTAAACCAATGCGAAATCAGTTATCTTTCGTGGTGACAAGATAACGATCTTGCCATTCTAGGCCTTCTCGTCTCGACCCAAGTCTTTACAAGCCCTTGTGGTAAGGAGCAAGGCATAATTATCTTATTAAATGTTTGATGCTACAGGATACTCTAATCATTTAATTTAGCTATCACTGGATTAACTAACTTACAACGAGTTATCCTGGCACCACTTTATGTGTCGGTCCCCGTTATAAGCCACTCTTTTTAAGACGACACATGGAACAACTCCACAACCCAAGGGTACACAAGTGCTACACAAGGATATCACATCCCTAACAATGACATACAGTCAACAAACACTCCCTTTCCTGATAACCGAGAAACATACTGGTTACGCACTACCCAGGGCCATCTATGGTTGACTGCACAAAAAGACAACCCACAGATTGAAATCCCAACTGGAAGACTTGTTAAACATGAAGACCTACACTTCCCAATGATACGCACATAGATCAATGCAAAGACAGGAATCAAATTCTACTTTGGGTTCACTAAACCCATGTCCTAACTAATCATTCATTAAACAGTGCGTTCAACAGACGGAGTTAATTACGTCATCTTAAAATGAACATTTCATTCCCTGCAATATTTAAATGCATAAGACATTACCCATGTCCCGATATTTTAATTAAAACAAGATTCTATTTAAGTAAATTATTTATTGCATAATCAATAAATTTCACTCTCAAAGAAATAAACAAATAATCCCCATTAAAAGAAAACGATATTTCCCCCTTAAAATAATTGAAATAATATAATCATATTCTCATTTTAAAATATTATTATTTCAATAATAATATTACCATTATATTTTACAATTTCCATAGTTCCTCAATTTAATAATCATATTATTAAAATATTCCTATATTTAACTATATGAAACATAAATCATATCAAAATAATAAATTTTAACCTTAAAAACATTATAATAATTATAATATTACAAAAATTATAATATTTTTAAATTAAAAATATTATTATTTTAATAAATATATATTTTTTAAATTATAAAATGCAAAAAGGGTGGCCTCGGTTCACGCCGCAACCCTAAGGTTGGGTTGCGTGAACCTCGAAACACGTGCCCAACAATCTGAAATAACAAGGGAGGTCAACTAGCCACGGATGGCTTCACGCAGCGGCGGAGGGAGGGTTTGGTGGTCGCAAAGCCGGCGCAACCACTGCACAGGAGGAGGGGAGGCGGAAGCCGCCACAGACACCCTGCAGGCGGCGCCGATAGCGTCGCCACCATTGTGGTGGCCGCTGCCTGCGCAGCTCGCGTGGACAGCGGTCAACGGGGGAGCTGGCGTGGCTTCCCACTCCACCCCCATGTGGGCCATGGTGGGTAAGCCCCCAACCCTCCCACTTTTCTTTTTAATTTCGCTTTTTTTTAAAACTAACTATTGACTACCATTTTTTTTTATAAATTTTTTTATTTTTTAAAACCAAAAAAACCAGAACCTTAATAGGCATGGTAACAATGAAAAAAATTCTAGCAAAATTTTATTTTAATAAAATTTTGCTAGCATTACCTTACATGGGTAACAATGTAAAAATATACATGTGCTAAAGAACAAGAAAAGAGCTTAACTTTTTTAACTAAATAAAGGAATGATTGCACAAAATTTTCATTCTAAGGTGGAGATTCCCAACAAATTTTATTGAACAATAAAACAAAACAAGATCAACTTAAATGGAGACAACAATAGCAACCAGAAATTGTTTATTTCCAAATTAACAAATAAATCAAATTTTGGAGCACAAACAACTAAAACAAGAATGAAACCTGATTCTTTCGAAGTATGTGGAAGACCGTGATGGTGCTATGAAACCCTCTTAAGCTCCACTGATTCTTCAAGATTTTCCTCCAAACCCACAAAATTGAGCAAACTTTCCCTTCTCTTTTTCAATTTCTCCAAAAAAACTCCATCCTTTCCAATTTGTGAAGAATTCCAAGATAATGCAAAAATCCTTCCAAAATCCTCAACAACCATCATAAATTTTTGAAAACAGAAATTAGGAAATATCTTTTTTTGTTGAATTTTTTGAATTTTGAATTTCAAATTTGACTTTTAATTTATTTTTCCAATTTTCCAATTCCAATTCAAATTTGCATGCATTTTCAAAATGAATAATTTTAATCTTTTCAACATGAATAACATAATCCATTAATAATTAAATCTACCAAAAGATTAAATAACAATTAATTAAATTAAATTATTCAATAATTGAATCACAAATCCTATATTATTCTAACTCCCCAAATAGACCGAAAACAGGCAAAGGAGCAAAATAGAACAACAGGATTATACAAGACTGACAACACACTACAACTAGGGTGATGACTCGACGCAAAAATCCTAGCTACTATCTCCCAATCGATTGCCGTTGGGCAATGGACACGCTCAAACCTGAGAAACCAGGTGGAGTCGATGTCCTGTACCTGTCAACCTGCAAACACAAAATATATCCACATGCAATAATATGTTATAAATAAGGCACACCGTGAAGAGGAAATCACGAGATCGTAGGGCACTCGCAAGCTAGTGATACGATACCGTCCTCTTCACCAATACAATAATTCTAACTGACGCATCTAACATAGCAGCATAATCGAAAGCATGAAACATCATAAGTTAAATATCCACATGTGTTAATTCCAAACACGACATAATACTCATATCCAAATGGAATATCACCACATCAAAATACGTCATGAAAAAAACAGTGATCCACTGAAATCAAGTACATAGTCCAAGTACAAAGCAAAACTAAAGCATAGAGAGGAACAACATAGTTCGCACAATAGATCAAAAGGAGGGGTATTACACCTCATCCACTCAAATTATTGAGTTGGTTGATGAGGAAACCTTAGCAGATACCTTAGACAATCCACGTAAGGATCCCATGTCAAATCAAGTTAACCAAATAAATTCAAGTCCAAATCCTCAATTCCTTGAGAGATTAGTTGTTCAAAGGAATCAATAAAAAGCTTAAATTGATATGTTAGGTTAGATTAAAGATGTTTGCATCAAAATCCCCCTCATTCAAGCCATAAAGGAGGTACCTATTTACACTAAGACAGTGAGAGAATTGTACCTAAAGAAGCTAGCCAAAAAAGAAAAAAGACCCTCAAATTGTACATGTCTTAGGAAACTTGTAGAAATTATGTTAGGAAACATTACTGTCCCTAAGTATGCATACCCTAGGATTCTTGTAGTAGATGTCAAGATAAATGGTACTCTCATAAAGAACACCTTGATTAACTTGGGAGAAACTATTAATGTGGTGACTAAGGAAAGAATGCAACTATTAAAATTAATAGAGCTCAAACCTACCCCCACTGTCCTACAGTTGGTAGATAGGTCAATAGTTAAACCTGAGGGCATCATTGAGTACTTGGTCACATTGGATTCATGGGAGTAATCTACAAATTTTATGATGTTATAGCCTAAAGCTAATCTTGCAAGTTTCCCCTCATCCTAGGAAGACCATGGATAGCAACAACATATGTATTTATAGTTTGCAAATTTGGGAATATTAGTATCTCTAATGGGAATGTGACCAAGAAGTTGGTCCTTTATCCACCAGCTTAGCCACATGCAAATCTAGAATAAACCATTTGGCCTACCCTAGATGAAGAAGACTAGTATTCCTTGCAAACCCGCATGACTATAGAATGTAGCCCCTTGTTAAACAACAAAGATGAGGATGACTTAATAGAAAATATCATATAGAATAACTATGGCAAGGACCCACAACAATAGGACTGCTTGACATGTTTGCAAGATCCTCTGCTGAATTTTATCCATACTAGTTCATCTGAGTCAATCTCCCAAATTTTTCTTACTTTTCTACCACAACAATGTGTCCTCAACATAGTAGGACTTGACCTCTCATTAGTACAAACAACATCCAAGACTTTGGAAATTATTCCATGTAAAATGTTATATGTTAAGAGTGAATTAACTACTGCATAACATACCTCTCTGAACACTGTGTTGAAGGAACACACAACAACCTTTCCATGGAATTACCATGACATGAATGGGATTGAACCAACCTTGTGTATTCATAGAATATATATCAATGATGATTTCAAACCCATAATGCAAACCTAAAGGAGGATGAACCTTGCACTTAGAGATATAGTTAAAATAGAATTGCAAAAATTGCTTGATGTAGGCTTCATCTATCCTATTTATATCAATCAATGGGTGTCACCTTTATTCATTTTACCTAAGAAAGGAGTAAAGTGGAGATTGTGTGTGGATTATAGAGAATTGAATTTTTCCACTAGGAAGGACTACTTTCCACTACCATTTATTGGCCAAGTTCTTGATTCACTAGTAGGAAAAATGTATTTCTCTTTTCTAGATGGATTCTGTGGCTATAGCCAAATTAATATAGCTCTAGAGGATCGAGATAAGACAAATTTCACATGGCCTTGGGGCACATATGCTTATTATGTCCTACCATTTGGGCTATGTGATGCTCCAACCACTTTCCAAAGGGTAGTGTTAAGTATCTTCTCAGATTTTGCACATGATTCCATGGAATTCTACATGGATGATTTCACAACTTATGGGGATATATATGATGAAGCACTTAGTAACTTACAATAAGGTCCTAAAAATATGTCAAGAAAACAATTTGTCACTATCATGAAAAATGTTTCATGATGATGACAAAATAATTTGTACTATGAAATTTTATGTTGAAAGATAGAATTCAAATGGATCCTAATAAAATTGAAGTAATCTCAACACTCCCTGTGCCTAAAACACAAAAATATGTTAGAAATTTTCTAGGACATGTTGATTACTATAGAAGATTAATTCAAGAATTTAGCTAACTTGTAGCCCCACTATTTTTTTTAATCACAAAAGATGCAAAATTTGAGTGGACAGTTTTTTGTCAACACTCTTTTGAAACAATCAAGGAAACATTAACCAAAGAACTTGTCTTGAGAAGTCCAAATTAGACCTTACCTTTCCACATCCATTCAGATGCTTTTCATTTTTCTATAGGGGTAGTGCTTGGATAGAAGGAAGGAAATAAAGAGTATGCCATATATTACATCAACAAGAATCTACAAGGGATAAAACTCAATTATACAGTGACAAAGAAAGATATGTTGGTCGTTGTTTATGAAATAAATAAGTTTAGGTCCACTACATCACAAGATATATTGTGTTCATACACACTGATCACAAATCAATCAGTTATTTAATGAATAAACTAGTGGTTGGTGGCAAGCTTGTCAGATGGTTGTTGTTACTCCAAGAATTGTACATCACCATAGTCAATAAGCCATGTAAAGAAAATGTAGTGGAAAATTTTATATCCAGGCTACCAACTCAATCAATAGAATATGTTGTTAATGATTCCTTCCCATATGAGTATTTATTTTCTCTATCTTTACATACCCCTTGGTTTGTTGATATTTCCAACTATCTAGTAGCAGGACAAGCACCACCTCATTTCTAACCTAGAGAAAAGAGACAATTGGTTCACAAATGTTTTCCCTACTCATGGATAGATGGTTAATTATTCTACATAGGGCCCGATAATATAATGAGAAGATGTATTAGAGAAGATGAGGTCTATGATATCCTTAGAGAATTTCATGATGAACCCTATGGGAGACACTTTGCAGAAAAAAAAGACATCACTAAAGATTCTCAATACTGGCTATTATTGACCAACTCTTCATAAGGATGCAGTAAAGTACACTAGGAGCTATGATAGGTGTTAGAAAATGGGAAGGAAACAAAGATAGATGAAATTATATTGCAACCACAACTAGCAATATCACCATTTGATAAATGGGGGTTAGATTTCATTGGCCCCATATCACCTACATCAAACAATAAGGAGTATATACAAGTATGCACAAATTATCTTACAAAGTGGGTAGAATTTAAGGCTTTGCACTTTGCAAGAGATGGGAATGTGGAAAATTTTCTATATGAAGACATATTCACAAGGTATGGAGTGCCAAGGGAAATTGTCACAAACCAAGGTCCCTAGTTTACATCAGAGCTGATCACCAAATTGGTTAAAGAATATGAGATCACACAAAAAAAGTCCACACCCTACCAACCACAAGACAATGGGAAGGTAGAAGTGACAAATAGGGAAATTGAGAACATCTTGACCAAGATAATACAAATTCATAGGAAAGATTGGACAACAAAACTACTACAAGATTTACACCATATGAGCTAGGGTATGGAAAGAAAGAAGTTATTCCTTTATAATTTGAGTACAAAACATTGAGGACAATAGTAACACTAGGCATGGACTTCACAACAATAGAAAAGGAGAGATTACATAATCTGAAAGCACTTGATAAAATTAGAATGGAAGCTACTCACCACATTGAATTTGTTCAAAATCAAAGAACTAAATGACTTGATCAATTTATCAAAATAAAATAATTCAATGTGGGGGATTGGGATTTGATTTATGAATCTAGATACAAGGAATACAAGGGAAATTTATAAACAAGGCGTCTTGTGGTGTAGGGCACCATAGGTCTTAATGTGAAAAAGTTGGTAAGTATTGGTATTCTGGTCTAGTTGAGTCATTTTGTATATAATAAGGTCTTTAAGACCATTTATTAGGTTTGTAGATGGTTTGAAGTCAGTTTGGAGTCAATTTGGTAAAGTTTGTAAAAGTTGCAAAAAGTTGTCAAGCAACTTTTGCATTTTTGCATTTTTGCATTTTTGGTTTTTTAGGGAAGTTGAATGGTTAGATTTTCAAAAGATAGTTGTAAATGATTAGTTTTGGTATGTATGGATTAATAAGCCTTGTAGAGGCAAAGACAAGGTTTTGGTGTGCATTTGGAAGATTGAACATCAATAAAAATTCTGATTTCCTACATTTTCCCATTGAATTTGCTGCTATACTGTGTGGTACGACCCTATATAGCCTGCAGGTGATAAAATTTTGAGTGGGATTGATAATGCATTGAGTTTATGTTTTTTTACAATTGATTTCATTTGATTCCATTAAGATTAGAGCAAGTTAGAGCAATTTTGTTGAAAACAGTTTGAAACCCTCATTTGGTTAGGTTTTGATATAAAATCATGAAGTTTTACCCATTCCACCAATAAACCAGCCTTAAAATTAATGGAATATGTTAGTTTTTGTGTCCTAGATGTTTTTAGGAGTAGGGTTGAAGATTAGAGAAAAATTTGTTGATGCCCTAGGTTGAAAACCTCATGTTTTGGGCATAAAATGTGCTTAGGAGTTAGGGTTTGATAAAAAAATCTCTAAAGAAGTTATTTTTGATGATGGGAAATGCTTGGGAAAACCCTATGAGGCATGTCTAAGGAATTTTTGTGAAGGATTGAGGATTGGAGATTGAAGACCCTATTGTGAACCATCTAAACAAGCCTAATTAGGCCTAGTTGGGAGTGTAGTAGTTCAATTTTGAGGGTTATGTTCCAAAACAAACCTATCTAATAATTTGATATGTTTTAAAATGCTAAAAAGGGTATTTAAATCTATAGTTAGATTCTAGGTGTGAGGCCTGGATTGAAAATTAGGTTGGAAAAATCTTGTTTTCTATCCTACAAGACCTAATGGCCATTTGTGAAGGAAATCACCTAGTTTGATGTGTTAAGGCTCTTGAAATGTAATGTTTGTTTAATTGAGATTTTTTTGACACCATTCACCCTGCTCTACATAAAATTGGTATCAGAGCATAGATCTGATCTAAATAAGAGAAGTTGTGTTGAAAGAAGAGCAAGATGCCTCCAAAAGGTAACACTATGGCTAGAAAGATGAATGAAATGGAAGAGAAGAGTACAAGAGAGATAAGGAGATTGAAGGAACTCCAAGATAGGATGGTAGAAATGCTTGAGGATGTTGAAATAGGTCAATGGAGAGGTATGGTTCTAGGTGATGTGAGTGACCCTGAAGAAGAAGGGGAAGAGGAGAATCCCCAAGAAGAAGAAGAGGAAGAGTTGGATCCTGATGAGTAGAGGATGGCCAAGCTACTACGAGAAGTCAAGGAAGATAAACACAAGGTGAATATTGATTTACCAATGTATGGAGGGAACTTGAATGATGAAGAGATTTTGAATTGGATTGCAACACTTGATAATTACTTTGAATGTGAAGATGTACTTGAGGGACAAAGGGTCAAGATAGCAAAAACAAAATTGAAGGTCCATGTTCTAATATGGTGGGATTATGAGTAGAATGAAAGGAGGAAGAAAGGTAAGTAAAATTTTTTCTCTTAGGATAGAATGGTGGCTAATCTTAAAGGTAAGTTCTTATCAGTTGATTATGCAATTCAAATGTATAAGAAACTTCAAGGTTTTGAACAAAGAGAGATGGATGTCAAATCTTACACTGACGAGTTTTATAAGATGAGAATAAGAGCAGGTCACATGGAGGATGATGTGGAGAAGGTAGCTATATATCGTATAGGGTTAAGATTCAATATTCAAGATGAGTTAACTTTGGCAAATCCAAGAATAGTTGAGGAATTCTATCAAATGGCAATTAGGGCTGAAGAAAAGTTAAAGAGAAGGCAAGACAAGTCAAACAGGGGAAGAGGCAGAAATTACAAAGGAAGACGATCAATTTCTAATCCAAGGCAGTCATATGAGAGCCAAGAAGATGCAAGAAAAGTTCAAGACCAAGTTGTAAATCAGAGAGGCAGATTTAGAGGAGGTAAATTAGGTTTTAGAGGCAGATTTGGAGGTCAAGGAAGAGGATCTAGTGGATTCACAAGAATATGTTATCAATGCACAATTTTAGACATCAAGCATGGTAGTGCAATGAAGGTCAAGCCTCTACTTCATATGGAGGAGAAAGAAGATCCCAATTGGTGCAAGAATATGATAATGAGAGTGTAAACTCTCCATCACAACATGTTGCTCTAGAGGTTGGTGAATCACTTATGGTAAGAAAAACTCATTAAATCATTAGTAGAAAAGGATCCAACACAAAGGAGAACCCTATTCAAGACAACTTGTAAGTGCTTGGGTAAGGTATGCAAAGTTGTAATTGATTTAGGAAGTACAGATAATATGGTTTTAGTTAAGATGGTTGAAAAACTTAAGTTGCCTAGAATACCACATTATACTCCTTACAAAGTCTCTTGGTTGAATGAGGGTCAATAGGTTTTGGTAAATGAACAAAGTTGGGTGGAGTTCAATATAGGAGGGTATAAGGACAAAATTTTATGTGACATACTACCTATGGATGTATGCAATTTTCTACTAGGGAGGCCTTGTCAATTTGATAGGCATACTATGTATGATGGAAGGAGAAATACCTATGAGATAGAAAAATATGGGGTCTCCTATACTTTGACACCATTTAAATAGGAGGAAAAAGGAAAAAGTAAGGAAGCTAATGTGATGATGGTAGGTAGGAAGGAGTTCATAAAGGTAGAGGAAGAAAAGCACATGGAGTTTGCAGCCACTTCTAAACCTGGAGATACTATAATAGCAAAAGTGAAAAATGACTTAATTTTGGAGGGAAATGATAGTGAGTTGGTGTCAAGATCTATTGAGTTGAAGGTCAAGGATGAATTGATTTTGGAGATTCAAGATTAGCTTAAGGAGCATGTTGCTATGAGGATAGAAGAGGTGTTCAATTCATTTCTTTCAAAAGGGATATTGGTCATACTATTTCTTTCATACCAGAGGTTAAGATACCTAATAAAGTAGCAACTACATGGGCACTAAAACAAATGGAGGAATTGAGAAGAAAATGTGTAGAGGTCAAAGGTAAACTACAAGGGAATGTGGAAAATTCCAAGCGTACACCTAAGGTGAAGAAGAAGGAGGTTCATTTCAAGGATGGAGGAGAAATGGTAGTAGATAATGATGCAGGTTCAATAGAATTCTCAAGTGAAGAAGTAGCCAAAGATCATCCAACAAATAGGTCTCTATAGTTGAAGCATATCACAGATGCCAAAGAGTTCGAAAACACAAAAGACAATGCCTACTTTCAATATTTGGTCCATTGGAAAGTTTTCCCAAATGGATATGTCACTTGGAGGTCAGTGTATGACATGGACAAGCTTGAACTGATTGATGTATCATTGTCCTCAAGGGGACTTGGGTCTCTTTTTTTTCGAGGAGTATTGTGCAGGGCACCATAGGTCTTAATGTGACAAATTTGATGTGTTAGTATTATGGTTTAGTTGCGTCATTTTGCATATAATAAGGTCTTTAAGACCATTTCTTAGGTTTGTAGGTGGTTTGAATCAGTTTGGAGTCAATTTGGTAAAGTTTGTAAAAGTTGCAAAAAGTTGTCAAGCAACTTTTGCATTTTTTCATTTTTGGCTTTTTAGGGAAGTTGAACGGTTAGATTTTCAAAAGACAATTGCAAATAATTAGTTTTGGTTTGTATGGATAAATAATCCTTGGGGAGGAAAAGACAAGGTTTTGGTGTGCATTTGGAATATTGAACATCAATAAACTTTTTGAATTCCTATGTTTTCCCATTGAATTTGCTGCTATACTGTGTGGTACGGCCTTGTACAACCTGAAGGTAATCAGATTTTGAGTGGAATTGATAATGCATTGAGTTTATGTTCTATTACAATTTATTTAATATTATTCCATTAAGATTGGAGCAAGTTAGAGCAATTTTACTAAAAATGATTTGAAACCCTCATTTGGGTAGGTTTTGATAGAAAATCATGAAGTCTTACCCATTCCATCGATGAACTAGACTTAAACTCAGTGGAATGGGAGTATATATGTTATTTTTTGGGTCGTAGATGTTTGTAGGAGTAGGGGTGAAGATTAGAGAAGAATTTGTTGATACCCTAGGTTGAAAACCTCATGTTTTGGGCATAAAATGTGCTTAGGAGTTAGGGTTTGATAAAAATATCTAAAGAAGTTGTTTGTGATAATGGGAAATTCTTGGGAAGACCTTGTGAGGCATGTTTGAGGTGTTGGTGTGAAGGATTGAGTATTGGAGATTGAAGACCCTTTTGTGAACCATCTAAACAAGCCTAATTAAGCCTAGTTAGGAGTGTAGCAATCCAATTTTGAGGGTTATGTTCCAAAACATCCCTATCTAAGAATTTGATATGTTTTCAAATTCCAAAAAGGGTATCTA
This sequence comes from Sequoiadendron giganteum, assembly GCA_007115665.2. NCBI lineage: Eukaryota > Viridiplantae > Streptophyta > Pinopsida > Cupressales > Cupressaceae > Sequoiadendron > Sequoiadendron giganteum. The sequence continues at coordinate 353,154,234 of CM021104.1, read as the reverse complement.
AATCTATAGTTAGATTCTAGGTGTGAGGTATGGCTTGAAAATTAGGTTGGAAAAACCCTGTTTGCTGTCTTATAAGACCTAATGGCCGTTTGTGAAGGAAATCACCTGGTTTGATGTGTTAAGGATCTTGAAATGCAAGGTTTGTTTAATTGAGATTTTTTTGAAACCATTCACTCTGCTCTACATCATCTTGGCCCATATGGGATACAATAGGTATTCCCATATGGGGAAGTCTAATTGCAGACAATTGATGTAGTTAGATTCTCATTACTAGTTAATGGACACATGCTTAAGCTTTACGAGAAGCTAATAAAAAAGGAAGAATTCCTTATTTCATTAATTAAAAAGTATGGACCTAAAAATGATAATGAATCTAACATGGAGAAAGGACCTGATCACAAAGTTTTAGCATCAGATAGTACAAGTTCCACAACTAAATCAGCTGGTGAGCTACACAGCTCACCCACTGATATTTCACGAGAATAATCTCAAACACAAACTTTACATGCATACACTACACAAGTGACAATAATAACCCATTCATTTTTCTCTCTAACACTCAAAGTAGTGGGGACCTGTAGCTTCATGCCTAAAAGTGAAAAACTTCAAAAAGGGACCCATTACTGAAGGCACCCATAGCAACTACCTTCAAGTCATTTCAAAATTCCCCATTGAATTAATTGCATCTCTATAATTTCCACTATCATTTTCCGCACATGCAGCCTATCCGTCACCTCAAACCTAGCATTCATATTACCTTTCTCAATTTACATGAACTATACAAATCATTTCATATCCCATCACCCATACATCTTGCATCCTTTCTCAACCATTATTTACCATGCACCATGCAATTATATAATTCATTAACAATTGCAATTATGAGCAGTCACATTATACCTAGTTGTGGGTTGTTCTCATCAACTTCACATGAGCTAACTTTTAGTTCAATACGATTTTATAGGTACTATTAATTTTCCATAATTATCATAGGTTACATTTACTTTTATACATGTTCACATATTAAATCTTTCATGCTTCATATCAAATTTTTATATTTCCACTACATATCATCACACCCTCTACTAAGAAATGTATAATTGTGTAGACACTTAATACCTTTATTTGGGGGGAGAGGTACTTTTTATCTTCTTGATTTAAAAAACCAAAACCATTCTACAACCTTTCACCATTTTGTTTTCCTGATTTTTAAATAACGTAAGACTAGAGGGGAAGAGAAGGGTAAGAACCAAATGTATTGGGAAGATACAATATAATGGAAGTGGTATAGTGAGAATAAAAAGTAGAGACAAAACTATAACAAAGAAAAATGAGAAGGATTAGAGCATAATTTAAGGAATGAATATATTGCAAAGAGAAGAGCATCACCATGTGTGGTGATATTATCAAAAGGGAATCAACAACACATACCCAACTATTGGAAGATAAATTGGTGTTACCTATTTTTCAACATGTTGGTTGGATGGACTACTTTTTGAAACTCACAAAGTTCAATAAAGTTATGACACAACAATTTTCTACTACTTTACAAAATGACGAGGTGACTGTAAGAGGTTTGAAGGTGGATGCTTCAGAGGCCACCATTGCTAAGGTATCATGACTACCACAAGAAGGGGAAGAGTTTTCAGTCAGGGCAGATTTTGTAGCTACCAGGAATGAATTCAGAGAACATGGAGAAACCTTGGAAAGTTCTTCTTAAGGTAAAAAAATATTATCCTTGCCTTGGGTATGGGCCTCACTAGGTTCTCATATAGTCAAATACTTAACTTGTGATGGTAGGCAGTTCCTACTATACATAGTCCATTTTAAACTTTTAAGCCATCTTCTCCATGATAGGTGTGTAAATATTCCTAATTTTTGTTAAAATTTATTGAAAATAATGAGTTATGAGTATAAAAGGAAGAGTAACAACACACTATTTTCACATTACTACTTAGTCACCTTGTTGATAAAAATAAGTTTGAGGGTTCAGTTTTCCAAATGTTTCATGTAAGAGCTTCTTAAATTGTAGTCATATCAATAACATTCTTGAGGAACATGCTATTCCAAAAAATGTAGAATCACCTACTATATTAGGAAGGGAAATTCCCTCTAGATCCCTTGTTGCTTCACCTACCTACAAAAAAGAAGAATCAAAGGAGAAGAGCATGTAAGACTCACTGCCTATAACATCCGAGAAACCCACAACAAGAGATACCCAAGAAACCCTTACCTCTAGCAAAGCACCAAGAAGTAGGAAAAGGAAAAGTGAATCTTCTTCTGCACCTACAAGGAGGCAGAAGAAATCCACACAACCTCACACCATCTGAAGAAGAAAAGTGTTATGAGAGGATTAATGAAGAAACAAGAAAAGGAAGATGTTGTGACAGTGGAGACAAATTCAAAATTTTAGGGGGATTCCCCTAGAAATGTACATACACTAGTTAAACAAGAATGGTATTTTATAAGAACCTCTAAATTTGATTCAGAGGATACATTTTTTGCAAGAAAAATGAGGAAAAGAACCCCACAAAGTCTTGATAGTGAGGGTTGTGAACATACCATGTGAGATGATGATCAATTCTTAGGAAAGGATGAGGAACTGTATATAGAGGAAAGAAGTGTTAGGAAAGAATGGCAAGAAGCAATTGAAAGGATAAAACAACTAGAGGGATTGGTAAAGAAATATTAGGAAAAGGACAGTGAAAGGGACATAATAATCAAGGGATTAAAGGAGAAACTACATACATTTTTGGCATGGGTCTAAATTAGATATCCTTGCATAGTTTGCCATTGTTAAGGTAGGTAATAAGGAAATTGTATCTAGAGGAAGACTTCCTCAAGCTAGAACTCTAAGTGGTCCCATTGTAATGTCCTTAGGGTATGAATTGTGGAAAAGAACCAAGGAATTCTCTTAGAAAAGTAAAGAATGGGAGAAAAAAAATTCAAACATGATAGCTAACCACACCAGGGCCCTTGAAAAATAAGAAAAAAGTGAAAAGATTGATAGTAAGGATTGAGGAAATAGAAAATAAAGCTACACAAATACTAAAATGCAAACCTCCAGTTAGGGTGAATGCATTATTTTTTTACAAGAAAAGTACTTATGTTTCCAGTTTTTCCAATTAATCAGTCATTTACCAATTGCTATGAACAAAAAAATTGTGTTTTTAAATGCTTTTTTTTATTCTACACCAGATATGCAAGATCAATTTTGTGAGTTTTACTTGCATAATCTTACTTTGTGAGATGTGACAAAATGGAACCCATTGATTTTTGTAGGAGATTTGTAAATTAGAGCATTTCTTATTTCAGAAATAAATAACAAAGGGGTGAGATACAAAAATACTATGTTGAAAGAGAAAATTATATTGCTCTACATATCCAAAAGGAGTCAAAAGATCCCAATGCAATTATAGAAGAATGGAAAATAATCTTGAATTATAAGGGTACAAGTAGAAAAATTATGAGCATTAGAGAAAATGACTATGTTAGGATGCAACAACTAGCTACAAGACTCAATCGTGCCTTCAAGTTTGTACAAGAAAGATGGATAGAGTTAACTCCTGAATTACAAAATAAGGAACCACACTCCTCATATAACTTTGTAGCCATGCTTGAAAGATCTCACAAATACATAGAAATTGCTAGAGACAAGGGACTCACATGGTTACCTCCGACCTTTCATCCACCCATGCTCCTTTATCTAGTGGCACATTCGACATGGGAGAATAATGAAAAAGATGAAGAGGCATAACATATCAAATGGGAAAGCCTTTCATGTTATGGGGGCTACTACTTGAAACAAATAAGAGCAGTGGATGTAGTTACATATTTTAGGGAGATGACTTTATAGTACAACCTCCACCCTTGAAGGATTTCTTGAGGACAAGAAATTTCTCTAGTTGGGGAGAATGATGAGCCCAATTAATAGCTAGTTTTCTCTTGTTTAGTTCATATATTTTAGAAATTTTAAGCTTCTTATTTCATATACATTCCTAAAATTATATAGCTTTTAATATCCTTCATGAAACTTAAACCAAATTTTGATGGATGGAAATATGATTATGATATGTTGGTAATTGAATGGTTAATTATGTGAATGCATGTGGAATTCAGTATAAATCTATGTTTAATTTATGGTTATTAGTAGTGTGTATATGTTAGATGAACTAACTCCTTGTAGCCCATAAATTAGAGTGAGCATACTATAACCCACATCAACTAGGAAGCTCAACCCCCAACCAAAGGATCACAAGTAGCAGGGGAGAGTCCAAATTTATAAACATGCAACCATTCCAAAATAAATAAAGGTGATCATTGAAGAGGTCAAATTGTGAGTCACTAAGACAATAAATAAACATGATGAAGGAAGAAGGGGTCAATACTATTGAGCTCATGCGATAGTTTGACTATGTTTATCAAAACCGTTTAAGCAAGAGTCATGTTTCTACTTCTCTTATGTTCTTTTTAATTAAAGTTTTTTCTGCAAATACTCATTCACCTCCTATTCATGAGGAGAGTGGACACTATCATTTAGTTTTTAATTTTAGTTTATGTTATGATTCCTTAAGCAAATAAATCTCCTCCCATGCCTATAACTGGGGCTTGATGGTTGAGGACTAAATCTAGCTAGAAATATAGTTAGAATTACAGTTGAAGTGTATTATCAGTTTTATGCTTTAGCAAGACAATTGTTAAGTTTATTGTTGCAATGAATATGAATTTTTGAATGAGAAATATATTGGAGATTCCTATTATATTGTGAGTTTTTAGTTTTCAATGCGATAAAGATATTTTCAGTCTACTACTATGATTAGTTGATTCAATAGCTCGTATTTGGTTTATCTCATGGGTACATCAACTTGAGAAAGGGCCACTCAAGGTACTGACCACCCACTTTGTTATAATAGATGTTTCATGTTGCATTAATTCTAGAATAGATTCATGATTTTATGTATGTTGTAACATTACTTTGAGTCAAGCCTTGGGGGTAGTTAATTAGTTGAGTTGTGAAGAGTCAATAGTTAGTGGTATAGTTTATTGTAGAGCTCACTTTATCAGTTAACTAGTTACACTACTAAGCTAAGAGTACCCATAGCATAAGTGCTAGATTAAGATATTTGATCTATTTTTTAGTTTAAGATTTATTCCCTTTTCAACTATTTCTCATTTTCATGCACATGTGTAAACCACCTTTACTTGATGATATAGGTAGTATAGAATCTCTGGATGGACATATAGTGCCAACATCATCAAAAGTCTATGTACCCCTGGTTGATAATTAAATGGAGCCTTGCAAGGGTTTTAGTGGATTGTTCAACTAGGAACTGTTGTGAATTTTACACACACACCCCAATAAAAGCATTGACCCCCTCTTTTTCTCCAGCTAATTTATTCTTCTTCAAGGTATAGTTATATTTGATGCTTAGTGTTCTACAAGGTTTTCCCTTTAGTTGGTGGTTGTGCTTTATATTTGGGTTCTCAAGTAATTTTCATTGTTTATGTGATGGTTTTCTAGTGGATTTGACTTATAATATTTTGGCATTGGACCTTGCATGATCATTTCTCCACACAAAAAATTGATTTGCATTAAAAACCTAAGTTTTAACTATTGCAAAAACTCCTTATGGGAATTCTGTTGTGGAATTCTGATTGTAGAATTCCATTCGACCAATGTCATGTCCTCTAGATTTTGCATTGAAAATCCTTGCAACACCATGTCTTCCACATTGCTTTGGATTGCACTCCTATGGCTTCTATAGGGTCCATCCCCAAAAAATCTAAAAAATCACAAAAGTTTTGAATTAGTCTGAGTTTAATGATTTTGATAATTTTGCTAATGCATTTGGTGATTTTAGGGTTATATTTTCATGATCTAAGAAGGTCTAAATTGAAATAAACCATAAGATTAAATAACTTTGCAGGAAAATCCTTGCAGGTTCTGCTTGTGGGATTTCGTCTCCTCGATGCTGCTCACCTTCCGACTCACAAGGGTCCAATTTCCACAAAAGTAGAAATCTAGTCTTTTGGTGCCATCATGCTCCATCCCCATAATTTCATCTTTTCATCCCATGCTTGGGTTGGTTTTGAAATTTTGATCTCCTTAATATTTTTTGAGAAAAATGAGGGAGTTTTTCTTTTGAGGGTTTTTGGTTGTGAGTTTCTATCTACGAGATGCCATCTCTCTGGCGCCACTTAGCCTTCAACCCTCAAAATTCAAATCCCCTCAAAAGTGAACTATAGGAATTCTATTGCTAGATTCCATCTATCTAACACTGTCAAGCCTCCGACCCTCAAAATTCAAATCCCCTAAAAAGTGAACTACAAGAATTCCACTGCGGGATTCCATCACTCTCGTGCCGTCAAGGCTCCAGCCCTTAAAAGTCAAATCCTCTCAATAGTGAAATGTGGGAATTCCATCTCTCCACCATTGTTAAGCCTCCGACCTGCAAACCTTCAATCCACTCAAAGTGAAATCCCCTCAAAAGTTAAATTTTCTTGAAAAGGAAATTTTTCTAAAAAGGAAATTTTCCTGAAATGAAAAATTCTCGAAATGGAAAAATATCCCAAAATGGACATTTTCTTGAAATGGAAAGTTTTCCAAAAAGGAAATTTTCCTGATGGATTATGGATTTGAAATTGATAAATTTAAATATTTAAATAAGGAAATTATCAAGTATTTATGATATTAATGGAGGTTTAAATTATGGTATTTTATGACACAATTACTTTTCAAGATGCTTGGAGGGATAAAGGATCAATTCATTAAATGACCTACATATGAAATTGTGTCAAGTGTTGGGAGAAGTAAATGAATTAAATGGTCAAGATGAACATGCATATGGATTCGTGGAAGGCCTTATTCACTGTCAGGGGCCTCAAAACTGAAATTAAAATATGAACTTGAATATTTAATGTTGATTTCCCTAGGAATCTGTGCTAGGATGTGTGCTAGCTATACAAGTGCCTTGAATATCAAAAATGGATTATTTTATTCCTTCAAAAAGGTTGTTGATCATGATCAAGGAGGATGTTTATTTCTCCTTGGATCAAATTTGTAACACAATTATCTGATTGGATATAAAAGGGGTATATGTTGTCAGATTTCAATGTCCCCCCAAATATTAAATGTTGATGTAATCTGGGCCCTTCATGTGCATTTGATCCTAGCCTTTGATTTTTAATTTAATATCTATAAAAGGCCTATGGTTGCTCATTTGTAATGGGGAGTAAGTAGTAGACATAGTAGAACAGTAGGAGAGTTAGCTTTTAGGAGAGGAGAGAATACTATAAATTGTTAAGCAAATGTTGGAGAAATTAACATAGTTAGATCATTGACTTGGTGAATTTTTGTGTTAAGTTTCAAAGTGTTATGGTTTCTTGTTACTTCTCAAATTTTAGTTTTAGTTCTTTCATAATAATAGTAAAATAATAATGTTATTTTGACAAATCTATTGCTCATACCATTTGGGGTTTGTTGATTGTAAATCTTAGTGCATGGTTAGTTTGAGCCTCTTAATGCAATAGCTCAATTGTGAGTGTTTATTCATGTCATGCTAGTGATTGGGTGTATGTATGAATTTTCATGTTCTAAAAATATTTCACTTTCCTTTGAAGATTATACTATTTCTATGGTGTTGTAGATTTGATCTTGATCAGGCAGGAATAGGTTTAATGGTGATTTGTCAATCTGGAGCATTAGCCATTATTATGATTGATCATAGGTGTTAGATTGGGATATCTCTCAACCCTATATCTTTTGATCTTTCATTGGGGTTAGTTTTAGGAAAATAACATTAGGATCTTTTGATCTCAACCATATATCTTTTGACACATTTGATGATAAAGTCATTTTCAAATTTCAGATCTAGAAATTATAGCTGGGGGGTCTACACACATATTTTAGATTTCACGAAACCCTTGTTTTAGTCTTATAAGCTTCCAGTCTTTGCAAACAATAAATTCCCCTTGTGATACTAGTAAATTATAAAAAAGCACTAAGTCATTTCTACATAGTCAAGACCTAACATCAAAAAACACTCATCAACAAAAATGACACTAGAAGGAGGGAATCATAAGCAACAAAGATGGAAGCTAAATGAGCCTTCATGTACAAATATGAGATATGATAGATCTCGTTATATGTAGATAATCCAAAAAATCAAAAATATAAAAATATAAAAATCTTATTCAAAATAGAAGGCAACAATTTTACATTTATTGTTGTGCAGAGAGCCCTCATATTGAAATTCCTCAACTTCAAGAGGCTTTGAATAAACGGTTGTATCCCAAGAATTTGCTTCATTTTGTGTTATCAAAAAAATGTAGAATTCATAATACCTCTAAGCATAGTGAGCTAGACTATTTGAACTTTTTGGGAAGGATGTAAATGGCTTTGCAAGGGAAAATCTTCTTTTGGGAAGTGCATGAACCACTAGCTTTTGAAAAGTTGGAAGAACTTGATGATGCTATAGTTGAAGCCTTCAAAGAATTGGTTAAATATCAAGTAATGAGAATGGACTATGTTTGGTGGTTATACTTTTGCCTAGTTGGTGCAAAGTACATAATGCAGCTCACTCAAAGTTTACTTGTCCTTCATGTGAAGACATAATCAATTAGGCCAAAATATTTTTAGGTCTGATGGAACAACTAAAGAACAACAATGAAGAATCGTCTATAGAAAAATCTGCATACATTGAATCAAAAGAACACATTAAAAATTGTGGTACACTTATAGATGTTGTGTCAAAGGGACATATTGTAGTGAGTGCTGAAACAACCATAGAAGATGTTAGTTTCAAGGAAGAAGAAGTTGAAACACTTAGGACAATAAAAGTGGATGATATATTCTAGACAAAATGGAATTTGAAGTAAGAAGTGCCATCCTTGAGAAAGAAGGTCAAACATCTAAAATAGAACATTAAGTTGAGTTGGACCAACCACTAGAAAAAGAAGCTAGCAATCAGAACCCCTTTAAATGTAATAACAAATATTTACTATTGGTGGGATGTGAAACATTTGTTGCAAGACTCATGAAAGACTAGTGAGGTTTGTAATATAGAATACGTTTGGAGGAGTTGTTATTACCAAGCTAGTGTAGGATAAATAATGTAGCATATATTCAGAGTTCACATGTTTACAATGCTAAATAGAAATCAAGAAAATCAAGGAATAAGTCTGGATTTCATAGCAATCCAATGTAGAATTATCTATTTTTGTTACATAAAATGCACCAAGAATGGAAGGACACGAATCAAATAGTTATTTAGTTGAGTATGATTCACAATCAGATTTTGGGACAATAATATAGAAGGAGCAATGTAGTTCACAAGATAATACAATAGACGCATCACCTTTAAAGGATACCAAAAACTTGGTGGTTGAATTGTCAGCTAGTAATCAAGAGTCTTTTCCAAATTCCTTGCATAATCAAATTCATGACGTTTTCTCAGAAGAATATTATAGATCAACAATAAAAGAGTTTGATCCCCTTGATTTAGAGGAGGTATTTTTTGACTTCTTTTATAGTGGCAAGTCATAGAGTTATGATGACATAGAATGAGATGATGATTCCACAGTGGGTGGTAGAGAAAGTATATTACTTGAGCCTCAAGATGTTGAATTAGTTAAAGTCCTATATGAGGAAAAGGATATTGTTTCAGAATATGGTAGAAATGAACATGAATAAATACAGTCAATGGATAAATATTCCATAGTGTAGCAACACGAGGATACTAGGGATCTGGATAATGAATCCTATCAAGTGTGCATGCATGAGCTTCCAGTGGGAGAATTTTAGAGAAAGGAAGTCTTGGAGGCTGTCATCACCAACAATGCACCATCCCATTCACAAGTTGCAATAAGGAGTTTTCTTGCCTTGTCTAATTTTGGTTTTCTTTCACATTCAAATAAATCTAGCAAGATAGATTCAAGCATGCCATATTTTTATGACAAAATCTCATCAAAATAAAGCTAACATGTAGGAAATTAAAGAATAAACTGAAATGTCTTTTGAGGAAAGTGATCAAGTAGAAACACAAAATGCAAATGATCAATATATCATTATAGGCTTTCTTGAAGGACAACCTATTGAAGTTACTAATCACAAAGGCACTCTTGAAGAGATATCTATAGGTTTGTCATACCATCCTTATGTGATCACAAAACTTGGTAAAACATTCAATGAATTTGAAAATTTTAATCCTTTATATGATATACTACCTAATAATTATGATCATGACCTACAGATCTACATTACAAGGGGCACATTACACCACAAATTACATCCTCCTGAAGTTGAGGATGCAAGATAAGATACCATGTATGTTGTGAACAACCAAGAATCGTTGCCTACCCAAGAGAACATCTAAGTTATATCTCCTTACTCATATCCCTAACCATGCTTATCATTTCAATTATGGGAATATGGGAAACAATTTTTTTTATGGATTAACCACGGGCCTAATGAATTTCCTCAACTATTAGATTTTCCAGATTGGGTCAGTGAGTTTGAAAGTCACAATATTGAAACCTATTTTTCTTTGTATAAGGATGAATTCACATGGATTAGGACTATAACTATCACCTTATTTATTATGCATGCATCAAGGAATCATATAGGGGTGGGTGCTAGTTTACCTTGTTAGAACATAGTTCATTTAGAGTCTCTTTATAAATAGTTTGATTTGAATAAATGCAGTTTTCTTTGACTTTTCTTTCTTGCTTTGGTTAGTTTAGGTTTGGATTTTACTTTCTTTTTCCGGTCTGGTCTGGAAGTCCTTTTTTTAACTCTAGGGATGATTTGTAGGCACAACAACAATTTAAATATCTAGGAATGTTCTAAGTATTTCTTTGAGAAACACCAATCATGTTTTCGTGAAAGGATGGTGAAGGTCTCCTGCCAGTGTCAAATGGTTTGGGATGTTTGATTTAAAGAAGATAAGTCATTGGTTCGATCTAATTCTGAAGTATTCTGAAATCTTATATCTCTCACACATTTTGAGAATCTTGAGGTCACTATAGGTTTTTATGTGAAGTCATGTTAGGTGAAAAATCTTAGATTTCTTCTTCAATGCCACTATGATTCTCAACCTTGAGTGCAAGCTTCACTGTTTGTGGGTTGAAAATGAGAAGAGGAAAGAAAAAATGAAGAAACAAAAGATAAGAAAATCATGGAAAAATAAATTCAACATTTCAAGGGGAATTCAAATAAATCTATTGGGGCTATGGATGCCTAGCTAGAAATTGAGCAATGTTTGAGAGAATCACAATGACAACCTCATCAGGGCTATAAAGGCTTGGCTAGCAGTGAGGTAATATCTAGGTTACTTTTGAAGTAGAATCATTCACGTAGCTTAACATGATGGAGAATAGGTTCCTATAGTCACTTAAGGAAGGAAACAAATACATTTACACACACTTGGATTTTCAGCATATGGAAGGTTAGATTGACTAGTAATTTTGATCCTTTGATCGGGTGTTTCAAGTTGTTTGGTCTAGTGTGGAGATCAAAGCCAAATATTTTGGGTTCATGATTCATGTTTGTCATAAAAATGCTTTGGATCATTTCACCAATAGAGTCACCACTTGTTATGCATTTTGCACACATGCCCCACTAAAAGTAGGGACCCCCTATTTTTCTCTAGCTACTCATTTTTGCTTCAGGGTCTAGTTATATTTGATGCTTAGTGGTCTACATGGGTTTTCCCTTTAGTTGGTGGTTGTGCTTTGCATTTTAGTTCTCGAGTCATTTTACTTGTTTATGTGATGGTTCGTTGGTGGATCTAACTTACAATATTTTGGCCTTGGCCCTTGCATGATCGTTTCTCCACACAAGAAATTAATTTACATTTAAAACCTAGGTTTTAACTATCGAATAAAATCCTTGCAGGGATTCCATTGCAAAATTTTGTTTGCAGAATTCCATTTGACCTACATCATGTCCTCTGACTTCTACATTGAAAATACTCACAACACCATGGATTTTGCATTGCTTTGGCCTGCACTCCTTCGGCTTTCATAGGATCCATTCTTGTAAAATTGAAAAACCCACAAAAGTCTTGAATTGGTCCTTGTGAAAGCCAACTTATCTTGTGCGATTTCATCTCCCCGATGCCACTCACCATTTTCCTTGTAAGGGTCCAATTTTTTTAGAAGAGGAAATCTAGTCTTTCGGTGCCGTCATGCTCCATCCCCACAATTTCATATTTTCACCCTTTTCTTGGGTTGGTTTTTAAAAAATTATCTCCTTAAGATTTTTGAGAAAAATGAGGGAGTTTTTTGGTTGCGGGTTTATGCAAGAGAGATTCCATCTCTTCAATGCCACTCAGCTTCTAACCCTCAAAATTAAAATACCCTCAAAAGTAAATTGCAAGAATTCCATTGTCAGATTCTATCTCTTCGACGCTATCAAGCCTTCAACCCTCAAAAGTCAAATCCCCTCAAAAGTGAGCATGAGAATTCCACTTTAGGATTCCATCTCTCTGACATCGCCAAGCCTTTGACCCTCAAAAGTGAATTGCATGACTCCATCTCCTTGAAACCATCAACCCTCTGGCATGTAAACCTTCAATCCCCTCAAAAAATAATTTTTCTTGAAAAGAAAATTTTCTTTAAATGGAATTTTCTCAAAAGGAAATTTTTCTCGAAATAGAAAATTTTCTTGAAAAGATAAATTTCCCAAAATGGATATCTTCCTAAAATGGAAAGTTTTCCAAAAAGTAAATTTTCCTGATGGACTATGGATTTGAAATTGATAAATTTTAATTTTTTAAATAAGGTAAAATTATCAAGCATTAATGATATTTCTGGAGGTTTAAATTATGATATTTCATGATGCAGATGCTTTTCAAGATGGTTGGAGGGATAACAAATTAATTCATTAAAGGACGTACATTGAAACTGTGTCAAGTGTTGGGAGGATTAAATGGTCAAGATGAAAATGCATATGGATTCATGTAAGGCCTTATTCACTATCAAGGGTCTCAAAACTGAAATTAAAAGATGAACTTGAATATGTAATGCTTATTTTCCTAGGAATTCATGTCAAGATGTGTGCCAAATATACAAGTGCATTGAAGATAAAAAAGGGACTATTTTATTCTTTCAAAAATGTTGTTCATCATAATCAAGGAGGATTTTTGTTTCTCCTTGGATCAAATTTATAAGAAAATTATCTGATTGGATGTAAAAGGGGCATATGTTGCTAGATTTCAATATCCCCCCAAATATTAAATGTTGATGTAATTTGGGTCCTTCATGTGGATTTGATCCTAGCCTTTGATTTGTAATGTAACATCTATGAAAGGCCTATGGCTACTGATTTGTAATGGGGAGTAAGTAGTAGACATAGTAGGATAGTAAGAGAGTTAGCTTTTAGGAGAGGAGAGAAGACTGGAGATTGTTGATCAAATGCTGGAAAAATTAATACAGTTAGATCATTGGCTTGGTAAATTTTTGTGTTAAGTTTCAAAGTGTTATGGTTTCTTGTTGCTTCTTCTCAAATGTTAGTTTCAATTCTTTCATAATCATGGTAAAATTCTAATGATGTTTTGGAAAATCTGTTGCTCATACCATTTCAGGCTTGTTGATTGTAAATCTTAGTGCATGGTTAGTTTGAGCCTCCTAATGTAATAGTTCAATTGTGAGTGTTTATTCATGTCATGCTAGTAATTGGGTGTATGCATGAATGTTCATGGTCTGAAAATCTTCCACTTTCCTTTGAAGATTGCATTGTTTCTGTGGCCTTGTAGATTTGATCTTGATCCAACAAAAATAGGTTTCATGGGGATTTGTAAGTTTGTAGAATTAGCCATTACTATGATTGATATTAGGTGTTAGATTAGTGTTATACCCTTTTGTATGTTTATCTATTTATTATTACTATGATTGGTTAAAATGCTGAATATGTGAATGTATTTGTAACTCTGATTGAAATACATGTGTTTTTACTTTGTTTATTTGTATCAATGGGAAAATGATGAATGAATGTTAATTTTATTTGATGTTTTTAATGAGATGAATATTAGGAATGGATTATGATTGAATTTGATATTCTGACTACAAAATGTATAATACAAATGATTATTTTGATGAATAGCTGACTACTATTGAAAATGTGCTAAGTTGAATACAAACAAATGATCAAGCCTTTGGAAGAGAGGGGGAGTATTGCTCTGGAGAAGGACTTGGTCGGGTACCTTTAATGAAGCCTAACTGAGCTTTCACAAAATCACTTATAGAATGGTTAAGTCGAGTCCTAGTTTCGGGAAATGGGTGTCACATTTAGTCATGTTTATGTTTGAATTAGAAAGGATCATGATTTCTATTGTGAGAATTCTTGGTGTTTATGAGTTCATCCTTGTGTGACTATATTTAATCAATGAGATATATAAATTAAATGTATATATAAGTATACATGTACATATCGATGATAAGCTATACACATGAGTATACGTAGGTAGATGTACCTACACATACTCATTGATGGATTGACCATGGGCATGGTGTATCAAATGGACAAGGAGATATATATATGTGTATATATATACACCACATGCATATATGCTTGTTCGATAAGTTATCAAATATATGTGATATATGCATATAATACACATATTGATATACATAAATATGTTGACATAATGGAACATCCATGTGAGTACATCAATATATGTATATATGTGTATATGTGTATATAGATATATACATACGATAATTTTTATAAAAGATAAAATGGATATATGCATTTGAATATCAAACGGTTTATTAATGAATTTTTTTGTTAATAAGTGTATATATATACATAGAATTATTTTATGCTATATTTAAATATGTATGTACATATACATATATATATTATATGTATACATTGTATGCTTGGTATAAAGAACACGTGGCATTACATATTATAGCCCATTGATAGTAATAATATGGGCACAACATATGTATAGTGAATAAAACATATCAATAAAGGTCACATGTAATGCTTAGTCCATGAGTAAACATTCTAACATGCTACATAAAGTAATGACAACACTATAAATGCTTGGTTGAGGTAAGCCAATGTTATGTGTTGAGTGTTTAAGAAAGACAAAAGTCACACTTAACTAAAACACAAGAAATAAACATTGACTTAGTCTTTTAAACAAAAAACAAAAAGAATAGGAAACATGGTGTTTTGATGGTGCCAAAGTATGAATGGTGCAAATCAAATAGAATTATTGAACTTGCAACGAATTCAAGCATGTGAAGCAATATGAAAATATGAATTGGTCAATTATGTAGCTGACCAAATTAGGAGCTGACCAAATAAGTCACCCTATAGGAGACCATTACCTCACATTTCTTAACTTCTTTCTTGTTGTCTTGAGGAATGAGGTGATTCATTCCCATGGTTGTGTATGTGTTTGATGAGTATCACTTTATGCTACCACCTTCTTTGTTTAAGTTTCCACATCAAACTCAAGAGTTGAGAAGTATCATTTTGAGTAGCTTGTTTATAGGTAGAAAAGGCTCATATTTTTTAATAAATAGAGGAGAGGATTTCCTCATTTTGGATACACATTCACTTTCATTTTGATATTTTTATTTGAAGATATTCTTGTTTTTTGAGCTGAGAGAAGTTGTGAGGAAAATAGAGTGAGAGTTATTGTGGGAAATTTTGTAAAGAGAAATTGAGAAGCTGAAAGAGTTGCAAAGCTGATTCTTAGAGTGGTTTTAACTAAGGAACCAGTTGGTCAATTGGAGTATAGCATATATCAAGTGTGTGATTCTATTTTTTTTACGTTTAAAATATTTTTGGAAAATTTGAATGTATTTGATTGTATTGTTTGGGGAAATGCATTAAATTACTAGAATAGAGAAAATATATGTTTACTTATTGGAAAGGAAAATAATCTTGTTGTTGTGAATTCATTATAAATGTTTGTACATACTCCATATTAAGGAGTGGGTGTGATCAATAGTATTATGTACTAGGATATGATGAAACTTAAATAGCTTATGAGTTTATTTATTATGAAGTAATTATGTAATCTTATGAAGCTCATAGGTTTTTCCTGGGATCAGATTGTCCAATGAAGGGGATAGATTATGCATGTGAATACTTAGTAGAAATATCATTATGATTGGAAAAAGGAATAGGTTGTTTTTTAGGTTAAAGATTACCTATTGAAGGGAATTGCCTATGCATAGTATTTAGATGGTCTTAAATCAAATCAAGCTAGGGTACTGTATGTGAATAAGATGACTTTCACTCAAAGTACTGAGTGAAGAATACTTTGGAAAAAGAAGTGTAATTTTCCATTGGTTAAATTTTCAATGCCCTATCTTCCTTTTATGCATAGTAGTTCAAGATTGTATTGGGTATACATGTTCTAGTTATGTAGGACACAACACTAAGCTCAAAAAGGTTATAGTTATGAGGTTACCTTATCAATCTCTTCGTCAAAGGGAGGGCTATCTTACCATATGTGGTAGATGTGCAAGGGACTGTATTAAAGTCCATGGTTGGTAGAAAAGCTCTTGAGTGATGATTCCCCTCAATAGTTGGCGATTGATATTTGAAAAGGAATTTCTTGGACCATTTGTATCTTTTTCCTATGAAGCTCAGTTGAGCAATGTATGCATCTTTGTATAAAATCCCTAAAAAAATGTAAAAGTGACATTTTATATTGAGAATGAAATCAATTCTTTGGAATTTTTTTATGTCAAATATGCTCAAATATTATCTTTTGGATTTTTTATTTTTTTTATTGCAATAAGAATGAAACATAGTTTATTTACTTGAGGTTAAAACCTAGGAAATTTACTTACATGGACAATTAGCATGTTACACATGGTATCAGAGCCAGGTTTAACTATGGAACCTATGTGCTCACCATACTTTCCATCCAACTTTGAATGAGACTAATGTTTGGAAATTCTTGTGCCAGGATGGTGCGTCTCAGGTTAACTGCAAGGAAGTCATTAATTGGGAATAAGCTCTACCTGAGGGAAAAGAAGTAAAAAGAGGCCATTTTTCATATGATAGAGGGAACCAACTATGAAAATGTTGTTTGGTTGAGTGATACTGAGACAATCAATCACTCCCTTTCTCAAATTATTTAAGAAAGAGAAGGATGAAGGAGGAGGCCAATTTCAACTACTTACCTCTAGTCTCACTAGCAAAGTTTGACACCTTGTCACTTTCTAGGGATATGCCCTAAGAATATAGCATCAATCCTGCATTAATATTTAGGAACCCTTGAGTTATTCCTTTATCGGAAGTGATTGTAATTTGCTCAAGAAATGAATCAAAGGGATATGTTCCCCATAACTATGTGTCGGAAGATAAATCTAAAGGTTACTACCCCTTTTGGGATAGAGATGAGAAAATGAGAGATGAATAAAAATTTGAGGGGTACAACTGTTGCGTTATGTATCTGAGAGTGAATATGATGGATACTCTCCACTCGAATATTTGAATAGTCATTCTATGTAAATGGAAAGGATATTGAGATCCTTATGAATAAATAAGAGTTATGTTTTTATCAAAAATTATGCACAAATCTTATGTGAAGTTTCTTTTATGTGTGAATGAATGCTCATTTAAATGTTTTCAATGTGTTAAGTAAAACATGATGGAATCTAATAAAGATGAACATTTAGGTATAACTCTTTTCTTGCAAAGAATGGTGAGAAAAAGGACTAATCCTAGAGGGAGCCAAGAAGTCAAAAAAGGTCTAGATGTTATTGAACCCAATTTGGACCACCTTTTAGCCATCATGGATGAGACTAAGGTGAGGATAGGAAACCTCGAGTAGGAAGTAAGAGGGAAAGATAGAGTGAAGAAAGAAGTTCCAATCAATAATGATGAAGAGGAAGTTCCAAATAACAAGGATAAAGGGGGAAATTCCCACAATCACACTCAAACTCATGAGAATGAGAATTCTCAATATCGATATGAGGGAACCAGTAGGAAGCAGTTGGCAACTAGACTTTCTAGGGATATGAGAAAAAATACCCCACCAAAATTTGAAGGAAGCACCAGTAAGGAAGAGGCTGAGGCTTGGTTAATACAAATGGAAAAATATTTTGAGATCAGAAACTATTCTAAGATTAGCAAGGTTGTTCGGGGAGCCTACTAGTTAGCAGGAGAAGCCTCTAACTAGTGGATGGACAAAAAAATGGAGCTCAAACTCAGTTCCATGAAGCTTACATGGAGCGAGTTTGTGGAAATATTATAGAGAAGGTGGCTACCCCAACTATTTTATGACTAGAAACTCACTGATTTTAAGAATCTAAGATAGGGAGAGATGTCAGTAAATGAATATTGGGAAAAGTTCACCCGTCTATTACGATACGTACCAATGTATCAAAAGGATGAACAATTTCATATTAGGAAATTCATTATGGGGATTAATAGCCAAATAGGTGGTGAAGTAGATGTGCATGGTCCAACCACTATGGACCTAGTCTATGAGAAGGCTATCAAGTAGGAACATAATCTCAAAGCCATCTCAATTTACCAAGAGAATAGAAATCAAAAGAGGTTTGAAGGGACCCAAGTTATTTAGACTCCAAAGAATTTTAATGGAGTGCAAGATTCTCAAAAGTAAGGGGATAAGGGACCCCAAAATAATGGAAGTGAATCAAGGAGGGACATAGGAAGAATAATTTCAATAACAAAAATTTCAACAATGTTGGAGAAAATGCTAGTACATCTTATGGGTCCGCAAGGAAAAAAGGACCAATAGTAGGATGCTTCATATGTGGTGGAAACCATTATGTTCTAAACTACCCTAACAAACCTTCTAGGTCATGACCACATGAAAACCCTCTTCCTTCCTAGTAAATGGTATTCCAACAAAAGATCCATGCCACCCTAGACGATTGACAAGTGGAGTATCAGATTACTCTAGTGTAAACTCCAAGTATTTTATTTGGTATGCCTATTTTCATACTTATTGATATTGGAGCTACTGAAAAATTTGTTTCACCTAGAGTATCTAATGAAATAACTAGGAAATTTGGTTATATGGAAAAGTCTTGGGTTGTAGAATATGCAAACTAAACAAGAGCAACGATTGAGAAATTATTATTTGAGGAAAATTTAAAACTTCCAAGTTTCTCATCAAAGGTAAACTTATACATAACATCCTTAGGATCTTATGATGTAATCTTGGGAATGAACTTGCTTTGGAAGCATAGAGCCAAAGTAGACTGTCATGCCAAAACTGTAGAGTGCTTAGATGGTCTAGGTAATTGGGTGACATTGAAAGGGATGTCTAGCGAAATAAGGTTGTGTCAAATCTCTGCTATGCAAATGTATAGAGCGAAGAAGAAATGATGCAAACTCTTTGTAGTAAAGATGGAAAAACTTGAGGAGTGTAAGGAATTCATTTCTCAAGATGACATTGTCTTTTATGGGCCGCAAGACAACCAAGAGGTTTAGGATAGGATAAGTCTTGGACTAGAGATGTTGTTTGAAATGGAGGAACATGCTAGAATTGTTAAGAAAAGGCTAAAAAAGCCAATGATAGGCAAAAAAGCTATGCATATTCTAAATGGGTACCTAAGAATTTTGTAGTAGGTGAAAAGGTGTTGCTAAGAATTAAGCCTCATAAGAGTTTCATAAAGTTTGGAAAGTCATCCAAACTAGCTCTATGCTACGTAGGTCCTTTTGAGGTACTTAAGGAAGTAAATCATGTTGCTTACTGAATTGTGTTGCCACTAGCTCTTGTACGGATGCATAATGTCTTTCACGTCTCTTACCTAAGAATTATATACCATGTGATAATCATGTAATTGATTGGAATGCTTTACAGGTACAAGACCTCAGAGTGGTAACAATTGAGCCTATCAAGGTGCTCAAAACATGTAAGCTTCACTTGCATAATAGGGAGGTTTTGCAATGCAAAGTCCAGTGGGACTAGTGGGACCATGTGATAATCATGTAATTGATTGGAATTATTTATAGGTACAAGACCCCAAAGTGGTAACAATTGAGCCTATCAAGGTGCTCAGAACACATAAGGTTTTCTTGCATAATAGGGAGGTTCTACAATGCAAAGTCCAGTGGGACCAGTATATAGAAGATTCTGCCACTTGGGAAGACTATGTTGAAATAGAGAAAAAGTTTCCACATGTCTTACATTCTTTTGAAAGTGCTTGAAAAACAATGTTTCTTTTGTTTTTGGATTATTCTATGTTTTCTACATAAAATCATTGAGGATGATGATTCACAAGGGGGGGAGTATGTTACACCCTATTGTGTGTTTATCTATTTAATATTACTATGATTGGTTAAAATTTTGAATATGTGAATGTATTTGTAAATTTTATTGAAATACACGTGTTTTTACTTTGTTTATTTGTGTCATTGGGAAAATGATGAATAAATGTTAATTTCATTTGATGTTTTTAATGAGATGAATATGAGGAATGAATGTTGATTGAATTTGATATTCTGACTACGAAATGTATAATGCAATTGATTTTTTTGATGAATGACTGACTACTGTTGAAAATGTGCTAAGTTGAATGCAGATATAGGGTCAAGCCTCCAAAAGAAAGGTGGAGTATCACTCAGGAGAAGGACTTGGTTAGGTAACCTTTAATGAAGCCTAACTGATCTTTCACACACTCACTTATAGAATGGTTAAGTCGAGTACTAGTTTTGGGAAATGGGTGGGTCATCTTTAGTCATGTTTGTGTTTGAATTAGAAAGGATCATGATTTTTTTGTGAGCATTCTTGGTTTGTAATAAGTTCTTGGTGTATATGATTTTATCCTTCTATGATTATATTTAATCGATGGGATATATATATATATATGTATATGAAATATATATATACGTATACATGTACATGTCAATGATAAGCCATACACATGAGTAAATGTGTACATGATTATATGTAGGTAGACATACCTATTCATGCTCATGGACAGATTTCCCATGGGCATGGGGGTATCGAATGGACAAGGAGACATATATATTTGTATATATATACATTGCATGCATATATGTTTGTTGATAAGTTAGCAAATATGTGTGATTGATTGTAAAAATAAAAGTATATATGTGATATATGCATATATACATATATACACATATTAATATGCACAAATATGTCAATGTAATGGAATTCCCATATGAGTACATCAATATATGTATACCTGTGTATATAGATATATACATATGATAATGTTTATAAAAGAAAACATGGATATATGCATTCAGATATTGAATGGTTTATTAATGAATTTTTTTGTTAATAAGTATATATATACATAAAAGAATTATAGCACATTGATAGTAATAATATGCACACATAATATGTATTGTGAATAAAACATTTCAGTAAAGGCCACATGTAATGCTAAGGGTGTGAGTAAACATTCTAACATGCTGCATAAAGTAATGACAACATTATAAATGCTTGGTTAAGCTAAGCTAATGTTATGTGTTGAGTGTTTAAGAAAGAAAATGTCAAACTTAACTAAAACGTAGGAAAAACCATTGACTTAGTCTTTTAAACAACAAACCAAAAAAATAGGAAACATGGTGTTTTGGTGGCACCAAAGTATGAATGGTGTAAATCAAATAGAAGTATTTAACATGCAAAAACTTCAACCATGTGAAGCAATATGAAAATATGAATTGGTCAATTATGCAGCTGGTCAAATAAGTCGCCCTATAGGAGACCATTACCTTGCATTTATTAACTTCTTTCTTTCTATCTTGAGGAATGAGGCGAATCATTCCCATGGATGTGTATGTGTTTGATGAGTATCGCTTTATGCTACCACTTTCTTTGTTTAAGTTGCCAAGTTGAGCTGAGGAGTTGGGAAGTGTCATTTTGAGTAGCTTGTTTGTAGGCAACAAAGGCTCATATTTTTGTATAAATAGGAGAGAGGATTTTCTCATTTGGGATACACATTTACTTGTATTTTCTTATTTTTATCTGAAGATATTCTTGTTTTATGAGATGAGAGAATTTGTGAGACAAATAGAGTGAGATTTACTGTGGGAAATTTTGTAAAGAGGAATTGAGAAGTAGAAAGAGTTGCAAAGTTGATTCTTCGAGTGGTTTTAGCTAAGAAACTAGTAGGTCAATTGGAGTATAGCATATATCAGGCATGCGATTCTATTATTTTTATGTTTAATCTATTTTTGGAAAGATTGAATGCCTTTGATTGTATTGTTTGGAGAAATGCATTAAATTGCTAGAATAAAGAAAATATATGTTTACTTATTGGAAAGGAAAATAATCTTGCTATTGTGGATTCCTTATAAATGTTTGTACATACTCCATATTAAGGAGTGGATGTAATCGATAGTATTATGTACTAGGATATGATGAAACTTAAATAGCTTATGAGGTTATTTATTATGAAGTAATTGTGCAATCTTAGGAAGCTCATAGGTTATTCCTGGGATTAGATTTTCAAATGAAGGGGATAGCTTATGCATGTGAATACTTAGTAGAAATACCATTGTGATTGGAAAAGGGAATAGGTTGTTTCTGAGGTTAAAGATTACCTATTGAAGGGAATTACCTATGCATAGTATTTAGATTGTATTAAATCAAATCAAGTTATGGTAGTGTATGTGAATAAGATGACTTTCACATGAAGTACTAAGTGAAGAATACTTTGGCCAAAGTACTGTAATTTTCTACTAGGTGCACTATCAATTAACTATCTTCCTTTTATGCATACTAGTTTAGGATTGTAGTGGGTATACAAGTTCTAGTTATGTAGGACACAACACTAAGCTCAAGAAAGTTATAGTTATGAGGTTACCTTACCAATATCTTCGTCAAAGGGAGGGTCATCTTACCATATGTGGTAGATGTGTGTAGGACCGCATGAAAGTCCTTGGTTGGCAGAAAATCACTTGAGTGATGCTTCCCCTCAATAGTTGGTAATTGAGATTTGAAAATAAAATTCTTGGACCATTTGTATCTATTGCCTATGAAGCTCAGTTGAGCAATGTATGCATTTTTGTATACAATCTATGAAAAATTATAAAAGTGACATATTATATTGAGAATAAAATCAATACTTTGGAATTTTGTTATGTCAAATATGCTAGAAAATATTCTCTTTTGGAAAATATTTTTTTTATTACAATGAGAATGAAACAATTTATTTACTTGAGGTTAAAACCTAGGAAATTTACTTGTGTGAAAAATTGGCATGTTATAATTAGGATCTCTCTCAACCCTATATCTTTTGATCTTTCTTTGGGGTTAGTTTTATGAAAAAAGAATCACAACATTGCCACATTTAATGATAAATTAATTTTCATATCTCAATTCTAGAAATTATAGTTGGGGGTTTTGCACACATTTTTCAGATTTCACGAAACCCTTGTTTTAGTCTTATAAGCTTCTAGTCTTTACAAACCATAAATTCCCCTTGTGATATACCAACAAATTACATCAAATACTGAGTCATTTTTCCATAGTCTAGACCTGACATCTAGAACCTTGGGGTCATTTTTTAAAGATTTTCTTTAGAAATTTATCTTTCAAACGAGATAGAATACTTGTGTTTTATCTGTGTTATGTAGTGAAAAAACACTCATCAACAAGAAACACCTATGAATTGTGTGTCTAACACCAATTTGACTGAGCATTAGTTATGCCTTACAACAACATCATTCTACTACTTTTCTTTGTCTTCTACTACCCAATTTTCTTGTAATATTGAAATGACACACAATAAAGCTTCATCCTTCTCATCATTCCTAGATAGTGCATATGCCACAACATTTTCCTTCCCTTTCTTATATACAAGTTATATCCCAACATATTAGTGACCTATTTTTCTTTCTCTTCAAAAGATAATCTTTGTTCCAAAAAATATTCTAGGTCATCATGATTTATCTTAACCTTGAAGTGTCTACCCATTAGATAAGTCCTCTATTATTTTATTGCATAAAGAATAGCTAGCATTTCCTTCTAATAAATAGGTTGAAATTGATTCTTACCCTTTAGCCGAGGAATCTCAAAAGCAATGGGTCAACCCTCCTACATGAGAATCTCTCTTACTATTTCCTAAGGCATCACATTCCATAATAAAATCCTTGGTGAATTATGGAGTAGCAAGAACTGAAGTAGTACACATAGCCTCCTTCAATATTTTAAATTATGCATTAGAAAACTCATTCTAATGAAAAGAACCCTTATTTAATAAATTTGTGAGGGGTTCTTCTATACATCCATAGTTATTCACCAATCTTCTATAATATCTAGTAGATCCCAATAAACCATTCAATTTCTTAATGTTTTTGGGAATATGTCATTTCATGATAGCCTTAATTTTGTTAGGATCCACCTTTAATCCTTCATGTCAAACTGTTTCCTAAGTAATTTTCCTCTTTGAGACCAAAAGAAAGCTTGGATGAATTATCATAAAGCTATTGATATTTGAGAACTTCTAATTTTTGGCCTACATCATGCAAATGTTCCTCCCATGTATTGTTATAAATCAATATATAATCAAAGAACACCAATACAAACATCCGCAAAAACTTCTTAAATATGGAGTTCATTAAACTTTGAAGTGTAGATGGTACATTGGTAAGACCAAATGACATCACCAAAAACTCATAATGACCCTCATGAGTCCTAAATGTTGTCTTAGAAATATTTTCTTCCTTAATTCAAATTTGGTGATAACCTAACCTAAGATCTAACTTTGTAAAATACATAGCTCCATTTAGTTCATCTAGTAAATCATCAATGACTAGGATATTAAACTTATCTTTGATGGTGTACATGTTGAGCACTGCATAGTTTGGGCCAATGTGTCAAGTTTGATCCTTCTTATGCACCATCACTATGGGTAAGGAGTAAGGACTTTTATTATGAATGATAATTCATGCCTCTAGTATCTCCTCAAAAATATTTTCAATCTCACTTTTTTTTATATATGAGTACCTATAAGGCCTGATGTTGGGTGGATAGCTTGCAGTGCCCCTCTTGTTTGTATATTGTTAATGTGAGATCGGTGTTTTAGATTCACCATTTCCTCATGATTGTTATGGTGATTATTTTATGGCTTTGATTGGTGTATATGAACCACCACATGTTTGAGATGAGATTCTTCAACATGTCAATTGGTGGCATTTTATGTGTTTACATGATTGGTTTATTATTATGCTTCAATTTAGTGAAATGAGTTATTTATGTTATGTTTAAATGTGAGCCTAATTATTGATGTTTAGAAGGAATAATTTATCCGTATTTATATTATGGATGTAAAAAAAATCATTTTATGCTTATGTTATTGGACCCCATTGGGATGATTATGATGTGCTTTGACTATATATACATTGAGCAGGTACCCTTGACATGCATTGAATGGTTATAGGTACAAGATTAATTCTCTACCTAGCTTCACAAGTCTGAGTTATTCCCCAATGATGGTTAATTCAAAGATGACACATTGGGCCCCTTCATATCCATTCCCTAATCGTACTTGGATAAAGTACAATATGTGTCATATTTGAGCTTATGTGAACCCATATATGATTTAGGCGTTATTCTGAAATCCCTGTGTCGTGAATGACCAGTGAATTTTTTATTTAATTGATGGTTTAGATTCTATGTTTTCACACAATTGAAATATTAGGAATTTAAATGATTTTGATATGTATTATTAAAATATTCTCTATGATTTAGGAGAAAGGAAAAATATAATAAAAGTAAGTTATTATTTAATTTAAAATTTGAAAATTCCTTGAGTTGGGAATTGTGAGTTATGTGTGATTTAATTATCCTATTTGAATTCTAATTTTCATTGATTTAAAGGAATATGCTTATATAGATTTAAATCATAAATTTAAATGATAAATGTTATTTAGGAATGAATTTAAATGTGTAATTGGGATTTGGATAAAATTGGGAATTAATGAAATAGAAAATAAATTTTATATTATTAAATTGAATTTTTTTTAAATGGTGAAAAGAAAAGGGGTATTTTATTTTGGGAGAAACTTTTGTGAGAGAAAAACCCTCTTTTTAGTGAAAATTTGATTTGTTGATTGGGAGTGCATTCAATTGTTGAATTCAACTAGGTCAGATTTGTTGGGTTAGGAATTGGTAAGGGATATTACATGTCGATCCTTGTGAGATCTTGTTTGGCATGCATGACGTGTTCTTCATTTTAGAATTGGATTGTGTTTGAGGTATTTTTCTTTTTTAATTAATTTAGCCAATTTCTTTCAATTTTGAGTATTGGAATATGATTAGGGGAGTGTAGACACCTCCCAACACATTTTTTTTCATGAAATTTCATCCTTAAATTATTAATTTATTAAATTTTTAAGAATTTTCCATATATGGGGTTATAATACCCAAATTTTTTTGAAATGTGTGAAATGTGAATTTTATGTGAAAAGCATGTTTTTGGGTGTATTTAGAGTAAAAGAGTATCTTTAGATTTTTGAATTTTGAAAATAATTTTTGAAGAAAATTTTAATGGTGGATTTAAGAAAAACTGGTTTTTACCTTGTAAAATATTGATAAAATTTGAAAGTTTTGTATGAAAATGGACATTTTTGAATGTTTTGAAAAGATGGAAATGTGTGATTTATTGTAATTATGCTTGTGGAAAAGTATTAGAAATTTTTGATCAAGTTGGATTTTTGCATTGGTTTTTGTGCAACACTCATTGGTGAGTGTGAAGAGCCTAGGAATAAGATACTAGAGAGGGTTATGGGAGTGGCTCCCAACATGTCCCTAGCCCAAAGTGGCAAGTAGGATGATCATAGGTGGGGATTCATCTAATCAAGTGATAATTAATGAAACACGAGTAGTTAATTAACTTAGATAATGGATGCCCCTCTCATTCCTTGAGTGTTAGTATAAACTAAGGATGTTTGGGAATACATGTCAGGTTAGGGAGCCTAGGTCTTGTAAGATTAAGTATCCTTGTCCATATGAAAGGAGTAATAGGTTCCATGGGTGCCATATTTTTGTGCATCGTGATGACACTCCCTAACTAGCTCTTTATCACCTTACCCTAGTGTCTTGTGTGTGTGTGTGTGATCCGCCATTAGTGAGTTGGCCCAATGATAATCCTTGTGACAAACTTGCAATGAGTTATCCCATGGTTATGCCCTCGGTGAGTGTTCCTAAGGATTATTATTTGTATGGAATTGGTGAGTTGGCCCAATGCAGATTTGTGACATAATAATGGTGAATTTTCCTAGTGAGATATTGTGTTGATCCTACTTGTATTTGATTTTCCTTGTGTTTGGACAAATGTTATATGATGTTTTTATGGAGTGTCTTTCTTGTGTATGGAATGTGTGTAACCCATATCCCCATTTTTTGGTGTGAGTGTTGTGTTTGTGGCCCATGTGAATATCTCCTAGCATGGCAGGAGTGGATTGTTTGATTCCATGAGGTCGGGTGGCATGGTAACCATTGTTGGGGACCTGAGGTTTGTGGATTATGAAATATCATGGTATCATGTGATTTCAAGTTAAACTCATGTATTTGTATGGTGTTTATTCATATAGATTGCAATATTGTTATTAATGAACCTCTCATTGAGATGACATGTTTAACTTTTGTTAATAGAAAGGTATATTGTCTTATTTATGTGTTTTGATGTTGGAATTGAGCATGATTACTTTATGGTTTTCAATATTATAATGTGAAAAAGATAAAATGAACTTAGGAATATTTAAATTGGTGCTTAAAATGAATTTAGAGGTCACATTTCATAGTTGGACAACCTAGTGTTGTATTTGGGTGGCATAGTCAACTCAAGAATTTCCAAGCTCACTTAGAATGTTTCTAAGTGTGTTGGGGCAGATTTTTCATCAATGGGGTGGCTTGGACTTGGTAGGCCCAAAAACTACAAATTTTGGTTAAGTGTGTTGGGGTGACCTAGTTTTGTGTTGGGGAGGCCTTGTCCCCATACAAAAAATAGAGAGTAAATCATCTTAACCACTGATAAGTAGAGGTTTTCTAGGCTCTATGCCCTTGTCAAATAATTTTTATGTCTTGTAGTATTCCATTCCAGGTAATTTTGGTCATCTAAACCTTCAAAATCCTAGTCAAGTTTCCCTATTTCTTAACTTGTTCTTTTGTTGTGTTTTCAAGACTTTGTTTGGGAAAATTTTGTAAATGAAAGTTGTTCACCATAGTCCTAAGGTCCTACAAGTGTTTTTAATTTGTTCTCAAGTGTCATCATTGAGTACTTATGTCATCTCCTACACCATTATGTGTGAAATTTTTTGAAAGGACTATTTTTCAACCTAAGTTTGTGGGAGATCATTCTTCTAGTCATTTGAAGACTTGGGAAGGTTGCAATCCTTCTTGGTTGACCTTGTTGGTTTACTCCACATTCCTCATGGGTCATGGGTTGTTGTGGAGTAGTTCTCCCTCTTGTGTGTTATCGCATTATGATGAGATACCTTGGTAAATGTGGGGTGGTTGGGAAGTAACTCATTGTCATTCCTATTTGTGAGTTGTGCCTCTTGGTAAGGAAACATCTTGTGAAGGTTTGACTCTACGTTTAGAGTTATTTAGTGTCTCAAGATTCAGATGATTCTCTCATCCTATCTAGTGTAGTGTTTCAAGAGAACTTGATCATGGTTGGTAACCAATTGTTGTGTAGAAGTTATCCTCTCTCTCTCTCTCTCATTTGTTCCTTGTGGTGGATTTATCCCATGATTGGTTAGTATTCTATTGTGGCCACCTTTCTTATACAATGGTGAATTTAGCTCTTTGTTCTTGTCTTTGTGTCATTGTGACACTTGTGTGTATGTTTTTGTGCAAGTGTGACATGTTATTGTTGTAATTTTGGTGATATTTTGTTGTGTCTAAATTTTTTTGTTCTATTAGGTTTTTTTCTAAACTTGTTAGCTTGAGGAATTTCATATCTCCCTAGAACTAGTTGTATGGCATGATCATGATCCCTCTTAAGAGGAATTCCCTTAGGAATATCTCTAAAAACCATTAAGTGATGATTCATACTTTCTTGTAAATTTGGTTGGATGGGGGAATTAGATTGATAGGCTTCTAATGAACATAATTGGGCCACAAATCCATCAAATCATTTCTTAAGTAACCTCTACATATAATAAGATCTTATAATTTGTGGGGACTTTTCCTTCAACCCTCTTAGCTCTATTGTCTTTCCTTCTAATTAAAATCTGATGAATAGTTTTTGGAAGTTCATCCCAATTATTCCTAATGCAGTAAGCCATTGTACTCCCAAAATAATATTTGTTGCACCCATGGAGATAGCATATATTAGGAAATCAAGGTGATAATATCCCATGGACAATTGAATGTTGTGGAATTCTCTAGACATTATAATAGTACTACTATCTACAATCAAGACCTAAAATCTAAGCTAGATATATAAAATAATTTAGATGAGTAACCAAATTTTTGTTGATGAAATTATGAGTACTACCCAAGTCAATCAACACAGTTACTTTTTGCTTCTTTAAGAAACCCACTACCTTGAGAGTTTGTGGGAAACTAAAAATTGAGAGTGCATGACAAGAAATGATTGGTTTGGAATCATGTGATTCCTTGTCTAACTCCCTATCACTCTCTAATTTTGGTTCCTCTACTTCTTCCTCACTTAGAAATTTGTTGGAAACATGAGCATTATTATGTATGTATGGTGCATGGTGTTGTATTTGATGGAAATCCATTGAAAAAATGCAGAAGTATTGATATGAAGAAGACCAAGTTTTTTTGGAGAATTGGATAAGTCACAGTGTGCGTATTTAGTGTTCAGAGGAATAATTTTGTGGTATGCATTGCTCTGCTATGTATATTATTTTCATATGGTTATGAGATAATGATGGTGTGTAATGAAGGAGTTTATATCTAAGGTTTCAATGTTGTATGTCTTTCACAGTTGAAGATATTGGTGATAGAGTATCAGGCTTAGTAATGACAATGTTATAGGTGCAAAGTGCATGTTAGAATGCTCCACATCCCACCACAAATGAATATTATGTTGTGTGGTTTTGAGGAAGTTTTTGAGGATTTAAAATGTGTGTGCACTCCAAGTGGCAAGTGATTTGGTGGTTTATGTGTTGAGTTGTGGATGAACAACTGGTTCATTCAGTCATGGCTTCACCAGCTTTGTTATGTGGTGCCGACCCAAGGGTTTTGGGGTCATGAAGAGTTATGTATGGAGTGGATTTATGGGAGTGATTATAGGTCATTCCAACCTATTTGATGGTGTACACATTTTAGTTTATTCCTCAAAGTGTGTGTGTTAGAGTTTTGTGCCAACGGGTTATGAGGTTACATGTTTCATGTAATTAGGCCAACCTAATTGATGATTTGGGTGTTTATGGAATATATGCAAGGTTAATTCATTGTGTGAAGTATAATTTTTAGTGATTCAAGTGTGTGTGTGAGAGATATGATGTAGTGTGAAGTGCGAAAGGTGATTGTGGTGAAGTATGAAGTGTGTGAAGTCAATTTTTAGAGCTTAATTGGAACTATGTTTTTAGCATGTTGAAAATACATTATTAATAGTTCATCCTTGGTATTGAGCCACCCTTTCTTCTATCTCTTTCTATTTTGGGCAGTGATTCACCGACAGTGAGTCCTTAGATAGCGAGTCGACCATTTTGTAATCTCTATTGTAACTAGTTATAATATATTGTGACTAGTTTATCCTCATTGTGGTTTTTTCCTTTCAAGGATTTTCCACATAAATTTGGTGTTCTTGTGTTCATTGATGTGATGCCCACTTTAATATTTCATTTCCATTATTGTAAGTTTAATGTGATTCTTTGAATGCATGTTTAAGTTGATAAGGCTAATGAATTTTAGTGAATGTTGATTCACCCCTTCTCTCAATATTCTATGTGTTCAACAATTGGTATCAGAGATTGGCTCCTTCATTTGGCTTAACTGTCAAGGTAGATCTTGGAGGTTGAACACATGACTACAAGGAAGTATCATATTCCTCCAGAAGATATTATCCCTAAAGGGTTTATTGAAAAAGATTGTGAAGTTGATATGGAAGGAGAACTAAAATCAGCCCTTGATGATCTGGAGGATAATCTTAAGGATGTAGATGAGTGTATCAAGAAGTTGAGGGAACAACTAAAGAAAGTTAAAGAAAGATTCAAGGGAACAAATGAGAAGATCAAACAATCAAATGAGACAATCACAAATCTGAAAGTACAAATTGAAGAGGGAAAAAGAGTTGAAGACTGCCTAAATTCCAAATCGAAAGACAAGTCTACAGATTGTTCAAAGTTTGAACAAGAGATTTTGACTATGAGGTCAAATATAGAGAAAGCAAAGATTGAAGAAGACAAATTCAAGAAGATTTCCACCTTGCTTGATGAAATGATTCTAAATCAAAATGCTTCTAAGGACAAAGAAGTATTAGGGTTTAAAAAAGGAGAAAGATCAAAGGAAAATCAGATTCTAAATAGTACTAAAAATAAGAATAATGAACAAAGGAAGACTAGAGATAAGAAGAGAAATATCAAATAGGTTCAAAACCAAAAGAAGAATTTCAAGAGACCTCCTATCAGATAACTAGATGCACAAAGTTATTTATATTTGAATGGCTAATGTTATTCTTGCAATAAAGTTGGACATAAAGCAGTAGAGTGTAGAAGCAAAATGAATCAGAATGTTCAATCTATTCCTATTCAGTGCTTTACATTTAATAAATTTGGTCATAAAGCCAGTGAATGCAGAAGTCAAATGATGAATGGCTACAATAATGGTAGGATTTTTCAATCATTCAATGGTTACTATTATACATGCAATGGATTTAGGAAAAAGGATTTTGAATGTAAATCTAAAATGGTAAGAAGTAAGTTTGTTCATTATTTAAAAGGTTTCAGAAGTCACAAAAAACTAGGACACATAGCTAAGTTTTGCAAAAGCAAGAATGTGAAACCCCTTGTTTAACAAAAGAAGATTGATCTGGTGGAGATGAAGAAGGAAATGAAAAATATCTTGAAGTAAAAGAAAGAGAATGAAGTGAAGAGTGAGTCTTTGTTATCTTCTATTGCAGATGTTTCCTCTGAAAACTAGATAGAGAGCTTTGGTCCAGGGGGGGTTTTAATAGAGAACTTTCCAGGCCCTACCAAATATGTTGTGTTGATTCCTTCATCACACTAGTACATGTGTTTGGTGATATGAATGGTCTTTTGGTGGGATATCCAATGTAAAATATCCTTTTGCAGAGTGATTGAAGGTGCCTATGACAACACAATGTGGGTTTGCTAGCTTTTTTGACCTAACTTTATCTGCTACAATCAATGCATATTAGGTCACTAGAAAAAGGGTTTATATGCCATTTCACACATGTTAAATTCATTTGTAAACAAGAAATTAAAGTGGAGAGCAAAGCAAAGGAAAATTAAAGCATTTATGAAGTGTTGATTGAAACCCTACCTGATGAGAGCCAATTATGTCTCATTTTATGCCACATTTTAGCCTATTTCATATGCATTCATACACATTCACACATTCCATTTATGTTCCATTTTATCATTTTATGTTGCATATGATTAAATATATATAAACGGTATTTAATATAGTTTTGGATAAAATATGGAAATTAATTATTGATTGTATTTACTAATAAACATTATGATTTCAATCCTTGGAAAATATATCTTGCAGCATGCAGAGTTCCTTTCATCAGCTTACACACTTCCCATCATCAACATACATAATTCCTGTCACGTTCTTCACAAGAACCTCATGTCACTTGTACAACAGAAAATAATTTCAGCTATTAATTTTATTTTAAATAATTATTTATCGTGCTACTCATATGGCACGAAATAAAATATATTATTTGATGTTGTGACTAATAAAATTATGATGAATTGAAGCAAAAAAAATAGCTATTTTTATTGTACAATAAAATCCTATTTTTATGGCACAACAAACTCCTATTTGTATGGTTGGTTTTATTCCAATCCACAAGCCATAAATAGTGCCATAAAAGATGACAAGAGAATAGGAGCAAGTGGAAAAAAATAGGTCAGCAAAAAAATATAATTGGTGGTGTAGAAAATTATATGCATAATATTACAAAAATAATGCAACAAATCTACACATAGAAATAAGAGGAAGGTTGTGAATAGTAAAACAACTTGTAATTTGTTTCACACCTTATAAGGCAATGTAATAGCTATAAAGGGGGGGTGAGTTAGCATGTTGTAAGGGGGATATTGTATGTATATTATTGTATCATTTCTGATAAAATAAAACAATTCTTTTGACCACAATAGCATAGAAAGGCTCTTGTCCCATCTCACATGCAAACCACGGAGCAAGGGCCCACGCCTTGGTGAAGCTCGATGACATTTATTTATTTTTATTGTTAATATTTGTGTGTTATTTATTTTCTATTTCATTTAATTTCAATAGCTTTCAAACTTTAATAGTTGTGTGATTTAAATTCCAACATCTTTATTATAGTTTAGTTTGATAAAAGATTCTGTGATTTAAGTTTTCAATGTAATATTTCATTAAAGTTTGATTTCAGTATTATTAATTTGGTGTGGAAGAGCTTAAAGTGTGTTTTACTTTCTGCTATAAATTTTTGTTATTATTGTCACAAATTGCTATTGCTACTGTCGCAGACTTCTATTATTTTTTTATAATAGTTCCTGTCATAGTTCCTGGCGAGTTCTTGTCAGAAAGGCAGAATAGGAAAGTTAAACTAGATTTTCACTTAGGAAATTTATGTGTGTTCTAGCTGCATTCATCCCCACTTAATTCACTACTTCCCTCCCTTAGGTATACTTCTGTAACACCTCTCACAAGCTTACGATCCCCAGATTGACACTTAGACCAAGCTAAAATATTTCTTATTATGTACCCCAATTTTGGCGTCATTACTGAGGAGAGGTAAGGCTGAAAAAACCAATGAGTTAAGTTAGGACCAATGCGTTAGGATGAAATCTTGTGCAACTACTAGCCTTGCTCGGTGATTAGTCCTAATTTGCGTTGTTTAAATCATATAGATGCATTATTAGAATTTGTAGGTAGATTTTAGAAATTAAAACCATTTATATATTCACACCAGTTTTTGTGAGTTAATTGATAGAAAGGAAGTAAGTTTGAGGAAACAACATAAAAATAATAAAAAATGTTACATTTTCAAGGCAATTCAAACACATCACTTTTCAAGGAAAAATGTTTCCCATTGACCTCGCTGGGTAATGCCACCCCCAAACCCTTGCTTTCAAATTTAAAAGAAAAAAAATAAATTGGTGGTGAAATTGCACTAACACAAGGTGATTTTTTTATACCCCCTCTACCTAAAAAATTCAGCTTAGATAATCTTGATCTTCCAATACCATTGTCACAAACATCTACAAATTTTATTTCCATAGTTGAGCAAGAGTAAATAATTGATGAATTTTTAAGACAATGGAATTTTGAAAATGATGATTTGATCATTTGTTGTTCTGATTGTTGCAAGGGAGAAGATAATTGCACATTCTAAGTTGTTAAAGGGGACATGGTGAAGGAGATCCAAGCTATGTTTGAGCCTCAACAAAATAAAGGTTAAAGTGAGAATTTCTTCTTTGTAACTCAAGGACAACTACATAGGTCAAATCAAGAAGATTATGGTATGCTTAATAATTTTAAAATGTCTTATAATTCTATTGAATAAAAAAGGCAATGTGTTTCTTCACAAAATGCTTCCCCATCTAGTATCTATGGTGAATGGAAATAATCACCATACTACCAAGAATGGCATAATGAATGCTCACAACAACCATACCCATCCCATATATTACCATCTCCACCATTTCCATCCTATCTATTACCACTTACTCTATATCCAACACAACCTTTACCATTGTCATTATCCCATTCATTTCACCCACCATCCAATCCAACATATCTACCAAGAGAAATTGCAATTCATAATAAACTCCTATTATCTAATAAGGTGGTTTTATCTGCATGTAATAATGAGCTTTTAATGATCCCTTTACATTCCACTAATGTGCTCGAAACTAGTGAATCACAATTGCAATCTATTAATACAGCTAAAGGATGTGATTTTAATTTAATTGAGTTAGAAGAACAAAATGATCAACTAAAAGATAACCAACTTAGTTCTTCTTATCTACTTCATGAATCACAACTTTTAGAAATAATTCACACACAAGGAAATAATTCAATTTAATTCTAAATTTATCATTGAAATGCTAAATATGTGTGTTGAAATTAATCATGCAATAAGAAATGGTGACATATATGCCTTAATAATTCAATATTTGTGTGAGATACATAATGAAATCCTATAAGATCTATCATTTATAAATTTTGTTATATTAAAACATCTAGATCTTGGGAGACCTATGGTAAAACTGTGTATTCCTCACACACTTATTGATTTAGGTCCATGACTAATTAATTAATTAAGCACAAATATTAGGGTTTGAATGCATTAATGACCACACACACCATGCTACAAATGAATGATCATTCATTGAATAAGGATCAAGGTATTATTAAATATGCCACTTTCTTCTTTGGATTATTCTAATGTCCTCATGATTTTACAATGTGCAATTAAGTTGGGGGGAGATCCATTGAATTTTGGAAATCTTTGGTTGATTGTTCATTGAACAAGGCTTAAGGTATTCTTAAATATGTCACTATATCTATTAATTCTTTGGATTATCTTAATTCTCTCATGCCACTAAAACATAACAAGCAATTAGCACCTAAAATAGTGTTGGATTTTAGTGCATTTCAATTCATGAATTGGACACTTTTTTCGACATAAAACTCAATGAAAAAGGTATGTTCAGTTCAGCACCAGATTTTGCACTGACATTTGCACCAAATTTAGCACCGAATTTAGCACTGGAAAAGTGGTGCAAGCAATAGTGCCTCCTTTAGTGCCTAGATTAGCGCTGGGAAATAATGTCAAAAATAGTGCCTAAATTAGCGCCCAATTTGGCTTCCAGTTTTGCTTCCATGTCTTCTCCCATTTTCGCTTCCAGTTTTTCTTCCAGTTTTGCTTCTAGTTTTGCTTCCAAGTTTGCTTCCAGTTTTGTTTCCATTTTTTCTTCCAAGTTTGCTTCCAATTTTGCTTCTAGTTTTGCTTCCATTTTTTCTTCTAGTTTTGCTTCTCGGTTTGCTTTTGATTTTGCTTTCAATTTTGCTTCCAATTTTTCTTCCAGTTCTACTTTCAATTTTTCTTCCAGTTTTTATTCCACTTTTGCTTCCAAGTTTTCTTCTAGTTTTTCTTCCAGGTTTGCTTCCAATTTTTCTTCTGGTTTTGCTTCCAATTTTTCTTCCAAGATTGCTTCTGGTTTGCTTCTAGTTTGGCTTCCATTGTTGCTTCTAAAAATTCTTCTTGTTTTCTTCCATTTTTTAATTTAACATGTTTTATTTAAATTTAATTAGCTAAATATATCATGCCTCTTAAATAACTCAGATTATTTTAGAGTAAGTAATTTAATTATTTAACTCATATGATTAAATAACAAGATAATTATTATAACATGGTCATCATCTATAATTAAAATAAGTGAGTCAAATATCTATAATTTAATTGAATTTGACAACATCCATCCTGAGCTATAAATTAAAATCATCATACATAATAAATATCCATCCAAAAATTATCAACCACTTTTAATATATAAATTGATAATTCAATACTAATAAGATCATCATCACATATAACTAAAACAAGTGAAATTCAAATATGCCAGTAGATCAATAATATGTCAAAATGATACATGTCCAACAGTTGACATAAGTCAAAATCATACATGTACAAATGATATAAGTAAAATGATAAATTATGTAACTCAAATTGATACAAGTCAAGATGATACATTTCCAAATGATAGAAGTGAAAATGATACCTTTCAATATGATACAACTCAATAATATGGTACAGTAGGCCATGGAAATGATACATATGATAGTAACCATGAAAAGAGGCATCATAATGATATATCAACAATGATCTATGATGCAGTCTACATGATCATGAATGTCAATGGTTACTACCAGTTGCAACTGTCTCATCATCATCACCATCATGATCATGATCATCATGATCATCATCCTCATCATCATCATTGTCATCAACATCGGTCTCTTTCGTATCCACGTCATCATCATCCTCTACCATGTGATTTGTATCGACAAAACCAATATTTTTTGGATCTATATCATGATGAGGATCATCTTGATCTTCTAGAAGACCCATGTTCTGTAAAAAAAAATATTGAAAATGAAAATTTATTATTTATTTCATGCAATAATTTTTATTTATTTTTATATATCTAATATTACAACATATGAGATGAAACCATAATCATATTACATCATATCAAAGTGCACATACCATAATAAAATTTCAAAAAAGTTACAACTAATATGTCATTCCAATGATGTAAAACATGCAACAATTCTAATAAACATTAGTAAAGATCATAAAAAAAATTGTTATACAATTTAACTATCAACTATAAATTATATTACATAACCTTAAGCACCAACCCTCTACAAAATAATGAGGAGACTACAAGAAGATTGGCTGCAAGGGGCATTGGTACAGGAGATGGACATGGATCTTCCAAGCCATCCATTGAGATGGTTTTGTACAAAATGTGGATGATATCCCCGTTTCTAGAGAGCTCATGATTCAGGTTGATACAAAAAATGATGTTGTTCTAGTACCCATATATGGAATCATGGTTCCATTTCATGTAGCCTCCATCAAGAGTGTTACAAGCTAGCAAGATGGAGGGAATTCTTATATAAGGATAATTTTTAATGTTCTAGGTACCAGCTTTAATGCCAACTACATGCCAACATTGAAATTCCGTAGCAATATTTATGTTAAGGAAATTTCCTTTAGATCCAAGGATTCAAAGCACATCAACCATGTGGTACAAATTATTAAATTTGACAGATGATATGTAACAATGAAAGAGTCTGAAAAGGAAGAGAGAGCTACACTGGTGACTTAGGAGAAACTTTAGGTTTCAAAAACAAAGGAAATTAGGCTGGCAGACTTGTGGATTAGGCCAAAATTTTGGTGGAAGAGGAAGAAAGATGATTGGAACTCTGGAGGCCCACCATAATGGATTTCGGTATTCAACCATGAAAGCAGAAGAGAGAGTTGATACCATGTATCAAAACATTAAGCATGCATTCTTCCAACCAGTGGAGAAGGAGATGATTACTTTGCTTCATTTTCATTTGCATAACCATATCATGGTGTGGGAACCAAGAAGACCAAGGATGTCTAGTTTTATGTGGAGGTAATGGATGTGGTCCAAACTTTAGGAGGGGCAAGAAGGTCAATGTATGATCCTGATGAAATTGAGGAAGAATAGTAAGAGAGGGATAGGAAAAATAAAATCAATACAGAGTTTCAAGGATTTGTCAAGCGAGTAAGAGAGCTATGGGAGTAGCCTCATCTAAAATATTTTGAACTAGAGTGTGATATACCATTTACAAAGCTCGACTTTCATGTAAGAGGAAGAAAGATGATTAATTTGATTCATTTTCATTTGCATAACCATATCATGTCATGGGAACCAAGAAGACCAAGGATGTCTAGTTTTATGTGGAGATAATAAATGTGGTCCAAACTTTAGGAGGGGAAAGAAGGTCAATGTATGATCCTAATGAAATTGAGGAAGAACAGCAAGAGAGGGACATGAAAAATAAAATCAATGTAGAGTTTCAAGGATTTGTCAAGTGAGTAAGAGAGAAATGGGAGTAGCCTCATCTAAAATATTTTGAACTAGATTTTGATATACCATTTAGAGAGCTTGGTTTTCATGGAAGAGGAAGAAATATTATTACTTTGCTTCATTTTCATTTGCATAACCATATCATGGCGTGGGAACTAAGAAGACCAAGGATGTCTAGTTTTATGTGGAGGTAATGGATGTGGTCCAAACTTTAGGAGGGGCAAGAAGGTCAATGTATGATCTTGATGAAATTGAGGAAGAATAGAAAGAGAGGGACATGAAAAATAAAATCAATGCAGAGTTTCAAATATTTTTCAAGCAAGTAAAAGAGTTATGGGAGCAACCTCATCTAAAATATTTTGAACTAGATTTTGATATTACCATTTAGAGAGCTTGGTTTTCATGGAAGAGGAAGAAAGATGATTACTTTGCTTCATTTTCATTTGCATAATTGTATCATGGTGTGGGAACCAAGAAGACCAAGGATGTCCAATTTTATGTGGAGCTAATGGATGTGGTCCAAACTTTAGGAGGGGCAAGAAGGTAAATGTATCATCCTAATGAAATTGAGGAAGAACAACAAGAGAGGGATAGGAAAAATAAAATCAATGCATAGTTTCAAGGATTTTTCAAGCAAGTAAGAGAGTTATGGGAGTAGCCTCATCTAAAATATTTTAAACTAGAGTTTGATATACCATTTAGAGAGCTTGGTTTTCATGGAAGAGGAATAAAGATGATTACTTTGTCTTATTTTCATTTGCATAGCCAATGAAAATCAATGCAAAGTGTCAAGGATTTTTCAAGTGAGTAAGAGAGCTATGGGAGTAGCCTCATCTAAAATATTCTGAACTAGAGTTTGATATACCATTTAGAGAGCTTTATTTTCATAGAAGAGGAAGAAAGATGATTAATTTGCTTCATTTTCATTTGCATAACCATATCATGGCGTGGTAACCAAGAAGACCAAGGATGTCCATTTTTATGTGGAGGTAATGGATGTGGTCTAAACCTTAGGAGGGGCAAGAAGGTCAATGTATGATCTCGATGAAATTAAGGAAGAATAGCAAAAGAGGGATAGGAAAAATAAAATCAATGTAGAGTTTCAAGGATTTGTCAAGCAAGTAAGAGAGCTATTGGAGAAACCTCATCTAAAATATTTTGAACTAGAGTTTGATATACCATTTAGAGAGCTTGGTTTTCATGGAAGAGGAAGAAAGAGTTGGTGGAATTAACTTTCTTAGTAATCACTATTAGTGAGATTGAGATTGTTAACCCTTGAGAGAGTAGGACTTGGGAAAAAAGGAATTTGATATGGCTATCATTTTCAAAGACTTCAAGTTGGATGTACTCCGCATTGACACCATTCCTCAATCCTCACTTGATGGCATCAAGGAATGGTTGAACTCCATGGATATAAAGTATTATGAAAGAAGAATGAACTTGAACTAGTGGCCAATTTTGAAGACTATTATTGATGATCTAGATAAATTTATTGAAGATGGTGGTTGGGAATTTTTGAATATGGAAGCTAGTGATTCTAATTTTGATAATTCAGAAGAGTCAGATCAAGGATATGAACCCTCTAATGTAGAAGAGGAATTAGAATCAAATGAGGAAGGTTCAGAAGATGAATCTCTTGTGGATTCAGATGAGGATGACAAAGAAGAAGAAGATTCTGAAGAGGAGGAAGGTAAAACATGGGATGAATTAGAAGCCGAAGCTAGAAATGTAGATAAGGAAAAAGGAGATGAGTCTGATAGTGAAGAGGAAAGGTGATGATGAAAGGTAAAAGCTACTGGGAAGTCTCAGACACCTGATATTAGAGATTCAAAAGGAATGTCTACCAAGAGGCATAAAATCAGATGAATTGAGTTCATCTACATCCTTCTACTATTTATTTATGCACATAAATGGTTCAGCTATTTATGCAAATGATGCATATATGTTAACTTGATCAGTTTTGTTGCTTCGATTGTTTGAATTCTATGACAACCAACCTTTAGGCTATTGTGTGCGGGAGCATGTTTGTGTTTTTAGTTATCTTTTTTGGATAGCTCTACTGGGTGTTAAGGACATTCCATTTATATTTTGAATGTTAAGAAGTCTAGTAGTACACCCTTCTCTATGTTGATCAAATCAAGTTGCAGGATTTTTATTGTTGATTTCTTTATTTATGAAGTTTTTTAAACTTGGAAGATAGGAATTTACTGCCTTTTTTTAAATTAGATCAAAAAATTAAGTGGCTAGTTAGCTACGCCAAGTGATGTAGACTACAAGGATGTGTTAGATATTTAGGATGCCTACCAAGATGCATCAAAACATTCTTACATGTTAAAATAATGGTAGCATAATTAGTAAGGATGGAAAAGATGCATGTGGATCACTTAGTAGAATGGCAACATGAATTCAAGGAAGCACTCCTTGAGATACCATGTTTGAGAGAAAAGAAGATGAATCAAATCAACATGGGACTAAGTTACTCAAATGATACAAATCATAACTTAAATGAGGACACTTAAGAGATATTAAAATAAGGCATGAATTTCACCCACTACCCTTTAAGGCGAACAATATTTTTTCCTCGGCATGAAATAATGGGATAATTGAGTGGGATCTAGGGCCAATAGAGAAGCACTTTAGAACTCATCCTACACATCAATAAAAAACTCAACACAAGAAATGAAAATTGAAATATTAACACAAAAATATCTAACTAAGTTATTGAAATTCAATTATTGATACCTCATTCTCCATCCAGATTACAAAATCAGCCCACTTTTTCTTTTGTAACTTTTCCTTTTCAAATTGTTTTGGATGCCAACCATATTTCACCTCCTATCAAAACATGACACATGGACTAGTTAAACTAATTAATATGAAATCATTTACTTTTTCCTATGAAATAAAAAAATATATCATTTAAAATATTGAATATACTTACAAATATACAGATCAAGGCATGTAAACCTTTTTGGCCACTGTGATGTGTGGCACAAATTTTTTGAAGCCTAGCCTTGGAGGCCTTGTCCTAAAACATAAACTAATTCAATTTAGCTATGCATAAATAAAATTTAAAAATCATTTAATAAATTTGATATAATCTTATGAGAAAATTCAAATACCTGAGTACTCTCCTCACCAGAATTCCTCTATGCATCAGACTTTTCATGTGATTTTACAAGCTCTTTCCATACTTTGAGACTTACATCAATTGGCCATTTTTTGAGCCTTAGCTCGAGAGGGATTTTTTATCTTTTTTTGGCTGCACCAAAATATCTTGCAATTTTGAGACATTCATAGCTTTACCTTCTTCACAAACCAACCTGTGCCAAATTCATTCTCCATGTCATTGGCAACTTCTTTTTGCAGGTGTATGGGTGTCTTTGAGAATGGAAAATGTAGATTGTCTTTGAACCATTGAAGGCATGATTCCTTCAACCTATTCACAAATTATTTTCCATCATATATCATTCGGACGTCCCTTGAAACCACATCGTATTCTATCTTGGTATTGTAGCTACCAGTGCAAGATGAAAAACTTGGCATGGTGGAAGAAGTCTGTGTCCCAGGAGTGGATGGGACATTGGAAGTGTCTGCTCCTTGTTCTACATTCCTAGAGTTTACTATTATTGATTTCCTCCTAGATCTTTTTCTTGATCCAGGACTGCTTGGGGAATCAATTGATTCCATTTGACATAGTTGATTTGGTTGCAATGTTTGAGAAGCTTCAATAGATCATTTTTCTACGTATCTGGCAAGCATTATCCATGATCATTAGTAATCAATATTTCTGGATAAAACTATGTGTAATTTTTCTTCATCAATGTTTCATATCATACTCCATGATCCATCTAGTCCACAACATCCAATTTGTTCACTACTTTTTCCCCCAATATGGAAGCCAATGCCTCTTTATCTTTGTCAGTCTCATGCCCCTATATATATATATAATAAATTTCCTCTTTTAAATTTAAAAATAAAAAACTAAAAACTAAAAATGAAAGAAACAATGGAAACATTTACAAATATATAAATTGACAATGAATTACCTCATTGTGGCTAGAGTCTACTCCATTTGTTCTCTTTCATCTATTTCTTGACATTTTGAGGTGACCTAGGGAAAATTATTTTTGTCCAGTCTATGGAGGAAAACGAAGTACACACTGGACTAGGTATGAAATTTTTCCTCCAGTTTGTGGTATGGAAGTTTTACCTTGAATGAATCTCTTTTTGGATTTAAATGCCTATGAATCAATTTCTTGTGGACCTGTATAGAATATAAATATATGCAAAATGAAACAAATGTATTGTAAAAAAATCAACGCTTGCGCACCTATATAGAATGATAATCTTTGGGGGATAAAAAGGGCACGGAGTGTGGTTTTATTGAGAGTTAACATAGATAGGTCCCATGCTCGAGTCACATCTGTTGATTAGAAATAAAATTAAATGAATGTGTGTGCACAATCAATTTTAAACCACAAGCTAAGCAT
Source organism: Sequoiadendron giganteum (assembly GCA_007115665.2). Lineage (NCBI taxonomy): Eukaryota > Viridiplantae > Streptophyta > Pinopsida > Cupressales > Cupressaceae > Sequoiadendron > Sequoiadendron giganteum. The sequence goes on along the minus strand of CM021104.1, from coordinate 353,111,019 downwards.
TGTTCTGTAAAAGAATAAGTGAAAATTAGTAATAACTAATTTAAGCCTGAAGGTCTCACAAATTTGAGGAAATGATCTATTATTCAGTTGTCGTCTCAAAAGCCCTATCTCCTTGTATTGTCTCGACCAACCTATGTTCCCACATGATCTGGCTATAGTGCGAGGATGTAGTTTAATAGCTTGTCTCAAAAGCTTGGGATGGGAATGATAAGCAAACCGGGGCATTTGGTTTTCAAAAATGCATTTTTCTCTTTTTTCTCCTCTCTTCCTTCACATGGTGCTTTTCTCCTGTCATTTGTTCCTTAACACGAGAAGTTTTAAATTTTTGTTTTTGATTCATTAGTCGGTGCTATAGTTAGTGTAGTTAATGCCAAATTTTGCACTGAATTTCAACCCTAAATGTGATCTGTTTGGGGCACCAAAGGTGGCACAAAGTGCACCTAATTTAGCGCCTAGCAGTTTCAAATGATGTATTTTGCTTGGAAGTTGATAAATAAATTGATCCTAAATTGACTTCATCTTCATATGTTCCAAGGGAGCAATCACGGTTCCCTATTTTATCTATTTCTTATCCCATGTCAATTTTGTGGATGCAAAATTAATAGAGGTTATATTTGTGAACTTAGAAGTGACCCCTAAACTTTTAAATTTAAATATAAATGGGCCCATGTTCACCCTATACAACTAGATGAGTCATCTAAAGTGTGAAATATTTCAAATTGCATATTACATATTTGTATAGAAGGACAAACCCTAATGCATTACCATCATCTTAGATATAGGGATTATTGGGGAATTATTAAAAATCATCTATGAGAACTGAATCATTATCATGTGACATTGGCATTGCATCAACATCCTATGTGTATTGCATGCTTCCTAGAGAGATTTGAGCTCTAGTTGTCAAGATTTTGTGTGTAAACTTTTTGTGAAGAGAAAAATGTTGCAATGTCCTATTTTGTTTTTCATAGTGTGTCTTAATGAAAAGTGAGCATATTAACAAGATAAAAATGGCAAAGAAAATTCAAAGATGAACCTCGTAGTATCAGGTTTGGTCTTACAATGGATGGAGTGTTCTCATTCTCTTTCTTGAGCTTAAATTATAGTGTTTGGCCAGTCGGATTGATAGTATACAATATTCCACCATGGATGAGTGTTAGAAAGGAGTACCTTATGTTGACTCTCGTTGTTCCAAGAAAACATCAAGTTAAAAACATGGATGTTTATCTTGCGCCTTTTATTGATGAGATGCAACTACTATGGAAAGGCATAAGAATGTATGACATATCATGTCCTCCATCAAATAGGTCCTTCATGTTGTATGGTGTGCTATGTTGGACTATTCATGATTTCCCAGGACTTGGTGTTTGTTCTGATAAGATAAAATATTTACGTATTTACACTCATAATTTATTTTCATCCCAACTTTCATACTTAGTTTTATACTATTTTTTTGATGTTATTAACATTACTTGTTGAATTGCAGGGCTTCAAACAAAGGGGATATTTGGATGTCCAAGATGTGCAGAACAATTTCAAGGGTGGTATTCTAAAGATCTACATAAATTTATTTATGCAAACAAAAGGGTTTTTCTACCACTAGACCATAGGTTTAGAAATCGCCTAAAGAGTCAATTTGATGGAAAAGTTGAAAATAGAGGCCCTCCCATGATTATGGGTCTAGGTGATTGCCTTAAGAAGCATGAAGATGCTAAAGTGAAAGCTTGGGAGGATTTTTTTGATCAAGGTGATTCAATTGAAGAACCAGAACAAGTTGTAGTTAATATGCCAGAAGGAATGAAAAGGAAATCCATATTTTATGAGCTCCCTTATTGGAAGGATCTATTAATATATCACCTATTAGATCCTATGCACATCTTCAAAAATGTCCCATATTTCGACATATATTAGGCAAAGAGAAGGACACCTTGTCTTCAAGTAGAGATATTGCTCTTTCGCATACCAAATTTGATTAAAAAAAATTGTGGCCAAATAGGGAAAATGAAACATATACATAAGCTACATGGATTTTGAAAAAAAAAAAAGCTAGACCAACTAAAAAAATTCATCCGTTCAATAAGGATACCTACTGGCTATGGGACATCATTAGCTAAAGCTTTTATAGTTGAGGGACATATCACATGATTTAAAACACATGATTTTCATAATTTTATGAAGGTATTATATATCACCATTTAACATTTACTGGTAACATTGATTAAATATATTTTGATATTTTGTTGTGTGAGAAAAAATTACTAATGACCTTTTCATAAATGTCTTTGGTAGCATATCATACCATTGGAAATTAGGGGGGATTCTTGTCTTACAGTTGACTTAAGGAATGCCATAAGTCGATTGTCAAAATTTACAAGGTATGTGGTTATATGAAATGTTCATGTGTGAGAGACATAGAGATATTATATTGCATTTTAATTTTTGACTAAAGGTTCATACTAATTTACTATTTTTAATTAGGTGGGTGACCTCCAAGGAGATCCACAAATGTGAAGTGCCAAAGTGGAAGAACGAAATTAAAGAAATTGTGTGTGTATTTGAGAAGGAGCTCCCTACAAGTTTCATGGACCCAAAATTCCATTTACTTATACGCCTAGTCGATGACATTGAATTGGTGAGTTTCATATCAACGAGGTGGATGTTTTTCTTTGAAAGGTATCTGATAACTCTAAAAAGACATGTCCGACAAAAGGCACATCCAGAGGGTTGCATGGTTGAAGGGTATGTATTGAATGAAGCATTTTTCTTCTTGTTTGAATTCCTTGGTAAGGATTTTGAAGATGGGCCATGCTTCTGGGATGAAAAATGAGCATCAGATATTATTGATGGAGAAAAACCAAAATCTAATGGTGTTCAAGTAGAAATTAGTAAGTAAATTCATGATCAGTGTGGTTATTTTTCTTGCAATCATTAATTTACTTTGTAATTTATTTGTCAAATTAACAACCTGACATTTGGAGTTTGAAATAAACATGTTGACATGTAATATGTGTAGAAGAAAGTGCTATACTTGACAGGTTCATTTTGTACCTCATGGACTTTATGAACAAATAGATTGATCTGTATGATAAAAAGAGAGAAAAAGTGTTAGAAGAAAGGAGATAGTTTAAGAGATCAAACCCAAGGAATACTCCACTTCCCGCTAATATTCTTGGGGAATGGGGAAAATATTGCACACTAGAATGGGTTACTGAACAAATTCAAAATCAGATAGAAGATGTAGGAATAGATTCAAACATAATAGAAGATGAAATCAACATGTCTAGAGGATGTGAAAGAAAGGTATAGTTGGAATTTTACAAATTGTTGTTTCCTTACAATTTTGACACTATTAACTATTTTAATATTCGTCATTATATTTGTTTTCAATGACATAATTGGTCTTTCACAGGTGAGGAAATATCCAACAATATGGGCATATGGTCGACATTATCATGTAGAAAGTGTAGATGTAAAGAGATGATCCTTCGATTGTGGCATCATGGTTGACTTCAAGAAATCCAATTGATCAAGTGCAAAAGATAATAATATAATTGAAGGGAATCTACAATATGTTGAGAAAATACAAGAAATTATTGAGTTGGATTACCACTCTTTTAAATGTTGTATTTTTAAGTGTAGATGGTATGAAGCATTTGAGAAGACACGAAGACATGATACCCATAGTGGATTATTTTCTATAGATTCCTCATGCTTCCTACCAGAGGATAAGGAGCCTTATGTTCTACCAATTCATTGTGAGCAGGTATTTCTTTAACTCAAACAAGAAGCGGTAGTGGTCATTAATCTATTAATTCATAGTTTATTGTGAATATATACATGTGTTTATTAATCAATAAAATTGTTATAACATATGTCTAATATATGTATGTCATTCATGTGTAGGTATTTTTCTTGGAAGATATTTTAGACCCGAAATGGATATTTTTCATACATTATGATCCAAGATTAAGGCATGTATTTGATGAAACATTAGTGGATACTGAGCAAAATAATGATGGCCAACAAAATGAGAGAGAGGGATTAGAGAACATCGAATAAATTGACATCCATGGTGATGTTGAAGATGGTTATGTTTAGGCACAAGAAGACAAAAATCCAGAGTTACATGATGTTATGGAAGACAACAATATGGATGGTATAGAAAATAATGATCCAAATACATCTGGTAACAATATAGATGGTCTACAGTCAAATTTCAATGATGATGAAGATGATGCAGGTCAAGATGAGGATGATGATAATATTAATTACTTGAAAGAACATATGAACATTGAAAATGATAGACTAGATGACATTGTAGAAGACAATAATGTTAATGACCAAGACTTCTAAATTTTTAAAATTATTTGCAATCCATGTTTAAAAAAGGATGATTCTTATGGCCTAAACTTTGAAATGCTTTAGTAATATTATTTGTGTCGATACAAATTACCTATTACAATATCCTTATCTTTGGTATGAATTATTGGCAGAAAAAATTGGGATTACTTGGATGCTTCTTCCATTCATTTTGTATCAACATATGTTCATGAAAACACAAAAGTTAATAAAATATTATTGCACGTAACTCACAATTATTTAAATAAGCAACTTTGTTAACTATTATTTTTAAATAATTTCCTTTTTTATGTTGAACATGTAACAAGGAAAAATAAGCTCAAATTTTCAAAAAAAATAGTAGCTCTACCAACATCCACAGTAAATGATTTATTGTATTAGCATATTCATTCACATAAGCACAATATTGAGGCTCAATAATTGATATTCATTCAAATATAAGAAGAAATAAGTATGGAAAACATAAGAAAAATACAGAATGATAACACAATCATGGAGAATATCTGATAATAAGATGTTCTCCATTATATTGATTCAATTGGTATAAATTAACAACATAATTCTTCAAATGATGATGATTTAAAACTAGGCCTTGGTTTCCTATTTATATAGGAAGCAACAAGCTATAGGCCTTTTACAAAAAGATATGACCTTTCATAACTACTTCTACTAACAACTATTTAATTAGCATAATTAAGGAAATAACAAGACTTAAGACATTTTGACATATGGTTCCATTATTCAACGTAGAAGACCCATGATCATTGATCTGACAAAGTTTTCCTCTCCATGATGAGCATCCAAATGCTCTCGCCTCAGTGTCCTATTCTTTTGAAACCAACAACTATTTAATTAGCATAATTGAGGAAATAAGAAGACTTAAGACATTTTGACAGATGGTTCCATTATTCAATTTAGAAGACCCATGATCATTGGTCTAGAAAAGTCTTCATCTCAATGACGAACATCCAAATTCTCTCGCCTCAGTGTCCTATTCTTCTTAAACCAAATACTTTTCCTCCCACTGATACACCATAAAATATGATGGCCACTTATATTCCTGGGTCTTTGACATGCTTGCAAGATGAGTTTTCCATTGACTATCTAGTAATGCCTTTGTATCATTGACAAACTTTAGGTATCCCACATCAAGAACAATCAACCCATCCATGATCTAATTTATCCTATGAAGACTGGTATCATCATCCTCTTGTATATGAGTTACACACTTATGAATAACTTGACTGAATTCTTTCTTCCACTTATCCAAGTCCTTCAATTGATCACCATCTCTCACAATTTTAGGTATATACCACTATTTCAAGGTATGGAATAAATCCATTTGTGTTACAATATTTTTATCTTCCCCTTGTATATATTGAAATTCATCAATAATCATCTTCACAGTTTGTTCAGTTGGCTTTAATGTTGTGGGAGCAACATGAATTCTTTGTAGAACTTTGCATAAATTATCCAAAGTGTGGTGAATAGGTTGCCACCTTTTGAACAAAGGATCTAATACAAGCATATGTTTCTTTATTTGATTCATTGCATGCTGGAGTGTTTTATAACTATCATGCACATTCTCCAGTTTATCCATAACTGATTTTATCCTGTGCTCAAGAATCTTTTCTATAACTTCACAAATTCGCCTTTTCACCTCATACTGGATTTGATTGTTGGCCTTCTTTACATCATCCACTTCCTTCTCTAGAGTTTTTACCTATTCTACAAAAATTTTCTTCACAATATCCATTGGAGCAATAGGAGGCATGTATAACACCATTTCCTTGCTTTGTGAGGGTCCTGCTCCTCTTAATTTTTCTTTCAATTTGAAATTCTCCATGAATAGTTTATTAACTTCATCATTTAGGAACCTTTGTTCCTTTTCATACTCCTTCAATTTTTCTTCTAATCCCTTAACAGTTGCTCGAGTGAACATGGCCGAATCCATGGTCATTGTGGCTATGTAGTGCCTCTCGTGATACTATTCTCTTATAATATTGTGTGGATATTGTTATGTTCGATGCATACTCGTGATTATGTTGGTGATTGTTTCACCTGTTTGACTTATGTGTTTTTCTTGGATGCACATGATATTCTTTTACAATGTTAATCATATAATGATGAATGGTGTTCATCTTTACCTGATTATGCTATTTTTTTGGTTACGTAAATTGTTTAATACTTGCTTCATGATATTTATGATGATGTGCTATTGTTTGAGGTTCAGGTGAGGGGGACAGTGTTGCATTGCTCATCCGTGAGTGCCCTGCCACATTGCAATTCTCTCTCACAATGTGTTTGGCATTGAGGATATATGTTGTTTCGACGCTTGGTTTTATGTAGGGCTACAGGGACCGGGCACCGACTCCACCCGCACCGTCGAGTCTGAGTGTTCCCAATATACCCAATGGATATGATGTGGTTTAGGGATTTGACAAGAAAGTACCCCTGTCTATTTCTGTCGTCCCGTCAATATTTGACAACGTCGTTCATCAGTACTCATCTTGTTTGGTATCATTTTGTTCATGCCATTCATTTTAATTATTCATTTATCGTTATTTTGTTTGGTTGTTGTCCATCTTCGTTTAGGCATTTCTTTGGGCTTTGTAGCTCATTTTTGTAATATTGAGTTAATTATAGTAGTAAATTAAATTATTGAATTATTAAGGGAATCTTAATAATTAAAATATTAAATTAATGTAAAGGTTATAATTGTTTTGAAATATAAATGAAACACAAATTTTTATTTTTAAATAATGGTTATTTTAAATTAAAATATAGTGGATTGATAATCCACTTATAACTAAATTTTATACTTAAATTTAAATTATGTGTTAAGTGGAATATAATAAAATATTACATTTAAAATATAAAGTTTAAAAAGAAAAAATATATATAAATATAGATAATTAAAAAAAATTACCCGTGGGGAGTTATTTAAATTTAAATGCTATGTAAGTCGATTATTATTTAAGAATATTGTTAATTATTTCAATCAAGGTATTTTATATTATTGTACTTAAATGTTATGTAAGTTGGTTATAATTTAAGAATATTGTTAATTATTTCAATCAAGGTATTTTATATGATTGTAGTTAAATACTATGTAAGTTGGTTATTATTTAAGAATATTGTTAATTATTTCAATCAAGGTATTTTATATGAATGTAGTTAAATGCTATGTAAGCTGATTATTATTTAAGAATATTGTTAATTATTTCAATCAAGGTATTTTATATGATTGTAGTTAAATGCTATGTAAGTTGGTTATTATTTAAGAATATTGTTAATTATTTCAATCAAGGTATTTTATATGAATGTAGTTAAATGCTATGTAAGTTGATTATTATTTAAGAATATTGTTAATTATTTCAATCAAGGTATTTTATATGAATGTAGTTAAATGCTATGTAAGTTGGTTATTATTTAAGAATGTTGTTAATTATTTCAATCAAAGTATTTTATATGATTTTAGTTAAATGCTATGTAAGTTGGTTATTATTTAAGAATGTTGTTAATTATTTCAATCAAAGTATTTTATATGATTTTAGTTAAATGCTATGTAAGTTGGTTATTATTTAAGAATATTGTTAATTATTTCAATCAAAGTATTTTATATGATTTTAGTTAAATGCTATGAAAGTTAGATATTATTTAAGAATATTATTGATTATTTCAATCAAAACTATTTTTTTTAATTCTTTTGTGCGAGGAAATTAAGTTACTATTGTGTTAATTTTGTAGTGAGAATTTTTCCGCTATATTTTCTTTAACTGTTTAAAAAATAATTTCTCATATGATTATTTCAATCAAAACTAATTTATATAATTCTTTTGTGGTAGGAAATTAAGTTATGTTGTGTTAATTTTGTAGTGAGAATTTTGCCGCTATATTTTCTTTAACTGTTTAAAAAATAATTTCTCATAAGTAAAAATTCAAGATGTAATGGAAGTTTTAATTACTTTGTATATATATTTTTTTAAAGTAGGATTAATTTCAAATATATTCAAAGTTGAATTTTATGTACCAATTCTTTTAATACTAGATTTTTATTTTTCACACAAATTGTTACATTAGATTTTAATTAAATTTAGTTAGTTTATAATAATCAAAAGCATAAGTACTTTTTAATTAAATTTAATATTTTGAAATCACAAATATATATGTTTCATTTTAAGTGTTAATTACTTGAAGTAAATAAAGGTTTAAGATTGCAATCTTAAATTAGGAAAATTTTGAAGGGTTACCTACTATAGGGTTTCATAGTGCTTATCTAATTAAAATATTTTATGGTGGAAATGCATTTAGTTATAGTTAATTATTTAATTATTCTCTACGTTATCTTTAGAAGAATCTGATTGTGTCTACATTTAAGTGAATTGACATTTATAGTATATCTTGAATATGTTAGATAGTTATTTATTTATTTTGAATACTCTTTGGAATTGATTCTTTATGCATATTAGTGGTTACATGATTGATCATATTTTCCTCTTGTTTTATTTCGCTTTTGAGGTAAAAAAAATTATGTCTAGACATGTTTTGAATAGGTTGGGAACCTGTAATGCTTAAGTTACTCCCTTTTGGGTGGTCATGGGTGGTAGGTTGTTAGGTTTCCAAAGGCGATGGGAAACTCGTTTTGGTGTTGAATTTTCCCATGTTTAAACCTTTGTGTTTCTATTGATTGTATTACTATTTTAAGTTCTCATGGGTGTACTATGTTCTATGATTTTTTTTTCCTTAGTTATGACTATGAGCGAGATGGTTCATGCCTCGCATGTGTATTCATTTTGTGGCTTTTATGCCTGGTACACCCTTGTTGTTGAGAGTCTTGTTTCGAAACTATTGGAAGATTTTCCTAAACAAGTGATGTTGTACTTATTTGATGTTGTTTTATGCAAGTGTTGAGTTAGCCTTGTCTACTTGAACTTGTTTAGATGTGGATCCTTTCTTTTCAACTCCTAGCATAGGGGGTGGGCCTTCAGGTCTACATGGTCAGGTGGAACGTACTACGCACCCCATTGGGTTCCCAGGTTGTGTTCATAATGCGGAAGCAAATGCAAATTCTCCAGAGCCAAACTTGGTTGAAGATTGGTCCTCATTTTGTACCTTATTCTTCATTGATGTATCATGCTTGTATTTGATATACTCTTCTCGTTGATATAAGGGAAGCATTATGTAATCTACTATTATATCTTTGCTGTGTTGCATCTGTGGAAATATGTTCCATGGTTTTTATCATCAAACTATAAATTGAATTGTAATAAAATGATGTATCATTTTCCTCTCTTTTGATCATGGATGGTTATATGTCATCATTATGTAATCTTGGTTTTTTTTCGCTTTCATCTTGGCAAAATTTTAGCTTTCGTAATGACCGTTCCGTGTAACCCAGAGGACGTAGGTAACTTTGTAAATGCATAGTTGCTCTTCATGTATTGTATGTACATATTGATCTTATGCAATGTTTCCCTATCAAAAAAATAAAATTAGTGCACCATTTTGTTGTCCTTTGGGGTTCACACGGAGGGGCCTTACATCATTGGTATCAGAGCCAAGGTTCATACACTGGGAACTCTGGTTTCATCTCAGCCCATTATGTTGTCCTAGTGAATTTGTTAAGTGATCACGATGATCATGACATTGACATTTAGCATCATGTGATCTATGGAATTGTGTATGTAATTGTTTTCCCCCTGTAAATGTGAGAAACTAGTAACTGTGCATTGGTTGAGTGTTGTAAATACCCCATACTTGTTTTGTGGGCTGATAACCCACAGGGCTCATCAGATGGTGATATAGTGTACCCATCCATTCAAAATATGTTGTAATTGGTGTGGGATTAACCATACCATTATGTGTGTTTGTATGTTTTTTACCTGATTGAGGGCCAACCCACATGTGGTTGAAAATATATATCTACATAAGAGTAGCCAAAATATAGCTTCATAGATTCTTTTCTTTTGGTTCTATAGCCCCTCAATCCGTGAAGGGGTAGTAGCAATCACGAAGTTTCTTGGGCGGAGTGCGTAGTGTACGCACATTGCGACCTAGAGCGGTCTTAGCTCAACCAATCCCAAGGAAGCCTACTCAATACTTCCCCTTACGATGGATCAGGGTACTTGATCCATATGTGCTATTCTAAACTTCACATTTTTTAGTACAACAACATTTGTTTGTTAGCTTATTCCTAGCAGTTCGTAGGGACGTTGAGTTGGCATTAGCGAGTCAACCTCGTTCATATGAGAGGTGAAGCTAGAGTAACCCCATATTGATATATTGTATACACTATATCTGCATGTGTTCCGACATGAGGCAATGGATACGATGCCACACCCCATAGATGTTCTGACATGGTGTTGGTGATGATGGCATGTTGTTGATGGTAGTGAGTTGGGCTCGAGGACACAATGCCATGTGCATAGACATGTGAAGGTGCACTATGAGATTGCATTATGATAGCCTACTTGTGTGATGAGCGTAATGGGGCCTCACACACTTGTAGAGGGATACTCATGTTTTCTTTTGACAGTGTTTGGGTCGGTTAGCATATGGGTATGTCCTAGCCATGTATACCTTTGGCGACAATGAGTACCTACATGTGCTTTCTCCATGAGGTATCGCTATGTGGGGTGTGTCTGTGTGTGCCTACTTCTACAGAGCCATAGACACATTGCCATGTGGCATAGGACTAGTGTGTGCCCTCTTTGGCTGGCGTATGACCATGTTGTGTGACGACATGAGGCAGGGCGTAGCCGAGGAGCACACTTTGGGTCATGTGGATGGCATGCTCACTCCACACCACATGAGGGCTACTATTATAGCTTGATGATGTCCATCCTTCCTCATTTGGTGGCTAATATCTAGTCACGTAGTGTTGTATTGTGAAATTTTGATAATTGAGGACTTCATATATGGTTATTGATGATTTTTGATTGAATTTGAAGGCTGACATTTTGTTTATGTTTGATTGTAATGGTTTAGCCACACTTTGTGAACTTATTGTCTCATAGCCCTCATGGTTACATTTGATTTAGTGTTGACCTTGTGTGCATTTCTTATTTTATTGCTGAAATTGAATCTTATTTGATGTTTATTTTATGACTACGGTGGCTAAATTAGTTTATCCTTATTGTTTTTGAGGTCGATCGTGTGTCGTATTATGATTCCTCTCCAAGAACATATGAGGCGGACTTGGTGAGTGTATACGAGGAAGCAGATGCAAGGAACCTTGAGGATGGGGGTATGTGAGGTTATTTTACAGCTAGGACCCACTACCCCCCTTTTTCATGATGACTATCTCTTGGAAGCTAACCACCTTATAAAACAAGGCATAGGTCATTGTGGTCTTGCTTGGATGGTCCCACCATGTGTGTGTGGCCTAACACCATCAAGCCACTGAATGTGAGGAATGGGTTATGTGAGATGGATATTGGCTCTTGGCTCATGGATTAGTATGCTGCTTTCTAATGTCTAGATGGACCCTTGTGTAACCTTGTGATGTGATTCTTGGTGATGTGAGTTCATGTGTATGTGAAGAATGTATACATTAATCATGGATATAATACATAGATTCTTGAGATTTTGTTCTCGCCTAATAACGAAGACTTGTTCTTCTGTGGTGTTGTGTAGGATGATGCCTAGAGGTCATGATCTAGATAGGGGTCATGGTAGAGGTCAAGGAAGTGATCATAGGTATGGTCATCAGAGCACTCCTTTTCTAAATTTCCATGAGGGTGGTCATGAGGAACACTTGGGCCCTCAGTTATACCCCTTGATTGAGGAAATTCTTAACTGGCTTGGCCCAAGACAGGAGAGCAATCAACAGATGGTAAGGGAAAGAGAAAGGTTCCCTAGGAGAAGAGGTGTTTCAGCTATAGCGAGACTTATAATGGACCTCTTAAGGGAGCGTTCTCCTACCTTCCATAGTCATAGTGGTGGTTGGGAGGATGAGACTTGGATGATTGGTGTTCGAGTTGGTGGTCATATTTTGTCTAGGAGAATCCAAAGTTTTTTGCGATCTCGACTGTATCGACTTGACCAGTCAACTCGGAGCACTCAGATTGTAGCTGGTAGGGGTCGATTTTGACAAATTAGTGCACCTCCTCGAGGTAGAGGAAATGGAAGAAATGTAGGATGTTTTTCTTGCGGTCAACAAGGCCACATAGCTAGACAATGTCCTCAGAGGAGCACACTTGAATTCAGTCAGAGACCGACAGTCACAGAGCCAACAAGGGATGATACATGCAGGTTCCACAAAGCAATCGTGGTAGCTGATGATCGCTAGGTAGAGCATCAAGGCATAGATGTGGAGACTTTAGGTAGTGGACAAGCAGTTGACTCGAGAACCCGTGGGAATTCTTTCATATAGGAGATTGAATTAGTGCTTCTCGTGTTGCTTTTGCTACATTGATACTCGTTATGATATACTATGTACTTTGTGACCTTATTGGTGCTTGTTTTACTATTTTGGATTGGTTTGGATGACATTCTGTCTGACTCTGATGGTCATGAAATTATTGATTTATGGTTATGTTACAATGGATCAACAGTCGCGTTGGGAGGATGCATCCCACATTCGAGAGTCATTTGTTTTTTGTTTTCTGGCTTCTAGGAGTAAGCCTATTTCTAGGGGGGGGGGATGTAGTGACTCTCATGATACTATTCTCTTATAATACTATGTGGGTATTGTTATGTTTGATGCATACTCGTGATTACGTTGGTGATTGTTTCACTTGTTTGACTTATGTGTTTTGCTTGGATGCACATGATACTGTTTTATGATTTTAATGATATAATGATGCATGATGTTTGTCTTTACCTGATTATGCTATATTGTGTGGTTACGTAAATTGTTTAATACTCACTTCATGATATTTGTGATGATGTACTATTGTTTGAGGTTCGGGTGAGGGGGACGATGTTGCATCGCTCATCCATAAGTGCCCTGCCACACTGCAATTCTCTCTCATGATGTGTTTGGCATTGAGGATATATGTTGTTTCAACACTTGGTTTTATGCAGGGCTATAGGTTGTGGGCACCGACTCCACCTGCACCGTCAGGTCTGAGCGTGCCCAACATACCCAATGGATATGACATGGTTTAGGGATTTGACAAGAAAGTACCCTCGTATGTGTCTATCATCCCGTCAATATTTGACAACGTCATCTGTCAGTACCCGTCTTGTTTGGTATCATTTTGTTCATGTTGTTCATTTTAATTATTCATTTATCATTTTTCTATTTCGTTGTTGTCCATCTTCGTTTAGGCATTGCTTTGGGCTTTGTAGCTCATTTTTGTAATTCTTGACGCAAGAATTTGCGGGGGCGGCAACCTTATGGGAAACTTAGCTACTAGGGGACTTGTGCACTTAGCTAAGTGACCTCTAGTATTTTATCAAAGCTAGCTCTTTGTTTTTAATGGGGGGAGGTAAAGGGTTAGAAAGATAGCATGTAATAGTAAAAACTAAACTAAGGTGATGCGCCAAATGCTGAAAGAAAAGGCTTGAATAGTAATCGTTGTCTATCAAATAGATTATCTCAGGAAACACTTCAAACATAAGAACAACATTTCATTGCATAGCATAACCCAACAGAACATAGGCCAACACAGAAGAGTAAAAAATGGTCTGCATTTTATTAAGCTGTATGAGATTACAAAAGCTGAAAATAGACATTCATATGCTATAGGGAAATGAAAGAATGGTCTTAATATTCTATCAAATGCATGAAAAATAGAGAGGCCAAATTGATTGGCACAATCTGCAAACTTCAAGTCCAATAGAAATTACTACAAAAGGCCAATAATCAGTGCTCAGGAATTTTTTCTAATCTATCCAACAACAACCTAAACAAGAGAGAAAGGGTTGCTTAAATAAGCCAGCCCACCACCTGAAAGCCACAAAGAGAAAAATGCCTCAGTAAAACATTGATGTCCCAGATATCCTTGAGCCGGCACCGAACAAGAAGATCTCCCAATAGTGCACCAGCAAACCTGACCATAAAGAACACAAGGCCATGCAGAAGTAGTAGAGAACACGTGGCAACAAAGGAGAAAAAATGGCACAGGCGGCAACTCCCAGATAACCGGTGCACAAAAACATGCCATGCGCCGAACACATGGAGCCTAGAAAAAGAATGAGGGATTCCCCAGCGAAAATCTCTGAGAGGAAGCCATGTGGAAGACATCGAGCAAAAGTAACTGCATAGTGGGCTTGACTCGAAAAATAGCGAGAGAAAGCCACACATCAAACACATGGAACTCAATAGAGGCAAAGCAATACAGAGTGATAGGAAATTCTATTAGGAGGCCACATGGTAGACGCCAAAAATCTACTAGCGATAATGGTCAAGGCAAAGCCACGAAGGGAAAGATAACCATGAAGGATAGCGGTTCGTGAATAAAAGTTCATAGTTTGGTGACTCATAGGGACATTTTGCCTACGGAATGAAGAACCCCAGAAACCTTGGTTCAACACCACCATTATCGCTTAGAGATGAGAGAGGGTAGCTTGAAGCCCGGTCTAGACCTCATTTGATGGTGTCGAGAGAGCATGCAAATTTTTGTGCGCCAACTTGAGATCGATGATTGCCTTGAAAGGCAAACCGCCAGATACTTTCGCCTTCAATTCAAGGTGGAAAAAGAGTTGTGCCAACTGATGCACAATACCTTCAATATTTTTAGTAGTCGGAGATTGATCAAAGGAATGGAAAATAGAAAGATCCTGCTTCTTCTCCTCGATCTTTGCAATTATGTGCTTGACACCTGCTACCACCTGATCTACGATGAAGGGTGAAGGGAGGCTTCGCTGAGTTAAGCGAGAAAATTTTGCCCGCATGTCACTAGTAATCTGATTCAATCTATCTCTACACTCTCCTACATGTTGAATGACTTCATGCATGGAAATGAGAATGTTTACACTCATAGCCACCATTGTTCGATCTTCAATACCTATGCCGCTTAAAGCTTCATCGGAAGCTGTATACAACTTTCCCAACAATTTTCTAGCCTCTGAAACTTTATTGGAAGTCATCTCCTGCACTTGTTGTATTGTTTCGTTAACCATCCCACATAGGTTGGTCACTTGTGCCATAAACTTCAGAGTGCGCTGAAAAGTAAGGCATAATGTCTTGACCTTATCCTAGTACAACACATATAATTATTTGGCAATCTCCACTGAGCTCATTTGTGGTGCAGGAGGTTGGGCCCTCAAAAGGTCTAATTCTATAGCTCTATTGCCCAGTTCCGCCCTCAACTCTGATAAGCTTCCCTCCAATATAGACAGTTGACCCCTCAGAGTAGAAATTTATTTCTCTCACTCTTCCAAGGAAAATTCGACCTGCCTTCTCTTCTCAATGTCAAACTCCAGAGTGGCATTCATCTCATTTAATTCATCATTTGTGCTCTGTCGGAGCTACTTCATGCCATCATCTCTCTGCCTCAAATCAGCATGAAGGGTCACCTCAGTCATCCGACTTTATTCAATTTCATTTCGCAGGGCCAAAACAACATCTGCGCCCAAAGCCTGAAGCTCATTTACTTTGCCCTCAAAGGCATTCATTTCACTTTGCAGGCAATTAATCTTGATCTCCTGGGCCTTATGCTTGTTTTCCCAAATATCTACCTTACCTCTCAGCTCCTTCAACGACTCCTTTTTCTTTGGTTGGTGACTGAGCTTGAGGAAGTCGTTAGTCACCACCCTCTGGGTCTCCTCCATCAGCTCGACCTTATCCTACGGATGAGCCTGCTGCAAGTCCAACCCAATGGTGTTGACAGAATAGTCGCTTGGCAAAATTTCTCTGACCGATTTGATCACATTTGGGGTGATTTTTGCAAACATCAATGAATTCTGACTCTCGTGGAATACATTTTGCAAAAGAGGTTCTGCTTGTCTTCCCACATCCTTTTCTCTTCTTTTTTGAATTTGTCTTGCTCAGGCGCTCTTATTTGCATCCACTTGTGAAAACTATATTTGGGACGAAATGCCTAGTCCACCAACAAAAGGAAACTCCCGAGGGACTGCTAGTGGAAAGGAAAGTGTGCTCAGAGCATCGGTGGATTTGCTAGGCCTGGTAATAATAACTGAGGAGAAGGGTGGAATAAACTGGTCGCTCGGAGATGATGGAAGCATGGTATGAGGAAAGGCCGGGGAAGCACCAATTGACACGTTGGGCCTCAGGGATGAAAATTGTTGACTCAAAAGGTCTGAACGGTCTACCATTTGTGTTTTAGGGGCAGAAGGGTAAGCAAGAGATGGAAAGGGAAACCCAAGAGGAAAAATATTTGACTGCCCTAGATATCCAATGATAGGAATAGCTGGTGCAGATGAAATAGTTGGGGCAGATGAAGAGGAGACCAAAGACATAGTAGAGAGAGAAGAGGGAGGAAAAAATATTTGAGGTTCCTGAAGAACTACAGCCGATACCACTGCTTCTGTATGTTGTGACTCCTTCTCTTCAGCGGACTCTCTCATTTGTGGTCGTTTTTCCTCCGAAGAACTATGAAGCTCCACAATAACCTTCGGTTGATGATCAAAGCTTCTTGCCTCTTCATACCTGATCTAGAGGAGCTGGAAGGCTCTGACATCTGTGCATTTGAAGAGTCCTCCTATCGTGAATGGTGTCCACTAAATGTCGCCCCTTGTTTAGGATCTTTTTTAGCAATAGGGGCTCTCTGGGTTACCTCCTCTCTGGGTTTTGTGGCTACAGTTCTTTTCTCATAGAACTTCTCAGACTCCGAAGGGTTTGGGGAGTTCTCGCTGTCTGAATGCTCATGAACCCAGACGTCGTCAAACTGATTGTCTGAATCCACCTCCTGGAAAAGCCCATTTGTCATCTTTATTTCTTGCCTATATGTCCAAAAGTCTTTGATTCTTTCAGGCTTCCATTAGATTTTATTCAACTGGCTACACAAAAACTGACTCATCTTATGCTTGGGATTGCGCTTCGCCACAACATGGTAAAAATTCAGCCAAGGTGGTCGACTTGAGTTAGTAGGTAAATTCTCTAGGCCAAGGTAGAATTTTAAATTCCCCCCATCAGCATTTCTCCGAGGGTCCTAGAATGGTCGAGGCTGGTGCAAAATTTTTATGCCAATCTCCGATAAAATATTCTTCGGGTTGTATTGCCATGTGTCATTGTTAACCACTAGCCCAAGATTACCTAATTTAGAGTATAAAACCTCTGAGGTGCTAACCTTCAAGCTCTTCTTCTTTATCAACAATACAAAGCCAAACATGACCGACAGTGTCAAATAGGAAGTCAGATGCCTTCCTCCCCAGTAGTCATTCTCAATACTACATAGCTGCCTAAATGCCTCCAAGGCCAACACTCTATTAGAAACAATATGCGGGAGCTAGAAGGGTTCCCAGGCAAAACCTTACATACAGAGCATATTGAAATCTATACCAAAGAACCAATCACAAGGTGGCATGAGACCTTTCATCCATGATTTATGCCACGGTGATAACCACACAGACATGCTACTTTCAGATCCATCCAAATCCCGCAAAGTTGGAGCTAGGAATGAGTCCAAAAATGCGTAATAATCAAAAAATTTTGATAGGACGAGATTCCATGTCAAAACTGTCTTTCTTGCACAACTTTTATAAAAAAAAACCAGGGCCATGAATTTCTTGAAATAATCGGGATTCTAGTGCAAAATCATGTAGACTAGGAAAGAAGAAAACCTAAACCTAGAACCTGGTTTGAATTCCCTCAGCTATTGGCTCATCCCATCAATTATAACCTTCGCAAATTCCATTAGTGGAGGCATGTTGTTCTTCTTCAGCATAAAGTTGAGACTCATTGAAAATTAGATAACTTCCCTATCTATATCCAGCCCGCAAACCAACGCCAACATAGAGCAGATGAAAGAGGAACCAAACTTTAAAGTGCCTAGACCAATTGGGAAGCTGGGAGGTGCTGAAATATCTGATGGCTGAGCAATCTCATTGTGATAAAACTGTTACGCCATCCGTAGTGCCCCCTAGTAACCTTGCATTCTGGAAATGTCAAAATTTTCAACGTTCTTAAGTGAAAGGAATAGAATGCATAGCATATCTTCCAGGGCTTGGGGACTGATAACTACCCTTAAATTAGGGCCACTTATGACTCTAGTTTGAGGGTCGAAACATGTTGCACATGTTGCCACAATTTTTGGACAATGATGCACCAGAGGAACGATGTACTGGGGAAGCCCATAGTTCCATAAACGTCTATGAAAAGGGTTTGTTATCTTCTTCATTTTCTCACATGCAGCTTCTCTTAGGCTCTTGGGGTTCTGAGATAACTCAGGATCCAAAACTTTGTCCCAATCCTCAGATACCAAGGCTTGATTTCTAGGAGAAATTGTGCCTATTGTTTTCTAGTCTGCTTGCCTGGTAAAGGGCCAAGATGGCTTTGTCAAAATACCCGAGGTAGCATAAGACTCATCATATATGATTACATAGGGTGCTAGCAATCTTTGCTCATCAATACTTTTTGTGACCACGGTCTATGTTGAACTACCTGCAATTTCATCCATTTCTTTGTATTCGCAAGAGGCTTCACAAACTCTGCAAATTAGCTTCTGAAAATGCTTTCTCTTCTTAGCAAATGACTTGGACAGTTACACACCTTGTTAAATTTTTACAATGAATTACCTCCGTGCACTTAACCTTCCCTTTTATTTTCGCAAAAAATGTCTTAGCAAGTGTATGTGCCAGCTTTTCACATTAGTTACCGCATGCACCACCCTCCTTTTTCGCGCGTACGAAGAGATCATCAACTTTCCAAAATACTCTTCACATTTAAGAGACATGACTTCACATAAGGTGGTGCCTTATTTTCCTTGGACAATGCACCAAGACAGCCTTGCCATATCCTTTGAAAGCCTTTTTTCATTTACTGATTTCATGATCATACTTGGGCACATCACCCAACGGCCTTATCAAAAGATTTGCCTTGATTCAATCGAGACGGAAGCACATAATGTTGACAATTGGCTTATCCTCATTCAATTCAGCAACTCGAATGGAGCAAGTTGCAACTGTACCTGATTACTCACATTACTTCACACACCACAACATTGATTATCAAGGCTCTCTAGCACCATTTTCTTCTGATGTAATCATAGCTTGCCTCATCAAACAAACCCCAGCTATCTATAAATAGGACCCTTGGCAACTTTGATAATCACAATTACTTTTAGTATTCATACTAATTAGGCCCTAGTTTATCTTAGCAACTTTCTCATTTAGCCAGAGTAGCAAGAGACCATGGAAACACCAATTAGATTAGTCTACAAGAAGACCCAGGCCACCTTTTTAGGAAAAGTTAGGTTCAGGTGTCTCAAGCGCATAATAGGTGTGAAAAACTTGTTGTATGTAAAGGAAATCAAATGGGTGATAGGAAAGGACTACGTTGAGTATGAAGATAGGTATAGAGTAAATACTAGTATTTTCTCTCACTTTGTCGCTTTGCTCCTGGACATCAGCATTTCCAAATGCAAAATTCTGAAGCTGACCAAGCGAGTCTTCCCTTGGCACTACCTCAAAGACTTGGAGAATGTAGTGCAGGCCGTTGAATTTGATCGTGGGATCTCATCTATTCGCAACCTGTGTCAGCTTCTTGAGCATAGAGGACTTGTGCCAACCAGGCCCTTTTTGTTTGGCTTTGAGCTGGAGACCCATGAAGAACATTGGTCCAAGGTGCACGTTGGCTACTACTTCCTGATGTGGATGCATAATATTGAACCCTTCTAAAACATGCAGTGGTATGAGGACTTCAAGAGGATGGTATTTCCCCACCTTACGCCACCTGTTGGTGTTGTTGCTAGTCCTTCTTGTGTCTGAGAATCATGAAAAGATAATCCCATTTTGTTTTTTTCCTTTTTGCCAACCTCTGCCCCCCGTAGCGAATATATTTGTATATTTTGACATATGGCCACTGACCCTCACTAGATATAATGTAAATTCTCTAGAAGTAATATAATATAATTTTTGTTCAAATCTTGGCTCATTCTTCATTCTATTTCATTTTTTTGCAATACTGTTGATGTTATTCAAAAAGCACTAAGAAAAACCCAAAACTTAAAGCCGGAAAAATATTTACATATTTACAAATTTACAAACTTATTTGCATAAGTTGAACTAATTAAACTTTTTAAGGTGTATTCCATTAATTGGAATACCCAAAGAATCACCTTCCATAGTTTCTAACTTGAAAGAGTTATACTGTTTGCACTGGATGATTTTAAAAGGCCCTTCCTAGAGACTATCGAACTTGTCGTGCTATCTGAGCTTTGCTCTGCAGTTGTTGAACTTGAGCACCAAGTCTCTACATTGTAGCCCCTAGTCAAATGTCTTTTTATCAAACCACTTCTTCACCACCTATTGGCAGCTATTCATTTCCTTGAGAGCATGCTCTTTTTTCTCTTGTACCTCTAGTAACTCAAAAAAAATGTACCTCCATAGCTCTATTCTGCTCAATTTCAAGAGATTTGAGCAATTGAAGAGTAGGGATTTCCATAGCAATAGGAAACAATGCCTCCTTCTCGTACACCATCTCATAAGGAGATGTCTTCAATATCTGCTTGGGCATGATACAGTCTACCCATAGTGTTGTTCAGAGGTTCCTATACCATTCTCTCTAGTGTTTTGATCCTATTCTTTTAATCAACCTGATGAGGTTTTTGTTTGTGGATTATGCGAGGCCATTCCCTTGAGGGTAATAATTAGAAGTGATTTTCAAGAAAACCACATATTTCAATGAAAATTGGCTCATCTTAGAGCCGAGGAAAGCTTTAGCATTTTCAGAAATAATCGTCTTTGGTGGGCCAAATCTGGCTACCAATTCCTCTAGGAAGTTAACAATTTCTACTTCCCTTGCATTTTTTAATGGCACGACCTCTACCCATCTAGTGAAGTAATCAATCACTGTCAAGATCCACCTATGTCCAGTTGATGAAAAAGGATTAATCATACCAATGAAGTCAAGACCCCACTGAGCAAAAGGTTCCTCCACTACTATGGGTCTTAGTGGCATAGTAACATTTTCCCTTTTTACCACATAAAATTTACACTCACAGCAAGACTTTACTAATGAAAATGAGTCATTGAATAATGTTGGCCAGAAATAACCAGGACACATGATCTTAATTGTAGAGGTTCTTGCAAAAAAATTCCCTCCAGCCAGGCCACTATCATATTGATCTAATATCCTTTTTTCTTACTCCTCATTCACACATCTTAGCAGAATACCATTAAAATTTCTTTTAAAAAGAACTTCTAAAAGAACATAACTCTTATTTTGAAACCAATAGAAACATCTCTTAAATAAAGGGAGATTGGTCAGGTACCTTCTGGTTTGCATGAAATTTATCCTGGCTTCCAGCCAATCATCCTTGGAGCTTTCCTCATTCAATAGCATAGGTTCCAAGACCTCAAACTCAACAATTGGTTCATTATTTTCAGCTAGATACTCGCACAATCCCTTTCCTTTGATAGTTTTAACTGGCTTGATCTTAATATCATACTCCAGGATCTTAGTGATCCAGCTAGCTCTTTTATCGGTGATTTCCCCTTTCATTATGTATTCCCGCACACTAGGATGTGGCACACAAACAATCACCTTATTGCATGATATGAGGTGTCGAAACTTCTTCATCCCCTTCACAATAGGAAAGGCATGTTTTTCTACAAAGTTATATCTCACCTCATATTCCTTTAAGGTGCGCGAGTAAAAAGAAATAGGTGATTCCTTCTTATCTTTATCATCTTTTTGCATTAGCACAATGGCAATACTGTTGCCACCACCAACAACATACATAATAAAATCCTTAGACAAGTCCGAATTAATTAATATAGGAGCGGAAGAAATAACCTCTTTTATTAGCTCAAAATCTTTTTTGGCTTTCGTCGTTCACTTGAAAGTTTGGTCCTTTTTCAACATCAGGGTAATCAGTCGAATGATCCCTACAAAGTCCACAATGAACTGACTGATGAAATTGACCTTACCCTAAAAATATTGCACTCTTTTTTTGTTCATGGGTAGAGGGAGCTCCCTAATTGCATCAACTCTTTCCAAATCAATAGAAATGCCTTCCTTCAAGAAAAAATATCCCAACAGCTTCCCCTGAGGGACCCCAAACACACACTTCTTTGGGTCTAGAGAAATCATGAATTCCTGGCATTTCTGGAAGACAAGCTCGAGGTGATCAAAGTGATCATCAACAAATTTAGAAAAAACTGTCAGGTCATCTAGATAGATAAGGATAATCTTATGTATTAGATCTTTAAAGGCAATATCAATAGCTCTTTGAAAGGTGGCTCTGACATTTGAAAGTCCAAAGGTCATCTTAGCATATGCATATGTTCCCCACTTAGTGGTGAATGTTGTTTTGTGCTGGTCTTCCTCCTTTACATGAATCTGATTGTAGCCGAAAAAACCATCTAGCATTGAAAACATTTCAGAACCAGCAACGGTTTGTAGAATTACCTCTATAGAAGGAAGGGGGTAATGGTCTTTCAGAATGCTCTATTTAAGTCTCAAAAGTCCACGCACAACCGTATATCACCATTCTTCTTCCGGACTAGCACCAGGTTAGACACCCAAGTGTTATGCTTGATTGGGAACATTATTCATGACGCAATCAATTTATTCAACTCCTGTGACATGAGTGACTCAATCTTCGGGTTCATTGGCCTCTATCTTTGACGAATCAGCTTCGCTCCTTCCAGTAGTTCAATTGTATGTTGAATAATCTCAGGATCATATCCCTTAAGATCATCATATGACTAGGCTACTATGCTCGGGTACTCCTCACAGAAGTTCTTCAGCCTGTCTTTATTCTTCTTGGATACTCCTTTACCAACCTTGAGCTTTTTATCTTCTCCGATATGCAAATCGGTGTAGTCACCTTTGTCAGCTACAAGCTTCCTTTTATCTTTTCTTGTATCATCAGAATCAAAAAGACTCTCTAGAGTAACTAGGCCCCTAAGAAGCTTGTTAGATTTCAATTGGATTACTTGATCTCTATAGGCTTCGATGATCTTTGGTTGCAATTGGTCAGCAAATTCCCCAGATAACTGGAGAAATGATGCAATATGAGAATCACTATCAAACACTTTCCAGTCTTGATCATTATTCAGAACAATAGGCCACACAATTACTCTCACTGCATGTTTATTTTTAAACAACTTGGAAGCTAGCTCGAATTGAGCCCTGACAGTTGCCATCCGGTTAGCTTCAGAGTTCTGCTCTTTTGGTATAGCCTGAATGTTGAATGCCTCGAACCCTTCAATGAGGTCCCATACCCTATGCTAGTATGATCGCATATGGACATTCTTCACAGCAGATACCCCTCGGATTTGGTTGACCACCAATTCTGAATCTCCGAACACCCTTATTTGCTTTGTGCCCATTTGTTCTGTAATGCTCAAAACATGGAAAAGGCCTTCATTATTCGAGCAAGTGACTTGGAAGCGATAAGACCTCAAGGTCTTATCCTCAAATGGAGATGTCAAACATATTCCTGCTCTAACTCCTACTCGACATCTTGCTCCATCAAAGTGTAGGGTCCATAACTTCGAGGATGTTTCATCTTTGAACTCTTTAGTAACTCTAGGCATAATATGTCCTTCCTCATGTATGATATAGGTTCTGAGTCCAGTTGGATGATAATTTCCAAAAGGGTCTATGTCTATAAACTCATTCAACAAAGCTTCTTCACTCTCCGTTCAGGAGCTACTTGCTTCTTCTTCCTCCAAAAATTCAACATTGAACCTCTCTTCTCGGGTGATTGAAGTATGTGCCGATTCAAAGTTGATCAAGGCCTCATCAGCAACATGTTCGGAATGTAAAGTTTCCGGTAATAGTTTTATCTTATCTCCATGCTTGGTTCTCAAGATAGGGTGTGACCACTCCAGTGCTAGATAGCCTCCAACATTTACAATGAATTCTTGGGACAAACATATCCTGAATAGAGGAGGAACATCAATGAGTACAGTGTCCTGGTTCACAGTAATACTGCGGTAGGAAAACAATGTCATAGGCAATCCTTTGATTACCTCGACGGTATCAACCTTATTTCCATCAAGTTGCATGACTCCCTTGTTAAGAGGCTCATATTTGAGTCCCAGTGCATCAGCTACTTGATTAGGCATGACGATGGTGCTAGCACCAGAGTCGATCATACAATTATGCAATAACTTGTCACCAATGATAAGCATTAGAAAGAAAGGATTAGTTTTAGGCTTACTCTCTTTTTCGGCTTCGAGCTTTTCTTTGGGTTGATTTGTTAGCACTTTATCCATGTCCGACTTAGATGTCTTATCTTTTGTGGGTTTTTTCAGCATCTTTACATCTTCTTCTCCCGACAATGCTTTCTGTAATAACACCTTTTGCTCTGGAATAGCCAAGATATCCCACAGAGAGACATTGGCAGATGATTTTTTTAGTTGCTCCACCATGTTGAAAGGCGTCCACGACTGATGAGTATGGTAGCTTGCTCCTTCGGCTTCGTAGCTAGCGTATCCGACTATTTGAAAATAGTCAGGGTGATCATGGGGGATTTTGCTTTCTGAGGAGGTGGATTCAGAGAACTGGGAGCAACCGCCTTGGACTGCTGTGAGCTGAGGATAGATTTGCTGATGGACTGGGCATTGACTTGGATGGACCATTAGTTGGCGGAGATGTGAATTCTCCGACGAGTCTCCACTTTGAACGTGTGTTGTAGTCTGATTGCACTCAAGGCACTTGAGTTACAAGAATATTATTCAGAAATGTTGACTCTTCTCCTTCCATCCATGAAAAGAGCACTTAGTCTGGAGCTATATCTAACTCCTGCTCTATGGACATCCCTTGCATTTGAGCAGTGAGGACTGCATTATCCATCTACTGAGAGGCATATGTTTGGCCTCCGGAATCAGGTATGTTTCCTTGGCTACATTGCTCTGCGATCTTCTATTGCAAATTCCCTCGCGGACAGTTTTGGGGCATGTGTGCATCATTACAAGGGAAGCACCATAAATTAGTATCTTTGGCAAGGTTATTTTATCTTGCTATGCTTGAACTAGGATGGATAGTTTGCATCGGCAAAGTCACAGGAACAACTCGATTGTTTAGTTGGGCTTGAGTGTTCCGCATGATCTATCCTACCATTGATTTAAAAAGTAAGGAGCTTTTCTACCTTGATAATTTTGGTAAGGTGGCTTCTGGTAGCTATACTGTTGTTGCTTCACAGTTGTTAATTCATTTGTCATGGTCTGCATCTGTTCTTTCATCTCATTCATCTCAATCGTCAAGGGGTTAGGCACTGGAGCTACACTCGGCGTCATTCTCAGGTACACGTACATAGACTGGGAAGGAGTTCCAAGAGTGTTGGTTGAAGCCACTTCAGCTTTTGCAATGTTGAATTTCGGGAACAATGGCATTATGGGTCTTGGGGCCAACTTTCCAATAGTAATAAGGTTATTCTCCGTAGTGACAACAAGGTCGTAAGCATTAGGTAGAGTATTTCCACTAAGAGCCTGTAGCATCATGAAAATGTCCACATTTATAGACCTCAAGTAGAATATGAACGCCAGATCTGGAGGTGGCCGACTACCAACAAGAACTCTCTGCCAAGTCGAATGAAATCGGGCATTCAAATCAGGCAGAGCTTCATGAGGATCTCGCTTTATGTTGGCCAGCTGATGATATAGCAAATATTTTTCACCAGCATTTGAAAAACGCTCGTAGAACAGATCTCCAAGTTCATCCCAAGTAGCAATTGAATTAGCCAGTAGAATGCGATACCAGTTCAAAGCCTTGCCTAGAAAAGAGGTGGGGAGCAATCTTAGAGCCACATTTTCATTAAAAACACCATGCACTAGACACACATCTGCCACATATTGCAAGTTCTCTATCGGTGTCTTTGATTCATCCCCAGAAAACTTAGGGATATCTTTTAAAGAAGAAGTCAAAATCGGAGCCCATACTACAGGAGGCACAGGCATTGTTAAAGAACTACCAACATCCTAGGCTACATAATTTCTAGTGGCCATTGGTGCAGGAGACAGAAGAGAAGGGGGAGGTGAAGGACAACCTTGCCGACCTCTTAGATGGACTGAAACTAATGGTGGTACAAGCAGGCCATTGAATCTTGCAGTTTGAGACCTAGTGATGGGCCTATGGCTCATACACTCTGACTTCTAATCAGCCGAACATGCTAGTTCGCGTCCCATCGGGCATGCCATAAAAAGAACTATTAATACAAGAATTTGCAGGGGTAGCAGCCTTATAGGAAACTTAGCTACTAGGGGACTTGTGCACTTAGCTAAGTGACCTCCAAGATTTTATCGAAGTCGTCTCTTCATTTTTAATGGGGGAGGTAAAGGGTTAGAAAGACAGCATGTAATAGTAAAAACTAAACTAAGGCGATGTGCCAAATCATGATAGTAATAACTAAGCACAGTGCTGAAAGTAAAGGCTCAAACACTAACTATTGTCTATCAAATAGATTATCTCAAGAAACACTTCAAACATAAGAACATCATTTCATTGCATAGCATAACCCAACACAACATAGGCCAACATAGAAGAGTAAAACATGGTCTGCATTTTATTAAGCTATATTAGATTACAAAAGATGAAAATAAACATTCATATGCTATAGGAAAATGAAAGCACAGTCTTAATATTCTATCAAATGCACGAAAAAATAGAGAGGTCGAATTGATTGGCACAGTCTGCAAACTTCAAGTCCAATAGAAAATATTACAAAAGGCCAATTCCTAGTGCTCGGGAAGTTTTTCTAATCTATCCAACAACAACCTAAAAAAGAGAGAAAGGGTTGCTTAAATAAGCCAACCCACTGCCTAAAAGCCATAGAGAGAAAAATGCCTCAGAAAAACATCGACGTCCCAGATCTCCTCGAGCTGGTACCGAACAGGAAGATCACCCAGCAACGTGCCAACAAACCCGGCCACAGAGAACACAAGGCCATGCAACAACAACAGAGAACACATGACAACAAAGAAGAAAAAGTGGCAACAAACGAGAAAAAATGGCACAGGAGGCAACTCCCAGATAACTAATGCACAAAAACATGCCACGCGTCAAACACACAGAGCCTAGCAAAAGATCGAGGGACGCCCCAATGAAAAGCTCTGAGAGGAAGCCACATGGAAGACGCCGAGCAAAAGTAACTGCATAGTGGGCCTGATGCAGAAAATAGTGAGAGAAAGCCACGCGTCGAACACACGTAACTCGACAGAGGCAAAGCAATACAAAGTGACATGAAACTCAGTTAGGAGGCCACGTGGTAGACGCTGAAAAACGGCTAGCGATAACGGTCAAGGCGAATCTGCAAAGAAAAAGATAACCGCGAAGGATAGCGGTTCATGAATAAAAGTTCACAGTAATATTGAGTTAATTATAGTAGTAAATTAAATTATTGAATTATTAAGGGAATCTTAACAATTAAAATATTAAATTAATGTAAAGGTTATAATTATTTTGAAATATAAATGAAACACAAATTTGTATTTTTAAATAATGATTATTTTAAATTAAAATATAGTGGATTGATAATCCACTTATAACTAAATTTTATACTTAAATTTAAATTATATGTTGAGTGGAATATAATAAAACATTACATTTGAAATATAAAGTTTAAAAAGAAAAAATATATATAGATAATTAAAAGTTTTTAGCCATGGGGAGTTATTTAAATTTAAATGCTATGTAAGTTGGTTATTATTTAAGAATATTGTTAATTATTTAAATCAAGGTGTTTTATATGATTGTAGTTAAATGTTATGTAAGTTAGTTATTATTTAAGAATATTGTTAATTATTTCAATCAAGGTATTTTATATGATTGTAGTTAAATACTATGTAAGTTGGTTATTATTTAAGAATATTGTTAATTATTTCAATCAAAGTATGTTATATGATTGTAGTTAAATGCTATGCAAGTTGGTTATTATTTAAGAATATTGTTAATTATTTCAATCAAGGTATTTTATATGATTGTAGTTAAATACTATGCAAGTTGGTTATTATTTAAGAATATTGTTAATTATTTCAATCAAGGTGTTTTATATGATTATAGTTAAATGCTATGTAAGTTGGTTATTATTTAAGAATATTGTTAATTATTTCAATCAAGGTATTTTATATGATTTTAGTTAAATGCTATGTAAGTTGGTTATTCTTTAAGAATATTGTTAATTATTTCAATCAAAGTATTTTATATGATTTTAGTTAAGTGCTATGTAAGTTGGTTATTATTTAAGAATATTGTTAATTATTTCAATCAAATTATTTTATATGATTTTAGTTAAATGCTATGAAAATTAGTTATTATTTAAGAATATTGTTGATTATTTCAATCATAACTAATTTATATAATTCTTTTGTGGTAGGAAATTAAGTTACTATTGTGTAAATTTTGTAGTGAGAATTTTGCCACTAACTAAAAATTCAAGATGTAATGGAAGTTTTAATTACTTTGTATATAATTTTTTTTAAAGTAGGATTAATTTCAAGTATATTTAAAGTTGAATTTTATGTACCAATTCTTTTAATACTAGATTTATGATTTTTAGACAAATTGTTATGTTAGATTTTAATTAAATTTAGCTAGTTTATAATAATCAAAGGCATATGTACTTTTTAATTAAATTTAATATTTTGAAATCACAAATATATCTGTTTTATTTTTAGTGTTAATTACTTGAAGTAAATAAAGGTTTAAGATTGGAATCTTAAAGTAGGAAAAATATGAAGGGTTGCCTACTATAGGGTTTCATAGTGCTTATCTAATTAAAATATTTTATGGTGGGAATGCATTTAGTTATAGTTAATTATTTAATTATTCTCTACATTATTTTTAGAAGAATCAAATTGTGTCTACATTTAAGTGAATGGACATTTATAGTATATCTTGAATATGTTAGATAGTTATTTATTTATTCTGAATACTCTTTGGAATTGATTCTTTATGCATATTAGTGGTTCCATGATTGATCATATTTTCCTCTTGTTTTATTTCTCTTCTGAGGTAAAAAATTTAGGTCAACATGTTTTGAATAGGT
This sequence comes from Sequoiadendron giganteum, assembly GCA_007115665.2. Lineage (NCBI taxonomy): Eukaryota > Viridiplantae > Streptophyta > Pinopsida > Cupressales > Cupressaceae > Sequoiadendron > Sequoiadendron giganteum. The sequence continues at coordinate 353,081,590 of CM021104.1, read as the reverse complement.
TGGGAACCTGTAATGCTTAAGTTACTCCCTTTTGGATGGTCATGGGTGGTAGGTTGTTAGGTTTCCAGAGGCGATGGGAAACCTGTTTTGGTGTTGAATTTTCCCATGTTTAAACCTTTGTGTTTCCATTGATTGTATTGCTATTTTAAGTTCTCATGGGTGTACTATGTTCTATGATTTGTTTTAAATTAGTTATGACTATGAGTGAGATGGTTCATGCCTCGCACGTGTATTCATTTTGTGGCTTTTATTCCTAGTACACCCTTGTTGTTGAGAGTCTTATTTTGGAACTATTGGAAGAGTTTCCTAACAAGTGATGTTGTACTTGTTTTATGTTGTTTTATGTCAGTGTTGAGTTAGCCTTGTCTACTTGACCTTGCTTGGATGTGGATCCTTTCTTGTCATCTCCTAGCAAGGGGGGTGGGACTTCGGGTTTGCATGGTCACGTCGAACATGCTACACACCCCATTGGGTTCCCAGGTTGTGTTTGTGATGCGAAAGCGAATGTAGATTCTTCAGAGTCGCACTTGGTTGAAGACTGGTCCTCATTTTGTACCTTATTCTTCATTGATGTATCCTGCTTGTATTTGATATACTCTTCCCGTTGATATAAGGGAAGCATTATGTAATGTACTATTATATCTTTGATGTGTTGCATCTGTGGAAATATGTTCCATGGCTATATCATCGAACTATAAATTGAATTGTAATAAAATGATGTATCATTTTCCTCTCTTTTGATCATGGATGGTTATATGTCATCATTATGTAATCTTGGTTTTTTTTCGCTTTCATCTTGGCAAAAGTTTAGGTTTTGTAATGACTGTTCTGTGTACCCAAGAGGACATAGGTAACTTTGTAAATGCACAGTTGCTCTTCATGTATTGTATGTACATATTCATCTTATGCAATGTTTCCCTATCAAAAAATAAAAATTAGTGCACCATTTTGTTGTCCTTTGGGGTTCACACGGAGGGGTGTTACAGGCTACCTCCAAAGGGGTGGTATCTTGTATTTTCCTTACCATTGCTAGCCCTTTTATCCCTTGAATTACATCCAATAATTTTAGCTTCTGTTAATTTTTTGTTTGATCCATGTGGCCAGGGTTTCAATCTTTGGGTTATATCCAGTTCCACTCACTCTTCATCGAAGTCAAATTTTGCAACTAGCATTAGATCGTCCTGAGCCCATACTTGATCAAGTAGGAACATTTTCTTTAATTCCAAGCTAGGGAAAATGAGCATATTGCTCATCAAGACCATTCCTTTAGCCTTCTAGGGGCTAATGTCAATGTTGTCAACTCTTAATTCCTAGAAATTTTGTGCTATCATTTGCTTTTTCTTTGATTCTTCAATTCCTGCTTCAGTTGATTCCATCCTCTCTTCAAATTATTTTATCTTCATCTTCATCCAAAAATCCCTAAACTCAAGAGTCTTAATGAATTCATCATCTTCTATGAATCTCCTTGGTGCAATTTCCCTTTCATCTTCATGTACCTCTATACTTGTTTTTTCTACATCACCCATCTTTTCCTCATGTTTATTGGCACTAGTCTCAAGGATGGGCTGATCAACCTCAATATCACCTTTCAATGACTGTAGTATTGTAGCCACTTCCTCAGTATTTCCCACCTCTTCACTCTCATCATAAGGTACTAACTGTTCAATTCTTTCTGTCTTTTATCTTTTGGGAAGTAACTACTCCATGGGAGGTTCAGAGGTTTCACCTGGGGTATGCTCTGCAGTTGCACCACTATCATGTTCTTGGAGATATGCTTCCTTCTTATTGTACAAGTCTTGAAATTTACCCATTATCAAATCTATCCTCTTGATGGGGTACTTTTTCTCAAAAAAGTATCCTAGTAAATCCTTAGACCTCTGCTTCGTCCTTTCTTCAAGCTTCTTCATATATTCCCAGTTTTTCCTTCTACTAAATACATCATTATCAGTAATGCACTTCCTTATGACATCTTCTGCATAGTCCACTTGGTGTGCCACTATCATTTTGGTAAGAATATTGTGCCTTATGTTGTTCATGTGATTTTCAGGGTCAAAGTCTCTTCCTTTTGCAGAATTCAATGCATATTTTGTCTTCAAATAATATTGTAACTCCTCTAGTGTGTTTGAGCCTACAATCCAATCTTCACACTTGGTAAGGTTTGGCAGGAAAGTTCCTTTCTTCTTCTTTTACATTGCATCTTTCTCCATCCACATCATTTTCCACATAAATTCAAGAAATGCTAATCTAAGGGGTACAAATTTTGGAAGTATATGTGGAGCAACAGGGCATCCATAAACTCTTATTATTTTAACTTTTGGGAGGAAGAACCAACCTCCAAAATTGTGTGTATGACCCAACTCTGGTCTTAAAGCCAAAGGTCTCAATAGTTGCAACATTTTGGTTGAAAATATTGGTATTGCATACCCAAGAACTACAAGGATTTTGTGTACAAATTCTTTGTAGAATACAACAAAGCTTGAATTCTTGCACCGACTTTCCCAAATATAGCACCATTTCTAGATAGGTGTGGGATTCCCTTGCTCATCTACTCTAGATAAGTCCATTCTTTTTTTCCAATGGTCCCTATTCTGGTACAATACTAGATGACACAATAGGGAATAGTGTTTGAATGTAATTGATGCTCTATCCTCTATAACTTGGGAGAATTCATCATCTAACGCCTTCTCAAGGTATGAAGCAAAGTCATATTCAATATTAGTTTCAGGGTTTTGAATTCTCATGGCCATCATCATTAGGCCTATTGGCATTTTATCTAGAGCATCAATCCCCAACACTTGGAAAAGAGCTAAATATGTATTCACAAAGTAATACTAAAAATTTGTCATAGTAAATGGTTCAGTAGTGGTAGTAGAGATGGGGAATATTCTATTACCAATGCCCCTTTTCATATATAGGGGTACCTCATCACTTCTGTAAGTCCTTAGCCTAGCATAATCCTCCTCACTTTTCTACAGGTTTATCTTGGTCAGAGCCTGCTTTTTTAAATCAAAACACACAATGATGGTTGTTCTAGTTACTTCTACCAATATTGTGTCATTTGGAAACCTTACTATTTTGGTAGTTGAGTGATAGTGTTAGGCTAGCAGTCTGATAAATTCTACATCGACAAACACATTTGGGACAATCAACCTTGCTAAATCCAACATCCAAGGGTTTGACACTGGAATCTTCTCATTTCTCTTACTGTAAAAATATCAAAATAGGTCGCATCCAGATTTGGGAATGAGGGCATCCCTACAACTTTGTGCGATGTCCACAAGAAACTTCTTATTACCCTCTTTAGTAGACCCTGGAATTATATCTAATATGGATTGATGGAGTGGTCTCTTCTTTACTTTAGGTTCTACATCTTTAATTTTAGGCTGACTTTATTTTACTTCTGATTGTTTTCTTTTAGGAGGCATGTTTCAATTTTCTCTACTATGGCTTCAAATGACAAAACCTTGAAAGCTTTTTTATAATAACAGAGCTCTTTCAGAGAGTTTTTGTGCACTTACCTGAGTATTTGATGCTCGCAGGACTTCTTCTTCTCATATCCTTAGCTCCTTCCATGCTAGTGCACTGCAATTGAGTGTGATATTGGGAAAAATCACTTGTCTTTGGATGGCGTGGTATTCAATCATATCAATTTTAATGCTAACTCTTTGTAAAATAATTGCATTTAATTTTGGCAATTGACGTGATTTTCTATATTTATTGCCATAAATTGTAATGATGTCATGATTACCATACTACCACAATCTCTTATTATACATGTTGTGGTATGGAGGTGTTTTTCCCTTCCCTTCTACTGTTTACCACACTAACGCCTTGCTTAAGACCTCTTACTACAGGGTTGCAGTGTATACTGCTCTACTATAGCCATATTATCCACCTCACATGGTACTACGGTGTCCACTTTTCTTCCAATGCTTACCGCTCTATTTCCTTGCTCAAGACTTCTTGTTGCGGGTTTGCAGTGTATACCACTCTACCGCATATGTTGCTCACCCTCCTAGTGGTATAGTGGTGTATGCTTTATCTTCTTATTGTTTATTGCCTCACCACACTCCTATGAATTGCCTTATGTGGGATGGTGGTTGGTACCACACTATCGCATTGCCTTATAATTCTCCCTACGGGGTGGCGTTGGGTAGCGCTTTACCGTTCAAGCTATATAATCTCTTGGCGGTATGGTAGTAAAGGCTTATTTCTTAACTTAGAAGCTTCCATCTCTTGCTGCCTTTATTTAGATGTTGCGATACTACAGTAAAGGCGAAAGCTGCTTTGTTTATGATTATTTAGAGGAATAAATGGGTATATACAAAGGGAATGTTGGTCATAGTATGGATCTTGTTACACAAATTATTTCATTTCATGTTAAATACAATGAAAATATTAGGTTGAAGGATTAGGGTATAGGTTTGAGGGTATATGGTTGAAGGATTAGGTTGAGGTTCCAATGTATAGGGTAGAGGGTATAGGGGTTGGGAGTTTAGGGGTTGAGGCTTGAAGGTTTAAGGGTTGAAGGTTGAGGCCGGATTAAGGGTTGAGGATTGAGAATTGAGGGCTGATGATTTAATGTATGCGGGTGTAGAGGGTAGAGGGTAGAGGGTTTAAGGGTTTAGATTTTAAGGGTTGAGGGTTTAAGTTTGAGGGTAGCGGATTGAGGATATATGGTTGAGATTCCATTAATGTATAAGGTAGAGGGTATAGGGGTTGAGGGATTAGGGTTAATTAAGGGTTGAGGGTAGAGGGTAGACTAGGGTTAATGAGGGTAGAGAGTAGAGGGTAGAGGCCAGTTTAAGGGTTGGGGGTTTAGGGTTGAGTGTTTAAGGGTTTAAGGGTTGATGGTTTAGGGTTGAGGGATTAGGGTAGAGAGGGAGGGATGGATGGAGCAAGAGATGGAGGGAGAAGTGAGATAGAGATGAGAGAAGAGGAGGGAGGGACAACGATATATGATGGTTGAGGATTCAATGTATAGGGTAGAGGGTTGAGAATTAAGGGTATAGAGTTGAGGACCTATAGGGTTGATGGTTTAGGGTATTGGGTTGAGGCCTAGCAACTGCTTATAGGTTGGTTGAGGGTATAGGGTATATAGAAGGTTTAAGGGTTTAAGGTTTAGTGTTTAAGGGTTTAGGGTTGATGGTTAAGGGTTGAGGGTAAATTTTTTAGGGTATACATTTGAGGGTATATGGTTGAAGGATTAGGGTTGAGGGTCCAATGTATAGGGTAGAGGGTATAGGGGTTGAGGGTTTAGGGTTTAAGGTTGAGGGTTGAGGGATTAGGGTTGAGGGTTGAGTGATCTTTTGATGCAAGTGAAATGTAGGCAAGCAATTGAAGGTCGGTGAATATTAGGGAATGAATTTTTGTTCTAACACCCCTAATCCCTTAACCCTTAATCCCTACTAGATTAAAAAAATTAGGAATTCAATTAGGCACTAAAGTAGGTGCTAAAGTAGGCTCTATAGTATGCATTAAAGTAGGTGTTAAAATAGGTGCTAATTCAGGTGCTCATCTAGGTGCTAAACTGGGTGCTAATTTGGGTGCTAATTTAGGCACTAATTCATGCACTAATTTAGGTGCTAATTCATGCACTAATTTAGGTGTTAATTGGCACCTAAATTAGCATTGAATTCTTTTGATCATTGCAAAAAATGCCAAAAAATAGCGCTGAATTTTTCAAAAAATTGGAGAAAAATACATTAAAAGAGTGGGTGGAAGCAAAAAAGGGAGCTAATCACAGGGATTTATTGTAGTGTGCCTTTGCAGTATGAAGTTAAGTTGGGGGGGAATCCCTTGAATTTTGATGATTCTTGGTTGATTTCTAATAAACTCTCATTGATTATTTATTTGGTGCTTCTAATAATACCATTGTGTAATACTTGGACCAAATAAAGGTACACATTCTTATGTTAATTAGCATTGATATTATGTCTACACAAGCATTCATTGTAATAATATTCATTCATTTTATTATTTATTCACATTAATAACTCTACCCTTCATTTACAAAAATGACTTAACTACTTATTAATGGTGGAGTTATTAAATGGATGATATTGCATTACTATACTTGATATGCTTGGTCATGAGAATATGGTTACAGGTTGTCATGGTTACCCAACACTTTGGCACCAATACCAATTGATGATGCTTCTCTATATGAGCATTGAATAACACACTTTGTTGGCTTTGCTAACATTTTGGTGGCCTTGCTAGCTATATGGAACACCTCAAGTTTGCTTTGTGCTTCACTTTTGGAGATCACAAGTGGATTTTTGGGTGAGGTGTTCAACATTCATGGACACAAGTTCTCTTTGATATCAACTTTGATGCTAGATCATGCAGAGGATAGTATGCAACTTGGTGTATGAGAAACAAGATACTATGTTCTTGGCTAATTCTTCAAAAGCCACAAATCCAAAGACAACTTGAAGATAGGCACATAGAGCTTGAGCATATTGTAGATCATCATACTTCATCATAAGGATTGAATCATCCACCTCTCCACATCAATATGAAAATATTAGATAAGTTGAGAGACTACCATTAGTCTTTCACTACATAGCCTTATCTTTGAAAGATTTCTTCTATTGTAAGTAATTCTTTCCACCAAGTGAATAGGCATGTATTCAAAAGTTCTACAATCATATTTCAAATATGGTGGAATGGATCAATATTTTTTGTAGCAATTTTGCTATAAGAATATGCATGGTCCATCTTGATGAAGGTATATTTCTTGATATTGGTCATCATTTCAAGCTCTACATGCAACCAGTTTCATCAGTGACTTTCATTGAAGGGCTTCCAAAGTAATTCCATGTTTTGGATGGTATCACTTCTTCATCCAATGAGAGTCTTATTTCTTTAGTCATTATATGCAGTTTATCAAGAACAAAAATGAAAAAAGTGAAAAAAATGGAAAAAATGGAAAAAAGAAATAAATTCTAATAATGAAAACCTTTGGGTGTTGTTAGACAACTACAATTTGAAAACCATTTTTTGGCAGATTGTAGTTGAATAAAATTCTTAGTGGTGAAAACTATTTTCACAGTGCCACTAAGCGGTAAGTGATTGAAAACTGGTTTTCTAGCGGTCACTTGTCATTATCAAAATTGAAAAAAGAGAAAAGGAAAAAAAAAGGAAAAAAAAGGGGAAAAAAAGGGAAAAAGAAAAAAGAAAAAAAGAAGAAAAAATACAATAATTCATGTTCTTTTTATGGGCTAATCCATTTCAACTATACTCAATTGCTTCAGTAGTTGTTTGAGTTCCTCTAGAACCTCCTGCAACTCACTTGTGTAGCTATGCTCTAGTTTGTTTTGATCGGTCTGACTTTGATCACCTATAGCATGAGTTACTCATTTAGTTGAGGTGCTAGTAAAAGTGAAGAGAGATTCTAGGCTACCATAAATATGTTCCATAATGCTTCAAGTTTGATGGAGATCTTTCATGTGTGGTGTGGCTACAGTCTTTTTCACAAATTTTAGTTCCTTCCTTTTTGAGGATTTAGAGTTGCTTAGTTACATTAGCTACCAAATCTTGGCATTAATGAACATGCAAGTTGGTAAAACAACCAGTTTTATTTTTCATGATTTTATCTTTCAACTTTATTAATATTTCTTATTGTATTAATCATATCCCGCAACATTCCTACCCATCCTCTCCTTGTTTCCTGAGGACAGCCAACCCTTTAAGTTGGGGGGAGGTTCCTCGTCCTTATTCCCTATCATTTTTCCCATTATTTTCTTTCACCTTAATTACCTCACCATAGTATCCATTATCCTATCATTATATCCATTATTTTCACCCTTCATAATCATTCATATTGTTTACTATGTCACCTATTTCATATAGCTCATAAATATGGAGATAGTTTTTTCTTATAATACCTCTTATATATATCATTTCAAATAAATAATACTATGAGATAAATGTCAAATAAAAATAAGAGAAAAAATATAAAAAGAGTAAAAATCAAAAGAGGTATGAATGTTTAAAAAATGAAATGAAAGTTGGCAAACAAAAACAAAGCCATGATGATTAATATAGAAAAGAGCTATAGACAAATTGAAAGGAACTATGATCATGAATGAGCTATAATAGTAAAGGGGTGAAGAGTAAATCCAAAGTCACAATCCTAAGGCTACCCTCTCAAAAATAACAATTGCAAGAGGACATGCAATATGTTAAGTTGGGGGGAATGATGAGAGCCAATTATGTCGGGCATTTTATGCCATATTTTAGCCTATTTCATACGCCTTCATACCCATTCCCACATTCCATTTCCATTCCATTTTACTATTTTATGTTGCATATGATTAAATATATATAAGCGGTATTTAATATAGTTTTGGATAAAATATGGAAATTAATTATTGATTGTATTTACTAATAAGCATTACAATTTCAATCCTTGGAAAATATATCTTGCAAAATGCAAATTTCCTTTCATCAACATATAGACTTCTTGTCACATTCTTCACAAGAACCTCCTGTCACCTGTATAGCATAAAATAATTTCATCAATTAATTTTATTTTAAATAATTATTTATTGTGCTACTCATATGGCACGAAATAGCATATATTATTTTATGTTGTAACTAATAAAATTATGATGAACGAAGGAAAAAAAATAGCTATTTTTATGGCACAAGAAAATCCTATTTTTATGGCACAACAAACTCCTATTTTTATGGCTGGTTTTATTCCAACTCACAAGCCATAAATAGTTCCATAAAAGACAACAAGAGAATAGGAGCAAGTGCAAAAAATAGGACAGCAAAAAAATATAATTGTTGGTGTGGAGAATCATATGCATAATATTACAAAAATAATGCAACAAATCTACACATAGAAATAAGAGGAAGGGCGTGAATAGTAAAACAACTTGTAATTTGTTTCATGCCTTATAAGGAAATGTAATAGCTATAAAGGGGGGTGATTTAGCCTGTTGTAAGGGGGATAGTGTATGCAGATTATTGTATCATTTCTAATAAAATAAAATAATTCTTTTGATCACAACAACATAGAAAGGTTCTCGTCCCATCTCACCTGCAAACCATGGAGCAAGGGCCCACTCCCTAGTGAAGCACGGTGACATTTATTTATTTATATTGTTAATAATTCTATGTGTTATTTATTTTTCATTTTATTTAATTTCAATAGCTTTCAAACTTTAATAATTGTGTGATTTAAAATCTAGCATCTTTATTATAGTTCAGCTTGATAGAAGATATTGTGATTTAAGTTTTGAATGTAATGTTTCATTAAAGTTTGATTTCAGTATTATTGATTTGGTGTGGAAGAGCTGAAAGTGTGTTTTACTTTCTTCTATAAATTTTTGTTGTTACTGTCACAGATTGCTATTGCTATTGTCACAAACTTCTGCTATTTTTTATAACAATTCCTGGCAAGTTCTTGTTAGAAAGGCAAAATAGGAAAGTTAAACCAGATTTTCACTTAGGAAATTTATGTGTGTTCTAGCTACATTCATCCCCACTTAATTCGCTGCTTTTCTCCCTTAGGTATACTGCCACAACACCTCTCACAAGCATACAATCCCCGGATTGACACTTAGACCAAGCTGAAATATTTCTTATTCTTTACCCCAGTTTTGGCCTATCACTACCGACAAAGATTCACAAGATATTTATACATTTATTGGAAACCCTAGTTCTATGAAGGTTCAAAATATTTACTCCTCAAGTAATTGATTCTCGAGTGACCAAGACATAAATTCAAGAATCACCCATATAAATCTATGTAGATAGGCCTTGAAGGTGAATTTTATAGGGTTTTGAGCGGTGTGATGCACATAGAGGATGTGTGAATTTATATCCACACAAAGATGGAAGAGTATGATCATTTGAAGATGGAAACATATTGGGAAAATGAATTGGTTGGAGATGACTTTGAGCAAAAACCAGATTATGAGAGTCTAATGAAGAAGAAATTGGATGTATGGAATAATTTCCCTAATTTATGCTATAAGGATGAATGGGTCAAGTATGTACTTAGTAGAATTCACGACAAGTTCATGTGGTTGGACTTTCCACACATAATAAATAAGAATGCAATTAGGGTAGTTACCAACTTGTGCTCTAATAGAATAGTTTTCGCATTGAAGATTGTAAAAAATGATGTTTTAATGAATCTCACCATTGCAAAATTTGACAAACCTGCCCTAACGGTGAATGATAATGATGACTCGGCCATGAAGTATGCTTCAATGATGATAGGTTATAAAATATTCTACACAAATAGAGAGAAATTTGTTTCTGCCACCGTAATTCATAGATCATACCAAATGGTGAAGGAAGGTGAAGACATAGATTTATGTGAGCTCTTGAGATGGTAGTTGATGGAGAATCTGTAGAAGACAAAAGAATCAAGGTACCCCTTCTGATTTTGAGTGCCAAAAGTAAGGTTTGTAGGGCTTCTTCAAAAATGTTCAATAAAAGATGCAAGAGAGGTACAAAATTCTGGCAAGTGTTGTTGACAAGTATAAGAATGACATAACTTTCATGGTTAGTAGAGATTGTTGCTTTATGGAAGTAGTTGAACCCAAAAAATTTTGGGTTTTGGAGCTTCGATATGAAGTGACAGAAGTTGAGCTTACCGGTCTTGCAGAGATTCTATTAAGTAAACCTAGAGATCTAACTATGGATAGGTTTGGAACTTATACAGAGAAAAGAAGTCAATTGAATCTAGAAAAGGAGGACATTAAGGAGAAATTTAAGAAGTTGAAACCAGATTTGGAAGAGATGATGAATACACCTAAGGGTTCTATGGAGAAATCCAAAGGAACAATTGTTTCTCTGTAGGTTACTTCAAGTACAATAAGGTCGCTCAAGACCTCTGCCCCCTCTCCTAGTGTTCCTAATTCCCCCGAAACAAATCTTATAAGGAGTTTCAAGAAGAAAAAAACATCTAGCACCCTTGAGACACAAAAGACTCCAAAGAGGAGAAGAAAATAAAAGGCAACTAGGGAGAAATACATAAGTTATGAAGATGAAGAAGAAGAAGAGGAGGAGGAGGAGAAATCCCAATTGGTCTAAAAGAAGAAATCTCAAGTCTCTTACGAAGATACTAGTGCAAAAAGGACAAAGGTTGATGTGGTATACACAAAAAGTGAAGAGGAAGTGGAAAAAGAAAAGAAAGCTTTTATTTTTTTAGAAAAGAGAAAAGAGTTCTCTCCTAAAGGTAAGTGGAAGAAGAAAGAGAAGACCCTCCAAATAGGAAGTGTATCCCTATGAAATTAGAAGAACTATTTAGTGGGATTGCAGAGTTTGGAATATTGAAGGATACTACTGAAATGTATCCAGAATGAAATGATGAAGGAAAGGCATCCATAGAAGAGGCTATAGTCAAATATATGGTAACATTTGATACTGGCCTAGATAAGATTGAGGATCAATTTCCTAATGATTTGAAGAATTTTTTGAGTGCTAGGAGATAAGAATCTATTGATGAAGATGCTAAGATGAAGGAATTTTCCTTGGAGAAGATTGGTTCCTCACTATCTCATGAGGATAGATGCAAGTTGTCTAAGTTGTATAGCAAGGAATTCAAGACAAAGAAAAGAGTAAATACTCTCATGAGTGGAGACAACAAATACATTGAAAGGCTTAAGAATGAGACTCTAAAGAATGTTGAAGAGCTTGCTAAAAGATTGGGAGCTTCTCTGGATATTGAAGATCAAATGTAGCATGACACATCTATCTCATAATTTAATACACCTGTTATAGAACAACATGAGAATGAACTTGGATAGGAAGATATGATGGTAGATAATACTCCTCCAGTTATGGATAATGTTGATGAAGAGAAGGAAGATGATAAGCAAGATGCCTCGGAAAAGGATGAAGCTCAAAATAAATAGAATTTCCCCCTCTGGATATGGAGAAATATATTGATCAAAGAGAAGATGATAAACAAGATGTCTCAGAGAAGATTGAGGCACAAAAATAAAACACTTCGCCTCCTTCGAAAGTAGAGAAAAATGTAAAAGTATGTTCTAGAAGAGAAGGAAAAGAGTGAGAAGAATGAAGAAGGTGCTAAAATTGGTGGTGAATCATTCAGAGCTTCTAGAGATTCATTGAAGGAATTTTTGGATATGCGGTTACAGTTTCAATTGGTGGTTCCTAACAACTACTATAGATTCCCATGCAACAAGGTAAGATAGACATGGATAAAATTTCTCCTTTACACAAGTTACGACTTGGTGTTGCTTTCGATGCCTCCGCAAGGAAGGAAATACTTTAGACTCACCAGAAAAGTGTTGAATTGGTAGATGAAGTAGTAAAAGTGTTGTAGGATAGTATTCCTGAAGCAACTTTTGATAATTCCTTGTCCGGTGTGCAATAGTTGAGGTTATTACTTGATTCCTTTAAGGAATATTCTACTCGATTGGAAGAGAAGTTGGAGAAGTAAATGGAAAAGAAGGTCAATGATAAGATATTGGCTGAGGTTTCTAGTAAATGTGGTACAACACATGGCAAGTTGCAAGGCAACTTGAAGGATGTTCAAAAATAAACTTGGAAGAAGCAAAAAATTTATTTCAGTTTTGTTTGAAGTGGCCCATTTCTACAAGGAGCATAAAATATCAAATGGACTCAATTGAGTCACAAATTGTTTAGGTCTCAGGCACTTATGATTTGACAAGTGATGTAGATGGAGCAACAAGAGCATCAATTGAGAATTTGTGTGGTCAATTCTTTCTACTATAGGAACAAAAAGAGAAAATCATAATGTAGTATAGCCAACTCTGAGATTTGGTGAGTGCAATTCTTACATATTTAACTAGATTTTTAGAAAATACAGAGAAGGTGGTGCAAAATAATCTAGTACCTAGTTCTCTAGATGAAGAAGAAGAACTCCATGTTCATTTTGAAAGTCAGTGATGTATGACTACCTTTGCTAAGGATTGGGAGGTTGCAAAGAAATACTAGGAGGCACACCTTGCAAACTTGAAGGTGTCTTATCAAGGTATTTTACCCTCATCAAGTTAAGTTGTACATTTTTGCTTTGTATATGCAATTTTTTTATTTCAATGTACATATCCAGAAGTAATTGATGGTGTTGTGGTACAAGTTTTGTCATTTTTGATGGATAACATTGTTAGGGGGATCCACTTTGATGCATATATTTCACTAGAGGGGAGTTTTGGAGAAGTGTGTCGAGTAATGAAGAGAATCATCTTTTTGGTACCCTTTTCCCTTGATGTCAAAGGGGGGGTAATTTTGGAAGAGTGGAAGAGCGTGTTTCCATCAATGACAAGGGGGGGAGATTTTTAGAAACATGAGCATGGTGATGTATGGATGGTGCATGGTGTTGTCATTAATGGAAACCCATTGCAGAAATGTAGAAGTGTTGGTTCAAATAAGACCAAGTGTTTTTGAGAATCGGTGAAGTCACAATGTGCTTATTCAATGTTTAGAGGAACAATTTTTTGGTTTATATTGCTCCAATATTCATAATATTTTCATGCAGTTTTAAGGTAATAATGATGTGTATTGAAGGAGTTTATATCCAAGGTTTCAAGGTTGTATGTCTTCTGCAGTTGAAGATATCGTTGACAAAGTATCAGGCTTAGTAATGGCAATGTTACAGGTGTAGAGTGCATGTTGGAATGCTCTGCATTCCACTGCAGATGAATATTATGTTGTGTAGTTTTGAGGAAGTATTTTAAGATGTTAGATGTGTGTGCACTCCAAGTGTCAAGTGATTTGGCGGTTGACATGTCAAGTTGTGGATGAATATTTGTTTCATTTAGTCATGGCTTCACTAGTTTTTTTATGTGTTTCTAACCTTTAAAGGGTTTTGGGGTTGTGTGGAGTTATGCATGAAGCAGATTTATGGGAGTGATTATAGGTCACATCGGCCTATTTTGGTGGTGTACACATTTTGGTTTATTCCTCAAAGTGTGTGTGTTGGATTTTTGTGCTGACAAGTTATGAGGTTGCACATTTCATCTAATTAGGCTGACCTAATTGATGATTTGGGTGTTTGTGGAATATATGCATATATATGCAAGGTTAATTCATTATGTGAAGTATGATTTTTAGTGATTCAAGTGTGTGTGAGAGATCTAATGTAGTGTGAAGTGAAAAAGGTGATTGCGGTGAAGTATGAAGTGTGTAAAGTCAATTTTTAGAGCTTAATCAAAGCTATTTTTTTAGCATGTTGTAGATGCATTGTTAACAATTTATCCTTGGAAATGAGCCACCCTTTCTTCTATCTCTTTCTGTGTTGGGCAGTGAGCCCTTGGTAGTGAGCCACTAGTAGTGAGTCATTCTTTATTTCTGGATAGTGAGTCCTTTGATAGTGAGTCTACCATTATGTAATCTCCATTGTAACCAGTCATAATATATTGTAAGATAATCCTCACCATGGTTTTTCCCTTTCAAGGGTTTTCCATGTAAATATGGTGTTCTTATGTTCATTGATGTGATTTCCACTTTAATTGTTCATTTCCATTATTGCAAGTTTAATGTGATGCTTTTAATGCATGTTTAAGTTGATAATATTAATGAATGTCAATGAATATTGATTCAACCCCCTCTTAGTATTCTGAGTGTTCAACAACCTTCAATATAGAATAATTTATTTTCACTACATTTATGTCCTCAATTGTATTTTTTGTCACAGTTGAAACACAACCCTTTTTCTATCTTCTCCTCATTTTTTTGTGGATTCAACCTAGTAGGTTGAGGTAATTAATACGTAGGAAAGCTCCTTTCTTTAATGTTTATAATCCCTTATTGCCTATTGTCTAAAAATTTCTCCTCAAATTGTCTTGCCATAAGTATCACTTGTGACAAGGATGGTGGTTGGAACAAATGTACCTCATATTTTATGTGGTTCTTTAAACCTCTTAGAAATAATTCCTTAAAATTTCATTCTACCACATTATCCAATTTTAGACAAAGGGATTGAAATTGTTGAGTATAGTCCCTAAGCATACTTATTTTCTTTAATTTTGTGAGTTGGCAGAAGTGGCTATCTATAAATTTATCTCCATAATGGGTAACAAGTTCCTCTTGAAAAATTGACCATGTGATGACACAACCCTTCTTTCTCTTATCATCTCATAACAAATGATACCAAATAAATTGGTATGGTTCCAAGTATAATGATGCCATAGCCACCTTCTATTGACTTGGAACATGATGAAGATCAAAGAACTACTACATTTGGAAAATCCAATTGGTTGGATTCTTGCCATTAACTTTCTCATATCCAACTTGGGTATGAATTGCCTAGGCATAGGATTATTAAATGTATGATCCTTCTTGAAATATGAATCAAGCCAAAAAAATTAATGTCCAAAAAAAGCATTATTTCCCACCTTTCTAGTTGAATCGACTTCTCCCTTATATACTGAACATTACCTAAATAATTGTGTCCAATTTCTTTAAAAAAATATTTATCTCATTCCTAATTGATGAAATTTCACCCTTGACCTTATTGATTTTATCATTAGGGTTAATATCCTCGATTTATACATCATCCTTATTTGAAGATTTGTAAGGTGTGGTACCATTGTTTTTGCCTCTTGTTGTAGGCCACATCATGATAGAATAAAATAATTATACGATAAATTATAAAAAAAATCCAAAATAATCTAAAATTTATACTTTAACTTACCAAGGCCTAGCTTGCACTTTCCCAGAGAAATCTCACAAAAATTAGGCAATTTGCAACCTTAAGAGAGAATTTATTAGAAACCATATTTTTGCAATGTCACTTAATTTTTCTCCAATTCTCTTCAATTTGGACCATAGGAACATCTCTTAGTTCTTAAAAAAACCATTGAAAATAAGGAACAAACTCAATAGGATGTAGGAGATATTTGCTTTCTAAATAGATTTGGTAAAAACCCTAATTCTGCAATAAATATCTCAATTCTGCTCCAAATAATTTGAAATCTAGACTATATCTGCTTTAATATGTTCTTCAAAAACCCTTTAAAACTTTAAAAAGAAATCATCAAAATTTGAGAAATATGCACTTCCTAAAATGACCTCCAAAATTGAGAAAATGCCTTACCTTTATAGTGCCAAGATCATGCTTTGATACCACTTGTAATGAAATAACTTGTAGAAGATATAATATGGAATATTCTACAAATACTTGATAATAGCTAAGAATAACATGCCACTTTGAGGTGGAAAACCTCCAAATATCTCCAATGAAAACACAATTCACAATTTGATGAACAAATGAGACCCATTGCCACCTATATATACCCTACTTATGCCTAGGATATCACCTAGGCCGACTTAGATAACCATATACCAATAACCCAACTAACTAAATACCAATAAAATAATTATATTATTACTTATTAAGAGTTAAGATAACCACTTGAGTTGACTATTCATAACCCCATGTACTCTAATATTAAGGGTATAAGTTAAATTATAAATAAATAAAATAACATGGGATATACCTAAGGTGGGATTTCTCTTTATTTCTACTTGAAATGCAAGGGAATGATGGTGTTGTCATAGTCTAGTTTGTCAAATCATGGAATAAGAGGTATAAGTTTCACTATGATTAGTCAAGCAATGGGGGTGAATTGTAAGGGTTAGAGGGTATCAAGGTTGGAAAAATTAAGGACGCTAAATACATTGACTCTTTTCTTTAAGAGGGTTAAGTGGTTAACAAGCATCAAATGGCTATAAAAGAGTTGATCTATTGTCTCCTTGGAATGAGGTAAGTTATCACATCATAATTTTTTTTACTTTAGAGGGTAAGTTTTCCACTATGCATGGCTACCACTTCCCTCTTATAAACCATTTAAGGCATCAAAAATTATGTTTTCCCTTCTTTTTGTTATCCTCCTTAGAATAGTACATTGAAAATGGAGCCTTCCCCCTACATCAAGGCCTGATACTTTTCTTATATTAGTTCAATCTTAGTATCACCCTTGTTCTTCTTCCTTCTAGGGTCACTAATGTTGCCCAAACCTCTATTATTGAGACTATAGAATTACAACATAATAAAATGAATAAAGAGAAAAAGAAAAATTCTCAAATCCTTGAGTATAATGAGGAGGTTAACTTTGACTTTTCTCCCACCTAGTTTTCTAAAGTTGTTGCCCCATCACCCCTAAGAAGTTGCCTAAAGTTAGTACTAGTAAGGAGAACCCTAGTTACTCGACCCTACACATATTCCTCTATCTATGAAAGGGGATAAGATTGATAAGAACCCTAGTTACTCCACCTTGAGCATATTCCTCTATCTATGAAGGGGATAAGACTAATGAGGCAATGGAGCTCCCTTCTAATGGTGAAAATAACAAAGATAAGAAAATTAGAGTGAAATCTTATATAATCTAAATGTTGAAAAAATTATAGATAGTTCTTCTTATCAAGATAGTCATCCTTTAATGTTTAGAGTTTGTTGGTTCTTTTTTGTTGGTGCTTTCTTGTAACTATTCTACTTTGTAAGGGACTTGGATGCTAGTATTTCCTAGTTTATTAATATCCAAAATATATATCAATCCATCATATAAAAGATATTTATGTTTGAAAAATCATTCAATAAACATTATGGGCATGTAACCCTAAATGGCATGATAACTCCCTTCTAAAGTAGATTGGATCAACAAACATGGCTAAGGTTAGAATTAGGAATGACTTTCTCCTATATATGGAGGGCTATTTAAGGATTATGCTTACTAAGGAGGCTCCATGGTGCTTGTCCATTGCCACAAGGCATCATGATTCGATATTTGCATATATTCATGTTAAGCCTAAGGTTTCATGTGGTTGTAAAGCAATAATTTTATGAATCGGTAATCCAAATTTGTTGTATCTTTAAGTGATAATGTGGTTGGATAATCTTTTGATGTTTTTACTCTTCCTTCTATTATAACAAATGGATTTCAGTTTGAGTTGATTAGGCTCTATGGCTTAAATGTGTCTATTAGGACCTAATAATTTTCTGAGTTGGTATTTAAATCTGTTGCATCTTTGAAGTGATCATAATTTTGTATAATGTTTTTGATGTTTTCATTCTTCTTTCCATTATAACAAATAGATTGCAGTTATTTATGAATAATGGTTCTTTAACTTTTATATATTAAAAGGGGAATAATAATGAGTCAAAAAAAAGAGATGGATTGTAGAAGGCACATCTTCATAGTACATGTGGGACAAGCCCAAACAACTAGACAAATCAACAAAGCAAAGCAAGATGATAGGAGTTCAAAGATTCCCTTTCATAAAAAGTAAGATTATATTTAGAATATGGAGAATACATTTTACTAAAAAATCTCCTTTTAATAATTAAATAGTTAACATCAATTTTAACATTTCATCTTAACTTCAAAACTTTCATATAATTTTAACAAATAACTAACTGTTTAATATCAAAGAAATGCTAAAGCTTTACTTTCACATCATTCTATAGTTTATCTACTTGTCTTTTCAGCTGAAGAATAACACAAAAGAAGATGCTAAGCATAGACAGCACTTGAAGGCGATTATGGGGATATTTGCTGCTCCAGACAACTATAATGTTTATTCAAATTCAGAATACAAGTGTTGCCTTTGATGTATTTCATCTTTGTTGTTGTAAATACTTCAGGATAAAAGTCTCCTTTCTTTGTATGGCTGTTGCTGTAGATAGCTCTCTACTATATGTTGTGCAGAACTGTCTTTGATATGTAAGACATTTGTATAATCTTTTGTTGCTGCTTTGTTTTCAAAGCTGTTCTTTGTAATGTTTTACTTCTCTTTATGAGTTCCATTTTGAACTGCGTTATTCTTTCTGTAATTAAACTTTATTTAATAAAAAAAAAAAACAAATTAACCACATTACATGTAAAACTTGTCCAGAATTATTATATTTTTGTAATCCTATTGATAATACCTTTTGAATCTGATCTGTTCTAACCTGACCTGTGATATGTTATCCATTGGTTTTGTTGCAGAAACACATCTTTGTGATTGAGAGGGTTTATAATTTATGCAATGGTGGTTATTTACATAGTACTTATTACATAAACATATCCATATGATTGATAGAGTGCGTCCTTTATGGTATGCTGGCTACTTACGAAGTTTTTCTTACAAGATTGCATTCCTATGAAAGGATCATATTTGATCTCATTGCTGAAGAGATCCTTTTCCATGGAAACGATATAATGAAATATGAAACCGGAATATTAATGTATAAGTACTGCAGTGGGGTAATACTGTACAAATGAAACTAGAAAAGAAAGAAAGAGTTTTATGATCCTGAAAAAACAGAAAACTTGTGTATATGTACACACAATCTGGAGAGACTTGTGTAGAGATATTGAGAAAGTATCAGTGTAGCATGTAGATGAGATCTTATGTTGTGACCACATCAGTTCATAATTCCTCTCAAACAAGAAATAATACATTGGGAAAGCATTAGTGGGCAGCTTAAGTATGATAATAAAAAGCTGAAACAGAACAGAAGCTGAAAGAAGTTCCATTAATGGTGAACTGGATTAATAGGTTTGTTTATTGACTTAGAAAAAAGTATAGAGAAACAAAAAAAATTGAAAAATATTAATGAAACGCGTTTATACTAATAGATGAGGTCTTATATTGTTGTGACTTCACCAGTTCATAATTCCTTGAATTATTAAAAAGCATTAAAAAGCATTAGTGGGCAGGTTCAGTATGGTAATAAAAAGCTGAAACAGAGCATAAGCTTAAAAGTGCTAGAAAGAAGTTCTATTAACAGGTGGTTTGTTTATTGACTTATAAAAAAGTAGTGAAAAGCTTGGAGAAACTGAACCATGAACACATATTCATAGTACCTAGTGGAAAGCTTAGAGAAACTGAAACATGAACACATATTCATAGTAATTTCTGAAAACACAAAATCAAGGAACACCACTAATCTGACATGAAGCAAAGAGAAGTGTCTATGATAGGGTTCATAAGAAAACGGCATATCGCATGCTGTTCTGCACCATCAGATAATTCTGCTCTGCAATAGCAATACGTTCTCCAGCAAACCAAATTGATGTGGGTGGCTGAAAGTATTCTTCTGCTTCATCAGAAAGGGGGGCAGATAAGCAATTAGCATTTGTGAGCCCAAACAGCATGATATTCCTAAACCGTCTGTGGGTAGGGTTGTGAAGGCCTCCATGATCTGCTGTTGGAGGCAGAGTGCTCTCATCTGCAATACGACAACGCTTCTTCCTCTGTCTCAGGTGTTGCAGTTGCACCAGTCTTCTCTTGATGGCCACCACCAGACGAGGCATTTTTGGGCTCTGAGGTTTATGAGCTATGGAAGGGAACAAATCCCAAAAAGCCTAATAACCCAAACCAACTAAAGAGAAATTTCCTGTCCTTGTATCACAGACAATAGCAGGAGTTGCCTTGTACTATGGCTTTTTATCTCTCATATTTCAGTTCTAAGCGATGGAATCTAGCATTCATTCTATTTCTCTGTAGTGGAATAATTGATCACTCTCAAACCAGTCCGGTCCGCCTTTCCGAGGTAAACATTATCTTGAAACAAGACAGGGTAAAGTGTCCAGGGAAAACTAAGATATGCAAATGATACTGAACTATGATTTAATTATTCCCTTCATCTTTATCTAAGAGCTCTATATTCATATTCACCTTGTCTTCCTCTTTAAGCTGTAAGGGAATATAATCATATTTACATAGATCTAGGTTAATTAAATAAAATGTAAAGAGTGAAGTACAATTAGTATCAAATAATAAAAAAATAAGTAAAAAGGATGGGAGTATTTAGTCTTGAGAATAATGATGAATAATCTATATTGATTTTATACAGTCATTATGGTATATAAATTTAATACTTTCAATTTACATTTTCAAAGTTTAATGCATCTCTCTAATTTCACGTGATTGAATTTGAATCACATGTAAGCAATATAGAGGAGAGGACCTAGTAGTTGTGCACCGTAACTTTGCGCTTCTAATTATCCTACGTGGAAATTTCAAATCACTCCCAATTTTTTACAGCAGTTTACTTGGCAAGTCCCCTATATATAACTAAGGTTTCAGGGCCACATCATCAAATATGATGCCACATCAACATGCTTTTTGTCAAGGTGTCCAAAAAGGCCCAAAAAAAGGTGAGACCAATACTTGTGCATTCACAACATGTTTTATTGAGCGTTGATGTGGAATCACATGATTAGTTGCTTTTTAGATCAAAGGAATGCATTTTGTTTAATTATGGGTAGTCATCATCAACACTAACAACTTTAAAGTCACAACTATTGGTCCAATATTGATAAAATATTGGACATTATATAAACAACTACTATCACAACTATTGAAACATGCTCAGGGGTCCTCTCCCCTATATTTCATTAAAACAATTTGATAGAAATTTGTAGTGGAATTTTGTTCCCATGTGTCTTCTTTGTGTCTGAAACTACCAAAGTGGTGTTTGCAAACATTGTAAGGGAGATTGTTGGATTCCTAGGGTAAAGTTCTCCTAGGTTGACTCATATGAACTAGCTTTATAACTCTAAATGAATGTTTGAAGACAACATGCACAAACATGCAAATAGCCTTATATGATTTTGATTACTTTTCCCTTTTAGATTTAAAGTGCATGCTTTAAATATTCCTTTTAGTCCTCCTACATCTAGATGTGTATTAATGGCACATTGAATATCTTTAATTATCAAGACGGAACAACAATTCACAGAAGTGTGTGTTAAGTTAGCTCACAATGGTTGATAGGAAAAGACAAGAATTTTGGAATTTGAATTTAATTTTTTAATTTGGGGTTCAATCTTGAGTGGCATAGATATGAACCCTTGGGTAAAATTTAATTTGAGGTAACAGAGTGAATGCATAGAAATATGAGTGAATATGGGTACAATAAATGGCTAATATATTACCAACATATGAGGATGTGTATAATGACTATAAATAAGGATGGGTTGACATTAGGGTATGAGCCAAACTTAGCACAAGAGTGTCACTTGTCAATGTGTAAATAAATTAAGGCACTGCATCAAAGTGAGATGATATGGTATAAATAAGAATTGGCATGGGTATACAAATATCACCTTTTACATTTTGTCACACTTTGAGGTGCATTTGAATCCAAACAAGGACACATTTTAATGTATATGAATAATCCTAACCAAATTGAAAAGTTAATGTTAAAGCATTTCAAAATGATATTTGGTTTGGATGTAAAGTAATAGATCATTCTTGGATTCCTCTCATGTTCCTCTCCTTGGCATGAGCACTCCATAAGAAATTGCAAAATAGAGAATATATATGCAATGAATAGATTTTTTCACACAAGTGAAATAGGAGAAAATAATAAGTTGCTTTTACTATCTACAAGAAAATAATGAAAGTAGAGAAAGAGAAAAAGGTTAGACATTTTATATTTAAGGAAATTAATACAAAAACTATTCACATAGTTGTGACAATGCAATATGCCACATTTGATAGTCATATGACTGAACTTAACTGTGGAAAAATGTGATATAACATATTTTTGGTATCACTATGTGATTCCACTCAATGTGGAGAAATATAAAATTGATGTGTTTGATATCGCCATATGAGTGCACTCAAAGTGGAAAATGTAATATTACACCAACCAATCGTAGGCATGTGGTGCAATCAAGATCCATCTATGTATTGTGTTGATTCTCTATATAACACAAGTCACTACTTAAAATATCAACTATAAGTGTTAGTGGCAATGCATGCCATACTTCAATTGGTTGCACCTATCAGATGTAGGGAATTAGAGGAGAGGGGGAAATGATGTGTGACAAAGAAGAAAAGTAAGTGAATCACATAAGCACACGTGAGCATATTTAACATCAAAATATCTTGTTAGAAGTATGTAATGACTATTGATGGGTGTTTTAATGCACTCAAAAATTTAGATGAAATATTAGGTGGAACAATTTTTTACTGACGAATCACCAATTGGTGAATAGTTCATATCCACAAATTGGAATTTAGTGAGTATATCGTAACTAGTGGGGGCCAAATCACTTGGATTTTATGAATTATCAGTCAAATGCATTTCATTTTATCATCAATATATTTTATGAGTGTAGACATGTAAAATTGACCTAACACTTATCACACACCTTAAATGACATTTTCACAGCATCAACATCATTATCACCAGATATCACTATATTTCACATCAAAAGCATAAAAAACCCTAATCTCCTCTATTAATTGAATGATTTAACATTATTTAATTAATTCAATTTTTCATCATTTTCAACCAATTAAATAAATTTCATTTATTTAATAAATTCCTAAGCTAACTTTATTCCTCTTGATTAATTAAATAATGTCAATTATTTAATTATGTCGCTAATTCACTTTATTCCCCTAAGTCGATTAAATTATTAAAAATAATAATTTAATTATGTCACTTTGCCCTAAATTTGAATAAATGAATTTAATTATTCAAAACATTATCAAAAATTAAATCAAACAAATGCCACTTTGTTTGCAAAAGTCAAACTTGATTTGCACGTTCAACTCCAAAAAGAATTAATTAGTTAAATCAATTCATTAATTATCCTCACCCACTTTCCTGATTGAGCAAATTACGAACCACCAATTGCTCACTCCATTTCCTAACTGATCAATCTATATTTCTAACAGATCAATCTATTCTTCAAACCCACAGATTATTCAATCTATATTCCTGACTGGTCAATCTATATTCTTGACAGATCAATCTATTCCTCAACCACAATAATTATGCAATCAATTTGCATAGATTATTCCCATCTAAATCCTTTCAACATCTTTCGACCATCGATCGAGATATTCTACTATGCAATCCAGAGCATTCATTTTAAAATAGGAAATCTATATAACAAAGCTTATTCCCCTCTCAAATCATCTAGAATTTACAAAAGTGAAGAGTTGCACAACTACCTTTTGAGCACGATTCATCCAGACATTCTAGTTCAACCTCTCACATCCTTTGAAGCTTTTGCAACATGCAATTATGGAGGCTTCGTATTGGATTGAACAATCCAACGCATGTCAATACGAATACACTCTGACATGGGATGGTAAACTTTCTTTTGTTTTTGAATTCATTATGATATCGTAGGATTTCACTATTTGTTTTCAATAGCCTAGAAAGCTTCATTTCATGAGTAATGGGCATAGATCTTGATTATTGTTTTTGATTTAGATTAGATTCTATTCAATTCAATTATCTTATTTATACCAGATTTCCCCCATACACAATGAGGTATTTGTATTTAATATTTTCACCATAGTAGATATGCATTTCTAATTGTGATTCACCTAGAATTTTGGATGCATGTACTAATCTACCCACATATTTTCCAATACCATTAAAATTTCACCATTTATGAGGACCCATTTTTCCAATACCATTAAAATTTCACCATGTATGATAACCCATTTTTCCAATACCATTCAAACTTCACTACATATGAGTGTTGATATTTGTCATTGATGTCATTGTTTGGTTCGGTACTCTTATCTTCGATGTTCTTACCTCTGGCTTATCCTTTGATTCGACAAGGTCATTACCGACACATGTTTTGTTCTATGCAATGATTTACCGAAGTATGTTTTTGGTCTAGCCCCATTTGATATAGCATGGGATATCATTTTTGCATCTATGTCGATATCTCCAACACTTCGATGCAAGCCGACTAGTGGAGAAGCAGATCCGATATATATATATACATACATGAAGTGGCATAAAGTGTATTTGTTTTTGATATGTATGATAGCAATCTGTTGATATTATCTTGTGAAATGATATATGTGTGTTGTAGTAGCTTTGTATAGTGTTTGTACAAAATAATCTTGTGCTTCAGCGATAATTGTATTCATGCATATGCAGATGCAATTATAGCAGTCCGGTTTTGTAATACATACTCTGGCAATAAGCCGCCTCTCAACTATAATAGATGGCATTTATATTTTGGGAATTGAGCCAACCGATAGTGATCCAACTGGCAATGAGCCAGCCGACAGTGAGCCACTCGATAGTGAGCCAACCGACAGTGAGCCACCCGACAGTGATCCAACCCGACAGTGAGCCACCTATGTATTTTGTAACCATTTACTTAATACTTGAGAGTTAACCCTCTCTGTGGTTTTTCCCATCTTGGGTTTCTATGATAAAAAATTTTGGTGTTATGTGGTGTTGTATTATATTGGTTATTGTTTAGTAATTTAATTATGTTATGTGGAAAACTATTTAAAGTTTTTAATATTTTTAGAGGAGTACTAATTCACCCCTCCCCTCTTAGTATTCTATATGTTCAACAATTGGTATTAGAGCTAGATCCTTTAGAAGAGTCTAACAGCTCAAAGGAGATCCAAAAGGTTGAACATATGGTACGCAGATCTACCATGGATTAGAAAGAACTCATGTCCATCCTTGAATATCGTGAAGCTATTGAAGATGAAAATAAGGAACTCTCAAAAAATCTTCAAATGGAAAATGATTGCATCTGTAAGCTGAAAGATCATATCCATAAATTCAAGCTAAGGCATAAGGAGGTCAGTAATGAACTCAAGTTAGCAAATATTACTATCCTTGATTTGAAATCCAAGAGTGAAGAAGATGAAAAGACAAAGGAACAGTTGAATAATGTAATCAAGGATAAATATGAGGAATGCAAGAAGTTGGAACTCTCAAATCAGATTTGGAAGAATCGAAGAAGCAAAAAGTCAAATACAAAGCAAGCTCAGAAAAGCTTGATGAAATACTAGCAGCTCAAAGATCACTGGAAAACAAGAAAGGCTTAGGCTGTGAAATTGGTGAATGCTCACACACTAAACCCGATGAAAAGAAGGAACCTGAACTGGTAAAAGAAGCTAAAACCGAATCTGTAAAAGAAGAAAAAGGTAAGTCTTCAACAAAGCAATAGGTAAGTAGGAAACCCTTCTCTTTTAATTGTCATTATATTAATTGTAATAAATTAGGTCATAAAGCATTAAATTTATAGGATTAGTATGAATCAAAAAGCTGGATCTTACTCCAGTAGATGTTACAATTGCAATGGTTATGGTCATAAGGCTAATTAATGTAGGAAACCAAATAGAGAAAATTATTTTAGTGGTTATTGTTATACATATTATGCATATGGACATAAGGCTAACTAGTTTTGGTCAAGACAAGAGAAGAAAACCAACAGGTGTTATAATTGCAATAAAATTGGACACATTGCAAGATTCTGCAAAGCTAATGTAGTCAAGGCAACCGAACCAACGAAGAAAATCAATAAGGAAGAATTCAAGGTCGGAATGAAGATCTGGAGAAAGAAAAAAGACAATGGATCCATCTCCAGTGCAAACATCTGCTCCGATAACTAGTAGCTCTCTGGTTGTTGCCTGAGGGAGGAATGTTTAGAGTCTGCCTCTTCCTCCTTCATGAGTAAAGAGATTGCAAGAATTTCAGATCTACTCGATCAAGGAGTCTTTGGTAGACAGGAATTGTGAACAAGCAACTTGCGGACATCTAGTAAAGTCGCATCCATCCGATGAAAAAGAAGTCGCAAAAGGAATCTCAACGCATTTAAGGCAAAAAGGTGCATTTATTATGAAGTTAGCATAAAACCCAAAATTGACAAGTCATTTTGATCACTCAAACAAAAGGATTACAAGGAGCTAAGGTGAAGAAAAAATCCAACTTGCGTCCTAGGGTTTGTGAAGTAGCAAGAGGTTATTTTCTTGAGTTTTGTTATTTCTCTGCACTTATAGTTATGGCTACTCCCACTCTGGTCAATGTGACATATCGGCCTCATCCCAAATTCAAGAAGTAACTAGATATATCAATTGAAAATGATATGGCTGGTTGTTTGTCAAAAATCCCACATGGAGTTCTTCCTACGGAATATGTTAGGGCTTACATTCATTCGAAGCTCGATGAATTTAACCACAACAGATTAGCTACTGTATGGATAAATGAGACCATTGGTGATGATTTCAATGTCAAACTTGAATATAGGGTTCTGGTTGAAAAGAAGTTGCATGTCTAGAATGATTTCTCATGTTTCTTCTTTTATGAAAAATAGATATGAATGGCTATGAGCAAGTTTCATGAAACTTTCTTGTGGTTAGATGAAGTTCATTTGATCAGCAAAGATCTAATGAGGGTTGTTACTGGGTTGAATGACATTGGAATTCTTCCAACACCAAAGGTAGTAAAAAACAAGGAGGTTAAAAACCTAACTCGGGCTATTTTACGGTAGGTCACTGTTGATTCATACAGTTACAAATGTAGCTATGAAGTATGTTTCCCAGGTTATTGGAAATAAAATCTACTACTCCAACAAAGATAACTCCATCTCTGCTATTGCGGTCTACACTATATATAATATGGTGGTTAATGGAGTGAAATACAACCTATGTGAACTCATCAGAGAGAAATTCCTTGAGAATTCGAATCAGTGCAAATGAAGTAAGAAGAAGGTCACATTCCAGTTTGGGACCCTTGCACTCTGTTTTCTATTCTACTTCATGTGTGAGATGCCCAGTCTTGGTCCAGTAGTGTGGTCATCTAAAGAACCAATTTCTCACCAAATTTTTGAGCAAATGAGAAGGTATGATGACACTACTACACAAGAAATGCCATTTACTTCATTTTTCTCTTTAATACAGTATAAGATGCACAACCAAGAGAGAATCCCTAAATATGTAGTCACCAAATATAAGGATGATATCACATTCATAGTCATGGTTGAAAAATGTATAATGGAAGCTGTTGTACCAAGAAATTAGTGGATACCTGAATTGGAGTATGAAGTGTCAAAAGAACATGTAGAACAACTTGAAAAAGTTCTATTAGAGAGTTTGGTAGACACCTCTCCAAAGAGGTTTGCCACGATAGAAGAAAAGTCCAAAGAAATCTAGAAAGAGAAAATCTCAAAGGAAATAAAAAAGAGAGTCTAGAAGACTCAGAAAGAGATTAGGGAAAAAGAGGGTATGATAGAGGAAGGTCTTGTGGCACTCAAAAGAATTAACCAGAGTACAACTGGTAGCTCAATCGGTACCTTCGCAAAAGAAGTTGAACCTTCGGTAGAAATGGAAAGTTCGTTCGATAAGAGGAAGAAAGGTCTTCCTCCGCCTACTACAAGAAAGATGGAAAAAGAAGAAAAATACACTAGGGCTAATATTGTTCATGTATAATCTGAAGAAGAATTAGACCCAGACAAGTTCCAAATCAAGTTCCGAGAAAAGGAATCCAAAGAGGTAACTCATGATCCTCCTGATGTAGATACTTTGTTTGAACTACTTGTTGAAGGAAACACTAAAGAGGTTGGTGATTTATACAATTATGTTACTTCCAAGGGAAAAGAAAACATCACACATGCCTTTGTTCAGTACTGTTCAAGATTAGATGGAAACATAGAAAATTTCAAAGAGGATATTCCTAATAGTCTTTGGATTGGTCTAAACGTAATATGAGAAAATGCTAGGGAAATAGATAAGGACATCATCAATGAAGCTATCTCTATCATTTTTAAACTCATAAAAGAGGAAGACTTAGCAAGCTTTAAGCAACTCAGTCAGTCAATGTTCAGAAAAAAGAAAAGGGAAAATACTCTTATGGAGAGCAAATAAGTTGCAAATAAATTGAAAGTAGAAGTCATTGACAGGCTTACAAGCATGAAAAGAAAATTTAAGATGCTATCTGGTGATGACTCCGGTAAATCATCTGCTGCTCCCTCATGCTCTCACGAGGAATCAGATACTGAGAATTTCACAAATCTTGTACCAGAATACACTGATGCAGAAGTATACAATCTTGATATGAATCTTTCAAATATTGAACACACTCTGGATATAGATTCTACTCTGGTGAATGCATAAAAGGATCAAGAAAAAGAAGTTGAAAGAGAAGAAGAGAGAATTGAAAAGGAAAAAGAGGAATCTGGAAGAAAAGGAGAAGAGATAACTATAGAGGAAATTGATATTAGAAAGTAGGAAGAGAACACTGAGCAAGAAAAAAGTGAAGTATCGGTAGCAGGATAGCTGATAAAAGAGAAGAAACTGCTAGCAACTCCATCAGTACCTACTCTGATGACACTTTGAAGAGCTTACTCACCTCACCACTCATGATCTAACCCATCACCTCTTCCAAGCTAATTCTTGACTTCGAGAAGATCAATCCTTTTCAGCAATTTCAAATCGGTGAGTCCATTTAGGGTCCGGCCAAACTTGAAAATTTTAAGGAGTTATAGGAAAAAGATCATCTGATTGAAGAGACTATTGCTTCTCTCCAAAGTATTATTCCTGAATGTAATATAGATTAGTCTGGAAGCAACATGGATAAATGCAAAACACTCGTTAATACTGTGAAGGAATTTTCTTCCTGTATGAATGAAAAGCTCCACTAGGAAAAGAAATCCGAAAAGAATAAGCTCTTGCTGGAATTAAAAGATTGATGCTCAAATGCCTTCTCCAATATTAATCAACTAATCAGGCAAGGTCAAGACCTTCTTGAGGAAATAAATTATTTGTATTTATCTAGCCTGCAATGGTCGGATGCCACAACCATCATCAGAAAAGAGATTGACTCAATTGAGTCAACAATCTGGCAGGCATACCATTCTTTTAAGTTATCTGAATATTTTTTCTAATCTACGAGAGCCTCAATTGAGGAACTGCACAAAAGGTACTTTGAACTACAACAAAAATGAGACATCATTTTTCCTTTAGGCAATCTCCGAGAGATGTGTGCAGGACAAAATTTCACCGATGAATCGTACGCTCCTGAAGGCACAACAGGAAACTCTCTCTGATCCTTGCTCCATTGAAGAAGGATAATATCTCCTTGCATCCATTCATGTTCATGCACAAATTCTAACCGAAGCAATCTTACAATGGAATGATAATAAGGGTAAGTGGGTCACCCACATCCATAAAATCAAGTAGTCTTTCTCCAGTGGCACATCAAGCATACCCCAATGTTTACACCTTATACCCCTTGCTCATTGATGTCAAAAGGGGGAGAAACAAAAAGGATAAGAATTCTTTTTGAAAAATAACAAAAAAATAGAGATAGTCATCTTAGGGGGAGTTTCAGAGTTTGTTTTTGGAGCCTTCGACATTTTGGGATTTTGAATTTTGTTTGCCATCAATGACAAAGGGGAAGATTGTTGATATTTTTCATTGATGTCATTGTTCGGTCTGGTACTCCTATCTCTGGTGTTCTTACCTCTGGCTTATCCTTTGATTCGGTAGTGTCATTATCAGCACATATTTTGGTCTATGCAATGATTTACCAAATTATGTTTTTGGTCGAACTCCATTCAATATAGCATGGGATATCATTTTTTCATCTATGCCGACATCTCTAACACTTCGATGCAATTTGACTAGTGGAGAAGTAGATCCAGTATATATATACATACATGAAGTGGCATAAAGTGTAGTTATTTTTGATATGTATGATATTGATTTGTTTTGATTAAAGGTAAAAAATGGGTTTTGAAGGGGCTCAGAACCCTTAACATCAAAAAGCAGTTATATCGAAAGAAAAAGTCATCTAAAGCAAAACAACCCATCCACAACAAGACCACAACGAACAGTCAGCCAAAAAGAAGGAACCCACCCAACAACATTACATATTATTCAGGATATCAGCAACTTCAACATCACAAGTTGCATTCTTAACACCTTCATCCCCAACAATAGACATTTCATTAGCAATAGTACCAACCTGAGCCTTGGTCTTGTTACGGGTTCGAACTCCAGGTCCACCCGATTTTACCTCCCCAATCAAAACATAGCTCACACCCTTGTTAGCAGGCTTCTCGCCTTCCATCATCTTACCATCAACATCATCATCAACAACATCTTTACCCTTTGTAACATTATCCATAGTGGATGTCATACCAACAGATTCAACATTAAACCAAGCTTTGTTCCCCTCTTTTCCTTTCTCCACATTAGCAATAATCCTTTCCATGAGATTTTCCAAATTAAGGATTCTTCCTTCAAGATTTTTCTTTATCAGAAGCATTTCCTCTACCACAATCTTCAAGGAGTTCATAAAATCATCGATTTGATCCTGAACACAAGAATCCTCCATTTTTCTCGCAATACCCCTCACTTTCACATTAGTCATATTCATCTCATGGAAAATCCATTTAAAAAGCTTATCAAAAATAATAGAGCCTTCTTTAGTAGCTCCCAAGACATCACCAATAATATCTTTACCTATATTAAAAACCTCTTTACCCTCATCATCCTCCTCATGAAAGGAGCTAACCTTCTTTGTATCAACAACAATCTCCTTACCTTTTTCAGCAGCAATCGGCGTCACAGCCGGCAATTTGATCTTTCAGATGGACTCCACGATCTCAGCCACAACTACCATCCTTTTCATTTGCCTCTCCGAGTCCACCACAAGAGGGTCCATAGTAGCATTCCCAGCCCAATGCCCACCAAAAGAAACCCCAACAACCTCTTCCTTACCTTTCGGAGACCCCACAACATTCTATCTTCCATCCACTTTAAGAGGAGTGCCCAACTCAATATTTTTACAAGCAGACCTCACCACATTCCTCACACTATCCTCCATAAGAAATTCCCTATTTTTTAGGGCTGGGGGAGGAGAGGAAACCTCCCCAACCAAGTCCTTCACACCCTTTATGCTTCAGCTAAGCATTTCATCAACAAGTTCGTCGTTGATGGTCTCATAACCCTTGTCGGGGCTTGACCCCTCTTTTTTATGCTTCCCCAGAGTAGGGGATCTCATATCCTCATCCACAGTAGCAAGGGAGTCTGACACAAAGTCCACATCCTTCGAATCTGACTCCTTCTGCAAAATAAGCTTCCTTTTCTTCCTATTTTTATAGGCCACTTCCTCCTTAGAAATAGTTTCATAACCCTTATCCTTCTTAATTTTCACATCCTTAGGAGTCGAAAGTGATTTAACCACCTCAAAGGATTTTCAATAGTCAGAGATAAGGAGAATTACCCCACATGAAGAACAAGGTTCTTCTGATTTTTCTTGTGGTCAATAATTCCAGCATCCAACGAAGCCAAAAGGTATAAAGGAAAATAAATTCTTTTCTTCTAACAAAAATGGTTAAGAAGGATGAAGTGATAAGAATTCACAATAGAATAATGGGCTTTGAGAGAAATATACCTCATTAAATCCTCAACAACATCCACCCATAGATCCTTGATGGACTTCCTCTGATATCCCCCACTCTTCGCCGCTTTCAAGTCCTTGGATTCCTCCCCTTTGAAGAATATTTTCATAGCATTCTGCGCCTCTTCCTTATCTCTATAGAACTTCATGCCTTCCGTTGGTAAGCCAATAATATGAGCTATTAGATCTTTAGTGATGTCTAACTCCATCCCTCCAAGTTTCAACACCTTGTTGTTCCAATTTTTGGCAACAAGAGCAGTCACCTAGGGATTATTCCCATGCAATTTTTCAATATAGGGAGTCAATCCTCCCTTCTCAAGAATCGCCCACACCTCCTCATTATTCTTAACAACATTGCAAGAGAAGGGCTTTGCATGTTTCCTATCACCACCCGTGGTAGCCAAACTCACAGAGCCAAGGCAATTCACAACTTTCATGACAGAGACAAAACTTCTCGAGAAAGAAACACTAAGGATACCCACAATTCAAGTAAGAAAATAGATGTGGAAGAGGTAATTAATAGACATAGTAATCCACTCCCTACGAATATCCTCCTTAGTACCATGAGAGAAAGTCAAGTCCTGAATACCACTCCTCCAAATCATAGCCTTCCACCTGATAAAAGACATGCACACCCAACGCCACACACCACCATTATTCCTCTTAAATTTGTGCTTCATGATTAATAATTACAATCGCGTCTATAGGAAGAGGGTCATTTAAATCCCACTCTCGGGCCCCATGAACCCCCAAGTTAGCAAAGGTATCGACCAAATTATTTCCCTCTCTCAAAATGTGAGAGATATAAAAATCATCAAAGGAATTAAGGTTATCAATGGAATCCTTTATAAAATTTTCAATAGTCCAAGGGGAGGTAGCACAATTTTTCAAATTATTGATGATATTCAGAGAATCCCCCTCAAGCCACACTTTCTTAAAACCTTTCTTTTGAGCCAGTTTGAGACCATGATAGGCAGCAGCCGCTTCTGCAAAGTGGTTTGTCTGGGTTCCCAAAGGGAGCGCCACCGCAAAAACGAGCCTACCATTAGAATTTCTTAAAACTCCCCCACAATTAGCAAGTCTCGAATTACCTTTAGCCGCACCATCAAAGTTTAGCTTAACCCAACCATCTGGTGGAGCCTTCCAGACAACATTCTCTCTAGAAGTTTTCCCTTTATGAATAGGGAGGGAAATATTACAAGGCAACCTCCACTTCTGGGCAACACACAAATTATACTGACTCACCAAAAACTTCTTCCCATTATGAAAATAAATCCTAGCCATGAAATTTTCTTTAATAGCCGCAAAAAAATTATAGGCCACAAAGATAGCAGGAAGCGTAGAGTTTTTGAAGATCCTGTTACTATGTTCAAGCCACAAACGCCAAGAAACATGAGGCATAGAGAAAGACCACAACACCTACAGAGTCGGGTTGGAAGTAGGGCAGATCCACTGATACTTCAAGTCCTTAATCAAAGTAGGGAACACCCAGCTACTATTCCAGAGATAAAGCACATGTTCCCACACACTTCTAGCAAAGTTGCAACCAAGCAGCATATGGTAGGGATCCTCAGCCGCTTCTTCACAAAGAAAGCAACTGTTAACTAGCATAAAACCTCTCTTGACTAGATTATCAGTAGTTAATACCTTACTCTAGAAAAGAAGCCAGAAGAAAATATTAACCTTAGGAGTTAATCTAGGAGACCAAACAAAGGCCCAAAAAGGGGCAGGGCCAACAACACAGTCAATAATATAAAAATCCAAAGCAACAAAAAATTGACCATTAGAAGAAGGTTTCCAAAAAGGTTTATCAAAAGAGGGAGTTGAAGGGATATGAACTAGGGACAAAACCTTATACAAGTATTCCAATCTCGGATCAACATCATGCAGCCCTTTCCAACACCCATCATCAATATAATCAGCAAAAATCTACCAAACCTCCACAAACAATCCTCCATAAGGGGTTGGGCCCATGGCTCATCTTTGAGCGGTTTGTTGCCAATCCAACTATCTTCCCAAAACATAATCTTTCTCCCATTTCCCAACTGCCAAAAAATCCCCTTAGATAGAAGTCTACATGCCTTAACCATACAATTCCATAGAGTAGACCTAGAGGGGGGAGAAAAATCAGGTTTCAAAAAATCTCACAAATCATCAGCACCCCATAAGTATTTACTCCGAAAAATGTGCACCCATTCACTCTTATCATAGAATAACTTCCACAGTTGTTTACCCAAAAGGGCTATATTAAAATCATGGATTTTGTGAATACCAAGACCTCCAGCCTTTTTACTTTTGAAAACATCATCCCAAGCCACCAAGTGAATTCTTCTCCTATCCTCAACACCAGACCATAGGAAGGTTTTTTGAATACCTTCCAACTTATCCACAAATTTCCTCGACATAAAGAATAAACTGAGAGAATAAACAGGAAAATTTTGAAGAGTAGACTTAATCAATTGCACCTTCCCAACTTGGCTTAGCACCACACCCTTCCAACCATCCGGTTTAGAGTTATACTTATCAATCAACTCTCGCCATAATGACTCTGGGACAGACGAGCACAGGGGAAGGCCCAAATAAGAGGCGGGGAGATCACCAATATGGCACTGTAGAATTTGAGCAATTTTATTTTGCATGTACCTCGACATATTAAAAAGAAGATCACACTCTTAGGTAAGCTAACCTTTTTCCCAGAAGCAGCTTCATACTTCTGCAAAATGAATTCGATAGCCCTGTCTTCCTTAATAGAGGACTCTCCAAGCATGAGAGAATCATCCAAAAATTGTTGATGGGACCAAATGAGATTATTGGATGAAGGAGAGAAACCATTCATAGCCCCAAAATCAATAGAGCTTGAATAAGATGCCCCAAGGATTCCACCATAATTATAACAAAAAGGGAGAAATCAGATCCCCTTGCCTAAGACCCCTTGAGCACTCAAAAAAAGGGGTGGGCAAGCCATTCACAAGAAGAAAAAACCAAGGAGACAAAATTAATTGAAGGAAGAGATCCACCATCCTCTCTCCAAATCCAAAAGCCAGCAAAATCTTGGAAAAAAATCCCCAATTAACTCTATCATAAGCTTTGAGTAAGTCAAGCTTCAGAATAAACCCAACATGCTTATTGATAGTTAAGGAATGAATATTCTCATGAACTGAGAGAATAGATTCCAAAGTTTTCCTCCCCACCACAAACCCATTCTGTTGAGGAGAAATAAGATGAGGCAGAACACTTTGAATCCTACCCACCAAAACCTTTAAAAAAATCTTGTAGATCGAATTACATAAGCTTATAGGAAGGAATTCATCAAAATAAGAAGCCCCTGGTTTCTTTGGGACCAAAACAATAAAAGAGAAATTCAAATATTTTAGAAGAGAGCCAGTCCTAAAGAATTATTTAGTAGCCGCAACCACCTCCTTGACAATAATTTCCCAAAAAAACTGAAAGAAGAACATAGGAAAGCCATTTGGGCCCGATGCCTTATTCCCTTCAAAGGAGAAAACAACACTTCTAATTTCCTCAGCCGAAGGAATTCACACTAACTTCCTATTACTCTTAGCATAAATGACCTAAGGAATGTTCCTAAGAATTTCCTCCTGACAATCCAAATCCAGCTCCCCTTCAACCATAAGTAAATTTGAGAAATAAGAGGCAACAACATTTTTCAAATCAGCATCATTTTCCAGGACTTGATTGTTGTAATTTATTGGCTTAATGTGATTATTAGCCCTATGTTTCAAAATAGAAATGTGAAAAAACTTTGTATTCTTGTCCCCATTATTAAGCCACATGATCCTCGACCTCTGCTTCTAGAATTCCTCTTCCTTCACCACAATGTTGTGTAGTTTAGAAAGAAGAACATTTTATTTCAAAACCAGGGCTTGATCATACGTAGAAACTTGGATAACATGTTGCACATCATTAAGTTCCTTAGTCACCCCTTCCTTTTCCAAAAAAATATGGCCAAAGGATTTTCTATTCAATTTCCTGATAGTCTCCTTCACATTGGCAGGCTTCTTAGCAATTATGAACATAGAAGAACTATCTACTTGAATGTTCCACCAATCCGAGATCAAATTCCTAATGTTTGGGTGACAAGTCCACATCTTTTCAAATCTGAAAGGGAATTTTTTCTTCCCCCCCAAAAGATCCAAAGAAAAATACAAGGGAAAATGATCTGACCCCAATCTAGTGAGCACAGAGAGCGAGCAAGAGTAATACATCAGCCAATCTGGGGTCACTAAAGCATGATCAAGTTTCACTTGGATGAGAGCATCTCCCACCTGCCTATTAGACCAGGTAAAGGAATCACCCTTGAGATCCAAATCAAGAAGGGCATGATCATTTTAGAGACTCATTAAGTCATATCTACTATCATCCGCAATCTGCGATCCACCCACCTTATCACCATCATTCAAAGGCATATTAAAATCCTCCATGATCAACCAGTTACCAACAAAGAACCTAGATTTAAAGTCTCCCAGACTTTCCCAAAACGTTTTTCTGGCACTCTTACTATTAGGGGCATAAATATTAGAAAGAGTCCAAACAAATTTATCCCTCAGGTGAAGGAAAGAAGTAGCAACATGATTACCATCATTAAACACCTCCATCCCTTGAATAATCTTGAGATTCCAAAATATCACAATCCCTCTTGAAGCACCCACAACATCCGAACTATGCATACCACAATCCTTAAACAACTTATTCTTCAATCTCACTAACTTGTCAAAACCCATTTTAGTCTCTTGAATTAACACAATATCAGGCCGATGATCCCTAACTAGATTAGCTAGGAGATCATGCATATGAGGGTGGTTTAACCCTCACATATTCCAAGAAATTATCTTCATGAAAACTTATTGGAGGTGCTCTTAGAGCACATCTCTAGAAAAGTCCTCTTCATACCATCCACAATGTCTAGACGACACTCCTTCTCCCTTGTAACATTTGCAGGAGGCCTACCTCTACCTCTCGGCTCTAAACCACAATCAGATCTTTGCCTATTTCTAGTCACCACTCCCAGAGAGGGAGAATGCTCCTTTCTACACCCTCGAACCAGAATCTAAGGAGGATTATCCAAGTCCTCGACATCACCATTATCCTTTACATCAAATAGGACCTCCAAACTTTCTATTTTTGAACCATAATCCTGAATCATGCTCATTTCCACCTGGGGATACTGGGACACCCATTCACATAAGCATTAGCCAATTCTGTAACCTCCATTTTCACAAGAGACACCTTCGTAGCCTCCTTTTGTTCATCCACATAAACCTTCACAAGAGACACAACAATAGTTCCACCCACTTCCTGCTCCTTATCCAAATCAATAGCATCTATCTTGCTTTCTAGAAGCTCACCCTTCTCGACCAAATCTGAATCCATACCTCTAGTTATAATGGCCTCATCCACACCACTCAGCGGAGGGCCCTCCTTTTCCAAGGGCTCCAAATCCTATTCATTAGCCTTCACCTTCTCATGCCAGTTTTTGGACATCTTCTTCAGAACTTTAAGAGGAAACTTCTTCGCCCAGTGACCAACCTTGGAGTTTATCTTTATCATAGTAGGTAAATCAACAAATTCTTCAACATTCACACTAAATATAGCATAGAACAACCACTTCTTGGATGCCATCATTTGGTCAATCGAAAATAAACAACCAAAGGTACTAGTAATCCCTTTAAACACTTCCTCATCCCATAATTCCAATGGGAGCCCAGGAAGTCTAAACCAGACC
The DNA here is from genome assembly GCA_007115665.2 of Sequoiadendron giganteum. Taxonomy (NCBI): domain Eukaryota; kingdom Viridiplantae; phylum Streptophyta; class Pinopsida; order Cupressales; family Cupressaceae; genus Sequoiadendron; species Sequoiadendron giganteum. Next base: position 353,043,704 of record CM021104.1, on the reverse strand, counting down.
AGAGCAGACGCAAAAGAATAAGAGTTCGGGTTAAACCCAGGTTCCCATTTTTTTAACATTAGCAAGGACTTTCCCAAAAACTAGGGTTCACTCGTCAATGTTGCCATCATATCATCTTCACAGTTGAAGGTGAAGGAGAAAAACCCTTTGGCCATAGCCACCACATCAACTTGTCCCTTAGGCCTCCAATGACTACCAACAAATTTACGAACCAACTCAATATGGGGTCGGGGACCAATAAATTTACCCAGCAGAGCCATATCCATATTTGACATACTCTTATCAACAATGTAGTCCAGGACAGAGATAGAGTATTCACTAGTTAAGGAATTAGAAACAAAAGGCATAGGTGGTGAAGTAATTTTACCTACAGGCTTCATCCCAAACAGATTCTTCCAATGGATAGGATAACTCGAAGAAAAGTCATTCTTAGTTTTATTAGCCCCAAAGGCCACACTATTAGGAGTCCCATCAAAAGCACTAGATAACTGACCTAGCCCAGACTTTTCTACCCCGAGATTCCCCTTTTTAGGAAAGGACGACGGAGAAAGAGTAATGGACACAACTTTCGGAGCCCCATTCCTCCCAAAAAAGTCATTTCCCATCAAAAGGGACCCACAATCCTTACCTACAACAAAGGACCCACCTGACATCACCCTCACATCAACAAGTTGTCCACCATTAACGCCAGCAACACCATCAAGAATTTCTACCTTTCCAAAATTTGAAAAAACACCACCGCCATCGCCACCACTCGGAGAGCTTCCTTCCATCACTCTTTGTTGATGGCAGATAGTGATTTGTTGATATTATCTTGCGAACTGATATATGTGTACTATAGTAGCTTTATATAGTGTCTGTACAAAAGAATCTTGTGCTTCAGCAAGAACTGTATTCATGCATATGCAGATGCAATTATAGCAGTTCAGTTTTGTAATACATACTCCGACAATAAGTCACCTCTTAGCTGTAATAGCTGGCCTTTTTTATTTTGGGCAGTGAGACTATCAATAGTGAGCGAACTGATAGTGAGCCACCCAACAGTGAGCCACCTATGTATTATGTAACTGGTTACTTAATACTTGAGAGTTAGCCCTCTCTGTGGTTTTTCCCATCTTGGGTTGCCACGATAAAAAATCTTGGTGTTATGTGGTGTTGCGCTAAATTGGCTATTGTTCAGTAATTTAATTATGTTATGTGGACAACTATTTAAAGTTTTTAATATTTTTAGAGGAATACTGATTCACCCCTCTCCTCTAAGTATTCCAGATGTTCAACAATGAGAACCCATTTCAATAATATCATTATAACACCATGCTAATCCTAGGTCCATAATTTTCTTTAAAATTACAATTCATGTGCTTTATCAAGGTCCAATTCACCCAACATTTATATGTGCCATTTTATAATCACACGAGATTCACCAAGTTATTTCTATACCATTTAAAAATCCTAATTTTTTTTCCAAATATGGATTGATATAAATACAATAAAACTTTGATTAATCTTGTACATATTTTTTTTAGTTTCAAGCTCTCGATTCAGATCATAAGAAAGTTACAACCACATGAATTGTTGCATTAGTGAGTCAGTGAAAACCTAAATGTAAGTTATGATTTCTTTATGTAGCATCATAAATTTTCACCCTTGATAATTTCACACTAGAATTTGCTCCCCCCTAAGTAATTGAACCTAATTATGCATTTAATGTCGTAAATCATGCATTTCATTGCCCATTTGGATATTTAACAAGAAAAACCATGTACAAAACGAAGTCAAACATTTAATATTTTTCTCTCGATGCTTTACACCCCATAAAATAGGGCTAGGAAAAAGTTTCTCTAGGCAACTTGGTCCCCTATTTTTCCTCCAAATTTTATGTTGGAGTTGGCATTTTATTATTTGAATTTCAAATGTCAAATGTCAGCTATCAAGATTTAATTTTTGGGAAATTAGATTAATTGCATATAAATACCTAGTCATTTCATCATTTGAAAACTAAGTGGAAATATTTGAAGCAAGAGCATTATCAAGTCAAGAGCAGTCAAGAGAAAATTTATTGCAGCATTTCAATATTGAAGCATCATGCCAAGTTTTATGTGAGTTTGTTCATGTTTATGTTATCATTTTGTTTGTGAGGACTAAACCTTGTAGGTCTTCCAAGAAATCAATCCTATTTGAAATCAAGCCTTGAGGTCATGTGCATGACTTTGATCCTTCAAGGAAATCAGATTTGAGTGGTGAGTTGCAGTCCATTGTTGATTCATCATTAATTTTTCATTTAGCCTCTATCCCTCAAAAGGATAAGCTCTCTTTTATCAAATTTTCCATTGTGGAGGTGGTAACACCAACATAGGGTCTGACTAAGGTAAGCCCCTATATGGCACAATCCTTCCTCTCTCTTTGAATGTGTAGGTTTCAGATCCGAGGAAGATTGGAGGAAGATTGAAGGTCATTTATTCATTGTTGCATTCAAACCCTACAACTTGACAAGACAATTTAACTCAATTATCTCAACATCCAACAAAGATCCGGCAACGAGACCCAAAAGGAAGAATGTTATGATTAGACTCTCAAGGACTATGAAGAAATTTTTTAGTTTCAGCTACTAGGACATTGGCACCTTGAGTGACTTAGTTCTTCAAATTCAACTCCAGATTTATATTCCAGGTGCACAAAACTCTCCTCAGTCTAGTTTTGAACACCAAATTTGTCTGTGACTTTCCAAATTTTCTTTTTTTGCATCAAAATATGTTATTTGCATAATTTTCTAGTCATATCATTATATTTCATACAAAATCCATTTTCAAGTCCTTAAATTCAGATACTAGAATTGATTGGCTCACCTTCAGGTTGCAAGTCAATCTCGCATCGTAGGCGATCTTGAATTTAATGATAAGAATCCCTAATTGTGGAAAAGAGAGACCTTGTGAAATCCTAAAGTTAAGTCCTAGGGTTTCACTTTTCCACTTTATCACTTTATAGTGTTATAATATTATTTATCTCTTTTCCATTTTTACTTCATTCTTACAGAATGATATTGAGTAGGAAGACATCATAGTGCTAGTGATTTATATTCTATGATTCCTTTTTTTTTTTTAAATGTAGCTTTTATTTTGTGAGAGATGTCAAGTAGGAACAAGTTTCTTGAAAGTGGTGAAGGGAGGCCATCAAAACATAGAACATTTTTTTACTTTGGCAATGTTTGTGGTCCATCAAATCAAGATGGAGCTACAACATCATTACTTGTACCACATATTAATGTAAAGTATAATACCTTAGAAGATGATCATAGTGAGTTAGTTGACTCAAATGAAAATTCCACACTCATAGATGATGTTGTAGGGGATACCCAAGGTAGCAATAATAAATCAACCTCAAGAAGTGATAAGGAAGATGTAGATCTTGAATAGAAGGGTAAAAGAAAAGCTAAATAAAAAATTGGGTGTGAGTAGGATATGATAAGGAATTTCTAGATTGATTGGCTATCAAAGTTCCCATTCATTGAATCAATGGAGAATGCAAACAAAGATGAAACTCCAATAAAATTCAAGTGTAATATTTGTAGTTGGAAATATGGTAGACAAGATGTTGCAACTAAAACTTGACACTATAAAAAACATATTGGTAAAGTTTATGAAAATTAATAGATGGAAAGGAAAACATAGTGATAAAAAAGAAAACAAAGGAAGATTGTCTTCATGTTAAGAATTTTCTTGAATATGATGCACATATATAAAGAAAGGAAAAGCTTGCCACATGTGGAGGCACAATTGAAGCTCAATTTGGAAAGATGATGGGAGAAGAAAAAATGATTAAAACTGTTCAATTGAGTGTTGTTTTCATATTTTGACTAGAGGGAATCCTAATTTGAATTTGCATGTTTGAGGTGCATTGCCGACCTTGGAGAGGGTTTAAAGGTTGAGGATGGTATAAGTATGAGTTGAATTGTTGAAGAAGGTTAAGATAGAAGCAAGCTAGATGAATGTGTGAAGTATATGATGTGAGTGATGTGAAATTGAGCAGAGCAGTGCAAACTTTCAAGTGTTGGATTACCAGATGTAGTGAGAAGATGGTGTCTACAATCATTCATACAGATGGTGAAGGTGTTGGAGCTATTGTGGTGGAATATTTGTTTCATTGAGATCATGTTCTCTGTGTAACATTTATTCTCTATCTTCTTTTCATTCCAAAAGTGAGCCTTGGTTGTGAGCCTTTCTAGACAATGTTTCCTATTCTGGCAGTGAGCCCTTGTAACCAGTTTTGCTATTACTTATTTATGTGACCTAATCCTCATCATGGTTTTTCCATGTAAATTTGGTGTTTTCTTGTACATGGTGTTGAAGTTGTTTCATTTTCTGTTATTTTCCTTTCATGCTAATTCATCATAATAGATCAAAGGTTTGATGAATGCATGTGGATCTAAATATTAATGAGGGTTTTGATGTTTTGATAAGGTACAACTGATTTACCCCCCTATCAATTGTCTTGTTCATTCAACAAATATCTAGGAGACATAACTATCATTAGCTCAAATCCAAGGACAAATGGGTATATTGCAATAGGCATAAGCATATTGGGCTTCAACTGTGATAAGACTCAAGGTACAATACAAACATCTCCTTCCCAATTAAGCCTCATGTATTGAGAACAAGGCATCATTTTAAAAGATGGGATGATGTTAGCAAGTCAAGGATAGGGTTAGAACCTTCCACAAACAACCCAAAAAGGTCTATGGTACTTGGAAAAATATTAGATATCTCTAGGAGTCATGTCCCTTCAAGCGAATGTATGCATATATGTAATGTAAAAAATATGCATAAGATAAATAAATATATATAAAGAGATATATTGTGAAGTAGAGACTAAGACCTAATTTTGAGTATGAATATAATATAATATAAAAGAGTTATAAGGATTACATATATGTGTGCAATGAATGTATGAATGTTTCTTTTGTTGTTAATATGATATGCTTTAAGTATTCCTTCTAGAATCCTACCACAAATTCGTGTTTCTCTTATTGTATCATCTGGGGTATAAACAAACTACATAAGAAGTACTAGGGTACAAATATCTGGACTGTACTTCCACATCCTTCTTGCTATCATCCATCTTATCACAAATTTTTCCTTTCCGTCTATTATTTGATTTTCATAAAATTTACCAATATGTTTTTCTACAGTATCAAGTTTTAGTTGCAACATCTTGTCTCTACCATATTTATAACTATAAATATTACACTCGCACTCTATTTGAGGTGCATCTATTTTTGCATTCTCCATTGGTTCAATGAATGGGTACTTTAAAATCGAATCAATCTAAAAATTCCTTATCATATCCCACTCACACCCAATTTTTTATTTAGATTTTCTTTTACCCTTCTATGTAGGATATGCATCTTCCTTATCATTTGTTGAGGTTGATTTATTATGGCTACCTTGGTTATCTCCTAGAACATCATTTGTGAGTGCAACATTGTCATCCAAGTCAATTAACTCATTATGATCATCTTCTAAGGTATTGTATTTTTTGTTAATATCTGGTGCAAGTGCTTATGTTGTAGCTCCATCTTGATCTGATGGACCACAAACATTGCCAACATACAAAATTATTGTTCTATTTTTTGATGACCTCACTTCACCACTTTCTAGAAACTTGTTCCTACTCAACATTTCTCACAAAATCAAAGCTACTAAAAAATTTATTTTTGATTAAGAAGGAATCATAGAATATATATCCCTAGGCCCAAGATGTTTCCCTATTCAATATCATCTATAAGAATGAAGCAAAAATGGAAAAGATATAAATGGTATTATAACACCATAAAGAAATCATTATTTACATTTAGGTTTCATTGACTCATTAATGCAACAATGCATGGAGTTGTGACTTTCCTATGATCCAAATCGAGAGATTAAGAAAAAAATCATATGAAAAAGATTAATTAGAGTTTTATTGTGTTTATATCATTCCATATCTGGTGAATTTTATAGGGCTTTTAAATGGCATAGAAATAATTTGGCAAATATTGTGTGATTATAAAATGGTACATATAAATGTTGGGTGAATCATGCCTTGATAAAACACATACATTGTAATTTTCAAGGTGATTATGGACCTAGGCTTAGTATGAAATTATAATGGTATAAATAGATCCTCATATATAGTGAAATTTAATGGGATTGGTGAAATGGGTCCTTATACATGATGAAATTTTAATGGTATTGACAAAATGGGTCCTCATGCATGGTAAAATTTTAATGGTTTTGGTGAATATGTGGGTAGAATCACCATTAGAAACTCCTAATTTACTATCATAAAAATATTAAATAAAAATTTATCATAAAATAAATTGATGGTGAAATGAAATTCATTTGATGAATAATTTGTAAAATTTGAGTGATTTTGCCCCTCATTAGTTGCAATATATTCACTAAATTCTAATTTGTGGATATGAACTATTCACCAATTGACAAAGATCAACCACTTAAAAAATAATTGGGAACCAGTTACCCCAGTTATAATCCACCCCTACCTTAGGTTCTTTAACATTGGGTCTCAAGAAATTCATCGCTTTTTCATATATCCTACTTTTTTATAATCCTAAATTTCTTAGGACCACCTACAAAAAAATTCTTCAAGCACTACATAATTCAAGGAATAGAAATGCATGTCACAAATTTATGTCCATCCTTGAACTAGAAATGGGACTTGTTCAACATCATGCAACTTCTATTGCATTGCAACACTTCAAATAGCCTTCCCACTACATAATAGAATATGACACAAAAGAGAATACCATTTGAAGTATATTGTTTTTCCGTCACTTTTTATCACCATCAAGACTTTATAGATTCCTTCTACGATAAAAGTGGCAAGTCAAAACTTTTTTCAAGTCTTCATGTTGAATGTTGACTGCCATCATCATTAGGTGGATTGGCATCTATTCCTTCTAGTCCATAGCCAACATGACATAGGGCATAGAAGTTGTTGATGAAGTAGTCTTCAAAAATATCAAAGTCAAAAGTCTTAACTTTGTCTCAGAAAATCTCATATCTTGGTCCTTTTTCTTTTGACGAAGAATCCACATAACCCTATAGTTGTACTTGTCCTTAGTAAATTCTCTATATAATGAATCCAAATTTATGGGGACACTTGCAATAACATTTAAATTGAATACTTTGGAGATGAATTCTCTATCCAACCTTGTTAGGATTCCACCCTTATCATTCAGTATTTTCATAGACTATGGATTATACCTCTTTGAAATATCTCTTATCAGGTTCACATTTATGAAAAAAGTTGACACCACCAATCTTCCTATGTCTAAATTCTACATATCTGATATTGGTCTCACAAAATTTCTCCTCCTGTAGTTATAACTGAACAAATCCCAACCTTGAGTAGGGATTGATGCACCCCTCACATACTCAACTCTATTAGTTATTCTATTTGAGAGAATTATAGATCCTTGGGCATGATTTTCATTTTTAAAAGAGCTTGGAATTTGACTTAAAATATATTATTCTTGTCACATTTTCATTTTTTGAACTTGTGAAGTTGACTACAACTAGGATTTCAACTCATTTTATGTTTATCTCTAAACTAGGATTTCAAATAATTGACTACAACTATTGTTTTATTTACTTCATAAGAAATTATATAACTTAGAAAACCTAACTAGAAATAGTCATGCTTAAAATAATCCTTTTACAATAACAATTATGAAGAATCTTATTCACCCTTTCTCGATGCTCAAAAACCCTAGTTTTCATAGTCACAACTTCTAAAATCACTCTAATGACTCAATTATTCCACACAAATTTCTTTTGGATGTGTAAGGATAAAGAGTTCAATTAAATTGAGTGGGAATAGTTAAAGGTAAGGTATAAATCCATCACTTCTATAGTAATGGTTCATACAAGTGAAACCATGGAGTCTCATGTTGGTCATTCTCAGGTTTGAACATTGACCATTGATCTTGGTAGTAGGTGAGAGTGTTTTGATCGATAGGTAGCACACTAATTTTCTTAAGCATAAAAATTTAAATTAACATTATGTAAATCATGATGTAATGAATTCTTGTAGCCTATAAATTCAATTTTCAGTCATGGTGGCAGCCCCACAATCACCATCAAGTTTACAAACGAGGACACCAAGTCACCATTCCAGGTATTGATATAGTGCGCTAGTGTAGATTTGAAAGGCTCTCATTTAGATAAATTGTGCTACAAATATTTATTCCACTATAATGATAAAGTGACATGTGGTGCCTTATCACTCACTTACTTGTTCATCAAAAACCATGAAGTCACCCGAGACCAATCTTTAGTGCACAACTTAGAAGTATTTGTAGATCAAGAAGATGCATGTGCTTGAATGAGGAGCAACCATATGGATGAGAGTAGGTACCACCATACAATTAATTATTTAAGAGAATAATTAGGTTTATGGTAAAGGCATAAACATAAATGGCTCAGCTGGTTACTAGGATATAGGGGCTAGTGAAAAAATAAAGCCCGATACACAATGTTTTGACTTAAGGGAGTGTTACGAGCTAAAATAGTCAATGATAGATTATAACATTAAAGTATAGGCCAAATGAAAAGGGTTTAGGGTTGTAGGAAAAATGAATAAACCCTTAGGAATATACACTATCACCACTTGGAAAGAGTGTTAGCAAATTCACTACAATCTATCATCATACACATAGACAATAGGTAGGAGCCACAAACATTGTATGAAAAAGGCACGATTGGTAATCTAGACGTGGGGTCAAAACAATTTAGACGTACTTACAAGCTCAACTATTCACTAGAAAAATAGAACCATGAAAAATTCAAACATGAATCAAATATTATAGGGGTTTTAGGACTTTTGGTAACCCTACAAAGTTTGAATACTAAAACCTTAAAAATTATAGGTTTTAGGACTTTTGGTAACCCTACAAAGTTTGAATACTAAAACCTTAAAAAAAAATGCAAGGCTTAATAAACTCATTGATACTTGTCTCTATTTTAGAGATCTTATGTACAAATTTGGGTGTTTCAGATTTTTTTCTAGAATAGAATTCATGCCATTGATCTATACATTATTTGATGATCAATTTTTTTATAATGTTATATGTACATCAATGTGAATAGTAACTCTAGTCATACTTTTGAATTATTATTTTATTACTTGCACCTACATAAAATATAAAAACAAATATTTTTTTCCAATGAGAAGGTGCCAATAGTGCATTAGACATATATGTTTGTTAGGGTTTGTCAATAGTTAAATAAATTGTTAGCTACACACATCATCATGGCGTTGGAGTGGAAGACTATGCAGTTACACTCAACTATAAATTGTGTTATGAAGCTCAATTGAGTTGTAATTAGCACTCGAAATGTATGCAATGTGTGAGGGCCACACAAGATTGAGTGCATAAGCCATTAGTGATATGGTAAATATTTATTATGAAAAAAGGAGACAACTAGAAATTTGAAGGAGTGGCTAGTGAAATGATGACATAGGAAACATCATTAAAACAACTTAAGGAATTCTCACAGGTTAAACTAGTCACTAATTAATTAGAACCTTTGAGAGGGAGATCATTTTATAGTGACACCTTCTTGGCTAGTGTGTGATTGTAATTTATCTAGCCGTTGGTGATAGGTACTTTTTGTTTATCACATAGAAATTTGTGAAAGAAATTATTGTTCATTAATTCTTCTTGTGCCTCATAATACATAAATACTTGGAAAGGGGAGGATATTAATGATGAAAATTATTAATGATATAAAATACCAATGCCTTATAAGCCTTCAATATAAAATATAATTTATTTAGGTATTATTTTATTTGTGAGTAGGCTTAAGGGAGCTAGAGCCCATAAAAGATAATACAAATAGATACAAAATTGGTTGCTCCTATGGAGGGCCAGGTTTATATTGTATTTATATTAACTATGATAAGTCTAATTAAAAAAGTCAACATTAATATAAACTATAAATTTGAACAGAATTGAAATTAGGGGTCAAACTTTGAGCTTGAAATGAAGACAAAAGACGAATTTATAGTATTAGCATTGGAAAATTTGGTGATGGATTTCAAAAACTTCAAACGCTAGTGAGCATGGTGACAATTCTTAGCCACATTATCCCCAACAACTTCAATTAGAAATGGCACCCAAGGGTGTTGTATCTAGGATGCATAGTAGGCCCTATCCCAATATCGCTCTAGAAACCAAGCCCCATAATGACCCACTCTAGAAAATATTTCAGACCCACGTTCTATTTGGGCTTAATGCGAGCTTCAACCACCTTATTTTATAGTACCTTTAGCTTCCCCTAAGTCCAAAATAACCACCACAAATTAAGAGGCATCAATAAAATTGACTCAAACTATTTTTTCATCTTTCATGGAAATTTTCTCTAAGACCATCTTAATCACTTCCAAAACCATTGAGGAGTTATTCTTAAAGATATTATTCATCCTTAGCTCTAAAATAGATCCCTTAAGTAACATCTAACTCAACTTCAATTGCAAACATAATGTCAGCTCCATTATATCGTAGTGAATAGAGAAGAGAGAAAGTAGGTATATTATAATGGATACAAAGAGCATCAAGTTGGTGAAGTATATATAGATTAAAAACATCAATACTCAACCCTTCCATATTTAGTTCACCAAAAATAAAGTAGATATTCATTGAAGTCAAATCAATACATATCCCTTCAACATTTAATTCATGACAAGACACATAATGTTAGTACAAAAAGTTATTTCTAAGACACAAGTGACACCAATGTGTTGTACGTGATTTGACATATTACTCCACCAAGTGTCGATAAGCCAACTCAATAGAATCAAGAAAAATATTCCAATAAAGTAGTTGAACTGTAGATTCATTAAGCACTTCCCACAAAATTGTTGACACTTGTCTCTACTCCAAAGAATTTAGGTAGAAATTTGAATGTGTCACAACTTTGGCCTAGAATAGAATGTATGCCATTGATTTGTGATTGCTTAACAATGAAAATGTAAATCTATTTAAACTATCAGTTCACAAAGTAACTTAATACTTATCATTTAACATTTGATAAATTTTTCAACCAAATTTTTCTTTTTCAAAAAATAACCAACACATTCGTCAAATAATTAATTTTATAGTTTTGAATATTTATATAATTCTCCATTAATCATTTTCATTTTTAATACAAATATAACAATAATTTTTTTTCAAATCTATTTGTAATTTGCCATCAACCTTATTTTGTTTTTATGAATACAAGTATAATTCACCGACAAAACTATTTCTTTTTATAAAATCTATCTATAATTCACCAAGTTTTTCTACAAATTTCTAGTGATTTAAAAAATCATCAATAAAATTAATATTTTTTTTGAAAAAAAAAGGAAACACTTGCCAATAGAAATTAATATTTTTTTCCAAAAAATGAAAGATTCACCAAGATTTTATATCTTTTTTTAGGGGGGTTTCTTAAATTTATCACTGAAAATCATGCCAAGCAATTTAGTGCAAAAACCAAAAACATATTATATTTTTATTCCTAGCCTCATTGCAAACCATATCCACTTAACTCATTTTATCATCACCAATTAAATTAATCATTTTTTATCTTGTGTAGGGGGGAAATATTTGTTTATCTTTGTATCATTTATGCTTTCTTTCTTTCTTTCTTGTGTGTATTATCATTTGTTTTCCTTTGTAACAATCCTTGTAATATCTAAATATAATGATATTATGGTGCCATTCAATATATGACTTCATGTGACCTTATTCTTCTAGGTTAGCCCCTTTATTCCCTCACATCATCACCCCATTCATTATACCTTAGCACATAACATCAAGTGCCATATAAAATAAAGGTTTCTCACACTATCTCAACATGACTATCTTCCCTATTCCATCCACTATACATACCTTGTTATCTTTTATCATTAGCTCCCTTCATCCATTTTGAGAGCACACTCGTGTTATTTCTACCCACCTATCCTCCCAAGGGGGAATTTGTAATATCCCCCAATTAAATATTTAAAATTTGAATTGGAAATCTTTGCAATAGAGTAAATCAAGTATAAAATAAAGTGCACCAAAAACTTCAAAATGAGATTAAATAATGATCAATTAATGAGAAAATATTCATTATAGATTTGAACATGAATTTAAATCATTGTTGTTGTTAATAAATTAGCTAACAAATGAATAGCTACTACAAAAATGCATAAAGAAAACTCAACCTAAAAACTCTAGCACACCATTAAAAACCAAAACAAACTCCACACAACTCCCAAACTATTATCAATTGTTCTGGATAGAAAAAATACATAAGAAATAGTTCTAATATAGAGATATTTTCTGCTGATAACAACAATACTAACCAAAATACCAAAAACTATACTTTGCACTCCAAACTACACAACTCTTGCCAATTGTTTGATAAAATGAACACAAAAATTAGAAATTCCAGCACCAATGAAATTTCTAAATGAAATTGCTCCAAGAGACCATTAGAACCACTATCTTTGAGACTCAATCCCTTTGGTTCACTAGCCTTGGAGATTCTTCCAACATCAGTTTATTGGTTTCTGAAGGAAAGTCACAACCTATGAAAGGAAACAATGCATATAATGACTAAATCTTCGAATCCAAAACAATTAATATTCAATCTCCATTTCTAGCACCAACATGGGCATCCAAATCCTAATGCCCAAGAGAGGAAATATTGGATGCCAAGAATAAAATCACTATAAAAACGCTACACTCTAATCTACCAAAAAACAATTGTTAACTTGTGCCAATAAAAAGTCAAATCATAAATCATTTTCTTTTTCAAAAATCCACACACACCTTGGACCACAATAATATTTTATGAAAATTAATTTATCAACAAGGATAATTTAATTTATTTATTTTGTAAAAACAACTTTCTCGGTTCATCTATAGGACCAAACTCGCTATTTTAGGAAACTGGGCTTACTAAAAATAGTAAGTGCTAAAATTAGATAGGGGACATGACAAGTCCTCCCTCCCAAATATTTCTTGTCCTCAAGCAATGAAGAATTGGATGGTTGATAAATTTTGACCCTTCCCATGTTGCATCTTCAATTAGCAAATCCTTCCACTTGACTAAGTGCTCGTTGATGCTTCTGTTTCTTAGCTTTTTCTCTCTTGTATCCAAAACATTTTCAGGTATCAAATTCAACTTTCCCTCACCATCTAAAGGTATTAATTTAGGAGAAGTCATAACTTTTTGTCCCACCACTTTCTTGAGGAATGAAACAAGGAAACCATTATGTGTTTTACAACCCAGTCCAACTCATAGGCTACTTCCCCAAACTTCTTGACGACTTTGTAAGGTCCATAAAATTTTGTCTTGAGACTTTCCACTCTATTTTTCTTTAGGGAAATTTTCCTATATGGATGCAACCTTGAAAAAATCAAATCACCAACCTCAAAAAATCTCTCTGTTCTCTTCTTATCTGCATACAAATTTTGTTGATTTTGAGCATAGTGAAAATTTTCTTTGAGAGAATTCAAAATCTTGACTTTGTTGATAAAGTCATTTTCTGTAGGGACTCTACTATCTAAAAACAATAAATCAAAAAAAAAAAGAGAATCCTAACCATAAATATCCTAAGAGTGAGACATTCCAATGGACATGTGATGGGAAGTGTTATAAAAATATTCCCCTAAATGTAACCATTTCACCCAAACACCTTGCTAATTTGAAACATAATTCCTGAAATATCCTTTTATCAACTTATTGACAATTTTTGTTTGCCCATCCATTTGGGGATGATAGCTTGTGCTAGGTGTGAGCTCTATGCTTTTCAAATAAAAAAAATCCTTCCAAAAAGAGCTAAGAAACCTATTGTCCCTATCACTAACAATATTCCTTGGCAAACCATGTAATCTAAAAATATCTCTAAAAAATAATTTTGTTGCCTGGGGTGCCTTAAATTCATATGTGATAGGAAATAAATGTGCATATTTTGTCAATCTATCAACCAACACAAATATGCAATCTTTACCTTGAGCTTTAGGAAAACCCATGATGAATTCCATAGAGATGCTTTCCTACTTGTGCTCAAGAACTGGAAGTGGTTGAAGTAACCCAACTGGAAAAATATACTCACCTTTGTTTTGTTGACAAACCATACATTCTTTGTTGTGTTTGAGTATATCCTCTTTCATTCCCATCCAATAAAACCTCTCTCATATTTAACTATATGTCTTATAATACCCTTGATGGCCAACCAAAGAGTTATCATCAAAATCTCTCAACAACTTCTCCTTAATTTTTGACCCCAATACCAGGTATATCCTATTCTTGTAATAGATCAATTCGTCAACAATGGTGTACGTGTCATCTTCCAATATCCCATCCAATATGTTAGAGGCAAATGAATCCTTAACATATTCTAAAATTATGGATATTTTCTAATCAACATTGATAGTAGAAATAGAGCACAAAGAGGACTTCCGAGAAAGAGCATCAACAACTACATTTTTCTTCCCTTTAACATACTCAATCTCAAAATCACAAGCTTGCAATTTACTCACCAATTTATATTGGTGGTCATTCAAATCCTTTTGGTTCAAAAATAATTGTAGACTATTGTGGTCAATCTTAACCATGAACTTCCCACAAACAAGATATTGTCTAAACTTGTCTAATGCATGCATAATTGCCAATATTTTTTTTCTCATAAATAGAGTATCCTCTTTCCAATTGATTTAGTTTCCTACTCTCAAAATCTATTGTATGTACTCTTTGAGTTAGGACATCCCCAATACCTTCCCTAGATGCATCACACTCAACAAATAATGGAAAAGAAAAATCAGAAATTGCAAGCATTGGGCATGAACTCATTACCTTTTTGAGCTTTTCAAATGTACTTGGATCTTCTTCGGTCCAAATAAAAAATCCTTAATAAAATTAGTAAAAGGGGCAGCAAGATGAGAGAAATCTTTTACAAATCTTCTATAATAGCTGCATAGCCCGAAGAACCCCCTCAACTAAGTAAGATTGGTGGGTGGAGGCCAATCTATGATAGTCTGAATATTTCGTTGGTCAGCTTGCACACCCTGTGAACATATGACACCTCCCAAATACAAATTTTAGTCATACCAAACTAGCATTTAGATAACCTAGTATACAATAATTTTTCTCCAAGATACCTAAAAATATATCCAAATGTTCCAAACGATCTTCCCAAGTTTTTCTATAAATCAAAATATCATCGAATAACAACAAAATAAATTTTCTGAGCTACCTACTGAAAACCTTATTCATGCAAGATTGTAATGTTTTTGGTGCATTTTTGAGACAAAATGGCATGAAAATAAATTCAAAGCGGCCATAGTGACATTAGAAAGTAGTCTTCTTGATGTAACATCCTCTTTCCTCATGCAGATTTGGTGGTAACCTAATCTTAGATCAATTTTTGAAAAATAAACTGCTCCATGAAACTAATCAATAAGTTCATCTATCATTGGAATAGGATATCTATTCTTAATAGTTTTCTTATTTAAGGCTATGTAATCTATGCACATGCTCATTGTGTCATCCTTCTTTTTCACCAAAACTATAGTAGAGGCAAATGGACTAGAGCGAGGCCTTATGAACCCTATGTCCAGAAGTTCCTAGATGGTTTTCTCTATCTCTTCCTTGTAATCCATTGGGTAATGGTAGGGAGTAGTGGTTATAGGTTTGGAACCCTATTCTAACTCAATGACATGCTCAAATCCCCTATCCGGTGGTAACCCTAGAGGTAAATCATTAAAAATAATACCATGCTTATCAAGAATTGATTGAATTTCAAAATGATTCTTACCTTGTTTCTTGGAATATCTTGTAGTTTGGATTAATATTGCTTCTTCCCAAGCTAATTTTCCTCTTAGAAAAGTCATCTTCATCCTCTCAACTAAAACTAATCTAGGAGCTCCACTTGACAGGTCTCTTAACAAGATTTTTTTCCCATTGGCTTGAAAATTGAACTCCATGGTTTGATGGTTTGTGTAATATCCTCCAATATTTTAATAGCCATTAAACACCCAAAACAATATCAATTTATCCTATTCCAACCACATAGAAATCATCACATACCTCATAGTCACCCAAAGTCATTTTGAGTTTTCGAACTACACGGGTGCAGGGCATAGTGAAACCATCAACAACAGTGAGACTAAATCCTTCAAAATCCTTTGTCTTCAATCCTCTATTGGATACATAACCTCATCTATAAAGTTATGGGTTGCACCAATATCGATGAGAAATTTTGTCCTTTGACTAGCCATAACTCCCCGAAGTTTGAAATGATGGTATCTAGGTGCTCTAGATAGGGTTGCTATGGTAACACCCTTACTAGTTTCTTGTTCTTCCTTTGACTCTGCTTCCTCTTTTTTATCATGGAATTCCTCATTATCATCTATATATGAATTTGAAACCACCTTAATAAAATGCACTTGTCCTTTCCCTAAATATCCGTGTCCTAGAGCCCATGGTTCTCTACAAGAAAAATAGAGTTTTTCCTTTGAAGTTCAGATTTTGTCACTTCATCCACTTTCTTACTAGCTATGTTTGGCACATTCTTTGGTGGAGGAATTGAAGGAGTCTTTTTTCTGAAAATTCCTTTTATGTTTCCATGGATTTGGTGGTTTATATTTATGAAAAATTCCTTTCTTGGACATGTAAACTTCAAGCTATAAGCTCCTCTTGATTGCTTCCTTCAAGGTAGTCTATGAGAAAGCCTTAACTAGACCCTTAATAGGTTCTTCAAAGCCCTCAAGGAAGATATATATGATCCTCTTTTTTGATAGATGCTTGGCAAAAAAAAAATAGTGTGGGATTTTTACCTCATTGGAGTTAAGTAGAAAATAACTCCTAACTACCTCCAGTTTGTTTAGAAATTTGAAAAACCTTTTCCCTTTAAAACTTAGAATTTGGTTTGTTCATCTCCTATATATTCACCTCATTTTCTTAATGCAAATACATCAATTTGACCTATAATTTCTCGTATTTGGTATTTTTTAGTATTAATATTTTGCACAAATTTCTTAGCTCCATTTTCATGGTATTAGAGTGGACTACGTTATATTGTTGGTTCAACTTTGTAGAATTACATTTATGAGTGCCTCTATGTAGAATTCATTTTTCATGGTATTAGAGTGGACTACGTTAGATTGTTGGTTCAACTTTGTAGAATTACATTTATGAGTGCCTCTATGTGTGTAGAAATCTAGATTTTGGTCTATGGATTCATGGATGTCTATTTTTGACGTCATGAAAGTAATCGGATTTTTTGTACACTAAAGAGGAGGTCAATTTAAGATTTATTTTTCCTGTTTAAAGTGGAGGTTATGTGAGAAGTTTTGGATATGTGCTAGAAGTCCTTTTTCATGTGTGCTCATGAAAGCACATTTTCCTGGAGGTGTATATTCTATTTCGATAAATTAACCTTTCACATGTGAAGAGATATGTAGATTGCAATTTTTTTCTTGAATATGTTGACCTTTACAAAGTTGTTCAAGTCAAGCTATTCTTTAAAAATTTCCACTTGAATTTGGTTTACCTTTACAAATTTACTCAAATTGAGCCATGCTTTAAAATTCCTATTGGAATCTAGTCGATCTTTGCAAATTTCTTGAAATTATACCATGTCTACAAATTGTTTCCCATTCATATTTGAATATTATCGCCTGGTTTTGATTTGTGCCTGGTTTGGGTGTCAATATTGGTAGTGATTAGTACTTGATTTAGGTATGACTATTGGTGTTTTATTTGTAGTCAAGAAAATTCACACAAAAGTGTCTACAAATTTGTCTTTAAATCTGCATTGTTTTGCATTTGATTTGACATCTATTTTTAGCTATGGAATATTTGAGTTTGTAGAATGGAATTTAAATTGCAAGCTTTAGCGCATTGAAGGCTTCAATACACTATGTTTGATGGCTAGACATGTGTCAATTATTTTTCAACAATAAATAAGGTGGATTATTCATTAATGAAAAATTGAAATTGATGAGGTCAACAAATACATGAGGACATATGTCAAAAAAGGGGATAGCCACCCAAGAGCTTAGCCCCTTGGTAATATGGTGAGGTAAAAACCTATCAAAGGGGGCTTAAGTCTTGTCTTATTTTTTCTCCAATTTCTCTTTTTCTCCCAAAATTTCTAAAGGAATTTAAAAAATATTTATTTTCTATGTGTTAATTTTATGAGGGTTTAAAAATTAAAAGCATTGTTACGAGGGTTTAAAAATGAAAAGCATTGTAACTTTTAATCGGTAGCTAAAAATTGAGTACCATTTTTTGAAAAAGTGATTTTTTTTTTTCTGAGTTTGATCCATTAAGAATTATTTCACACTATTTCTATACAGTTTCATTTTTCATCCCAAATTAGTTAAAATCTATGCACTAAAAATATAAAGTACCACAATTGAAGGGAGATTTAAAATTTAATCAAGGTGGGGTGTCCTTTGTGTTATGTCTTGTAGACTTCCACACTATCTTCTACATTTTCAATTTGGGAGAGTAATTGAGACAAATATGAGGGGTTATTCATGCACATGCACTCAACTTATAACATTCTCTATTGTGTATTATTCTTAGGGGGATTATATAGGTATTTTGTAATAATGAACTAAAATAAAGTTCCATTTTGAGGGGGTCATCATGTCTTTTGATTTTCACTTCCATCATTCTATTGTCAAGCTAGCTTCAAAGAACTATTTATCTTGGAAACAAGGGATAAAGAATCACTATCTTGAGCAAGGTTTATTGTCATATGTCCTTGGACTTGCTCCTAAGCCACATGACTGTGAGCAAAAGAATGACATTATCATTATTCTTTCTATACCTAGTTTATTATCATTATTTTGCATATTCAAGTCTAGTACAATATGGTGATACTTGAAGTTGTGAAATTGTGTGGAATTCTTGATCATTAGGGAAATTTTGTAAGGCTTCCTCTCAATTCACCCACTTTTGCTCACATGTGGCCTCTTATATGGGACTGGAGGAGAGGGCATAATAGCAATGCACACCAACACACTCAAGGAAATAGTAATTATTCATTATAACCTATTGGGCATAATAGTTGATCTCTACCTCCTCCAAGGTTTTGTTATTCCTTGGCATCTGCTTAGCAATGAGTAGTGACCTCTTCTAGGGACTGATGATTAAATTTTTCACTTTTTTGTTTTTATTTCTTCCCTAGGGAAAATGTGAATACTTAGTCAGATGAATAGTAGCATGCACATGATGACTTTGGTTGGGATCCATTTCTATATGGTCAAGGCCTTCCAAATATTTGCTGGGGATTCAAGATTGATGATGAGAACCTCCCCCCATTCCATTGTTTATTGTTTTAGTTGCATAGTTTTGGTATAGTATTATATTCGTGCTTGAATCCATTGTGACTTAGTTTTATTTCCTAGATGGTCTTTCTTTTACATCTAATATGTTATTTTGTTTGAAATTTAGAGAGTGATTCCATACCACCCACCCTTTTCTAAGATGTAATTTTTTGAAGTAATAAATAGACATAATTTATTAAAAGTATCTTTAAATCTATAAATATGTATCACCCAGATGCACCTTTCTAATGATGCTTTTAAACAAGTGGGTGTGGACCAAATGATCCATCTAATTGATACAGATTGTTGAGATTGTTGACGAGTGATCTAAACAAATCTAAGCATGACGCATCAAATACAACTTTTTAATATTAAACAAATGTGAAATCACAATTAAAAAAAGAAAATGATACCCACAAAGATTATTAAAAACAAAAGTAAGAACTTAAGACAAAAACAAACATTAACCTACATAACATACATGAAAAGTTGTTGGTAATTATATGTCCTTGTCCACAATACATACATTTAAGAATATTCTTAAATTACTTTGTAAGGTGGCTTCACGTTTCCATGAGAAACATGAATGCATATGCTTCGTTTAGAATTGTTTTGTTGTCGGCTTGTGTTGGGATTTCAAGTAGTTGTGCACATCATGAAATAGGGAATGCCATTCTTTTCCTCTCTTTATTCAAGAAAACTTGTAGTTTGATATGAAATCTAATGCCAAATATGTCAATTACCTAAAATATCCAAAAAGGTTGTTAGGTAGAATTCAACAAGTCCTCGTGAAAGGAGTGGGTTGTGTTGGAGGGGGAAGGTATAAAAAAAATTAGTGAATCCGCGTAGACTTGGGTGCTTTTTATCGAGTACATCACTACATGATTATGAGTTGATTGAAAGTGGACGGCACTATCTTAGGACAGGGCATATTTCAATAATAAATATTCTTATCGTTTAACATGATTCCAAACATTTCAAACTTTTCCAAACAGTTCAAAAGCCTACCAGAGGACATGTGTAATCAATGAGCTCCACTTATGATAATGATAATCTAACTTTTTAGCTTTTTAGGGGCCACTTGGAATTAAATAATTTGCATTGGGTTTAGTTTTCAAAAGAGTTTTCAATTATGTGCTTTGGGTTTTATTTTTGGTACTAGTTTAGTTAATTTTTATGAATGACATGAGTGTTAATCGAGCATCAAATTGAAATCAGATTGTATATTGTCATATTTGGAGGTTTCGTTATTGACAATTTTGTTTGTTGTAATATTGAACACATCTTTTTTTGTTTATATTATTGTTGAATTGGTCTTTATGTCTAATTGCTAACAAGAATACCAAACATTATAGGTCATTATTATAGCAATTCCCAATAATTCTTCTTAGTACCACCCAAAATTTCCTTACATAGATATGCTCTAGGAAAACATATTATACATGTATTAAAGGTCAAAATCAGTAGAGAATGTAATTATACAAGAGCATATAATCACCTCATTGAAGAAAAAATTACATGTGATTGCATTCCTTCGCAAACTTCTTTATGACAATTAATTCAAAATTCGACATTCTGCATTTAACACATCCAATTTTATTGATTATCAACTATAGATAAAAAGTTTAGACCTAAATAGTGAATAAGTTTCTATCCATAATCAAAATTCATTAAGTCATGAATCCTCTCAATTTCATTTCAACACATACCTATTTTTTACCTTAGTTCATTTACATTATTTGATTAATCATAATTATCTCTTTATTTTAATATTAAATATTATTATTGTTTAACATGATTCCAAACATTTCAAACTTTTCCAAAAAGCCTACTGAATGGCATGTGTAATCAATTAACTCCATTTATGATAATGATAGTCTTAACTTTTTATAGGGGCCACTTGGAATTAAATAATTTGAACTAGATTTAGTTTCAAAAGAGTTTTGAGTTATATGCTTTGGGTTGTATATTTGGTACTATTTTAGTTTATTTTATTGAATGAAATGATCATATTGATTAATACTCAAAGTATCAAAGTATCTAATAGAAACAAGATTGTACATATACAATATTTGGAGGTTTCACTACTAACAATTTTGTTTATAGTAATATTGAACATCTCGTTATGATTTTTTTATATCATTATTGAATTGGTCTTTAGTTCTAATTGTTAATAAGGATGTGAAACATTATTGCTCATTGCTATAGTGATCCCCAACAATATTTCTTAGCACCAATCAAAATTTTGTTACATAGTTATACATTGAGCAAACATCTTATACAATCACTAAAGATCAAAATCTACAGAGAATTGATTTATGTGAGAACATATAATCACCTCATTGATTTTTTTTCGCATGAGATTGTATCCCTTTGTAAACTTCTTAGGGCAATTAGTTCAATTTTTTTAAATCATTTTATACTAACACATCAAATTTTAATTAATTATTGACTATGACAAATAATCTTCTACCAACAATCAAAATTAGTTAAGTCATAATCCTTCTCAATTTCATTTTAGCAAATGCCTATGTTTTGTCTTAATTAATTTACTCCATCTAATTAATCATAATTATCTCTTTATTTTTGCAATATTTTTAGAATCAAATTTAATTTATTATCCTAGAATGTTTATAAGGTATTATTTTATCCCTAAATTTTGTTTAACTTAAACCTTGAACAACTTTAGGGTTTTTTTCCTAAGGCTTTCAACTTCTTATTTTTTTAATTTTTGACATGATTTGTTATTTATTTTAGAATTGAAATTTACATATTTTCTCATTTATTATACTCCCATCTAATTTTCCTTCCTATTTCATACTTTTAAGTGAACCCCTCATTTCCCATGACTATCCTTTAAGGTTAAACTATAATTTTTTTCTCTTAAAAAAATTACATTTGATATTATTATTATTATTATGTTAGTTTCTTCGTTGTGCATTTATTTTGTCTTACATAGCATTTGGACCTTTAGTTCTTTATATACATTTACTAATCTCCCCTCACATGCTTCATGTTGAACACAAATATACTGGGAGGGGGGTGAATCAGTATATCATAATTTCTTAACTCCAATCAACAAGCATTAAACATCAATTCACATCAAGCATCATTGAGAGTATTAGAGACAAAAATGAAAGCAATAACACAAGAAAACACCATAATTACATGGAAAACCAAAAGGTAAAAAACCATGGTGAAAAGAGTTGCTTGGATCTACTATCCAAATCCAGCAGAGCATAAAGAAATATCAGACATTATAATTGATCTAAAAGCATCAACCTACTAGAGACATCAATCTCTGAACAAATTTATAGGAACCAACCTATTTGAGACACTAATATCACAAAATGAGAACCAACA
Organism: Sequoiadendron giganteum; assembly: GCA_007115665.2. Lineage (NCBI taxonomy): Eukaryota > Viridiplantae > Streptophyta > Pinopsida > Cupressales > Cupressaceae > Sequoiadendron > Sequoiadendron giganteum. The sequence continues at coordinate 353,020,966 of CM021104.1, read as the reverse complement.
CAAGGAATGAGAGGCACCACCCTCACATAAATAGTGACACCAACCACAAACTACAAAAATATTAATTACAGAGACAACAACATAACTGTCATCATTCTTATAGAGTAGTTTTTGCAATTCTTCTTTTTCAATTTGACATCCTTAGATTCACCCTCTTCTCTACTTCACATAAACATCCTTTGTCATGAAATATTGAACATGAAATGCTTGGGTAGATCTCATACACATAACTATACTATTGCTCCATACATCACAATGCCACAACAAATGGCATAAATACCAATCTAGGGTGAAGGATAATATTGCTATGTCAACCTAGACCAAAAAATAGATTTGTTGGTGTAGTGCAAGTCAACCTATGAAAAAATATTTCACATTGATACCTCGTCAGCCTATGCAAAGAAAAATTCAAAACCAAGAACTAGTTGTTGTCACATTTGAATGTGGGTTGTTGATCTTTGATCTTCATGAGAAAAAGGAATGGTGCACATTTAAATCCAGATGCCTTATGACAAACGAATATTCCATGAATAACCATTCGAGTTTTCTAAACCCGATCTGACATTTTGGATAAGTGTCTAATATCCATTTTGCATCATTATTGCTCATTATTATAGCAATTCCCAACAATGCTTCTTAGCACCATCCAAAATTTACTTACATAGATATACTATAGGAAAACATATTTTACATGTATTAAAGGTCAAAATTTGTAGAGAATGAAATTATACAAGAACATATAATCACCTCATTGAAGAAAAAATTGCATATGATTGCATTCCTCCATAAACTTCTTTAGAGAAATTGGTTCAAAATTTTGCATTTTACATTTAACACATCCAATTTTATTGATTATCAACTATAGATAAAAAGTTATGACCAAAATAGTGAATACGTTTCTATCCACAATAAAAATTCATTAAGTCACGAATCCTCTTAATTTCATTTCAGCACATACCTATTTTTTCCTTAGTTAATTTGCATCATTTAATTAATCATAATTATCTCTTTATTTTAATATTAAATATTATTATTGTTTAACATGATTCCAAACATTTCAAACTTTTCCAAAAATCATACCAGACGACATGTGAAATCAATTAACTCCACTTATGATAATGACAATCTTAACTTTATATCATTTTTAGGGGCCACTTGGAATTAAATAATTTGCATTGGATTTAGTTTCAAAAGAGTTTTGAGTTATGTGCTTTAGATTGTATATTTGATACCATTTTAGTTTATTTTATTGAATGACATGATCATATTGATTAATAATCAAAGTATCTAATTGAAATAGATTGTACATTTATATATGTATCTGTAATATTTGGAGGTTTCACTACTGACAATTTTTTTTATAGTAATATTGAACATATCATTATGATTTTTCTATATGATTATTGAATTGGTATTTAGGTCTAATTGCTAGTAAGAATATCAAACATTATTTCTCATTGGTATAGTGATCCCTAAAAATATTTCTTAGCACTAACCAAAATTTTATTACATAGTTATACATTGGGAAAACATCTTATACAATCACTAAAGATCAAAATCCATAGAGAATTGATTTATATGAGAACATATATTCACCTCATTGATTTTTTTTGCATGTGATTGTATCCCTTTGTAAAGTTCTTAGGGCAACTAGTTCAATTTTTTTTTCATTTTCTACTAACACATCAAATTTTAATTAATTATTGACTAAGTTGAATAATCTTCTATCAACAATCAAAATTAGTTATGTTGAACACACCCAAAGACTGAGAGGGCAGGTGAATCAATCAACTCAAAACTTAAACCCTTTGAGAACTTGAATTCCTCAGCACAACACAAACTTCAAACCATTAAGCATACTAGCAGAAAGATATAGTAGTTTAAGCCCTCAACACTAGTAGAATTTTGCAAATAAATGACTAGGTGACTAAAACTTTTAGTCAGAACAACTAAAAATGACTAAATTCTACTATTTTTTTGCAACTTAGCTATAAATGAGTAAATAAATGACTAATTTGGTTGTTGACTAAGAAATAATTTAGTTACAAAAATAAAAATGACTAAATAGTTAGTCATTTATTTAATCACAATCCATTTGAATAAATCATTTAAGGAGTCAAGAATATAGCCTGCCAAAATACTCTAAAACTTTAATAAACATACTCTAAAACTTTTGTTGAAATTTTATTTTTAGGTGTAGCCCGCCAAAATGGAGTTTTCATTTTAATAAACATACTCTAAAACCTTCATCAAAACCTTATTTTTAGGTGTAGCCCACCAAAATGGAGAAGTGTTTCAGTAAAGAATGACAAAGAATGGTAACGAGATATGCGTGACAGGAGGCATAGGATTCATTGTTGCTTTGCTCAACAAGGGTTACATTGTTTACGCTATTGTTTGTAATCTAGGTATTTAATTGACATATATTTGCATAATCTCAAATTACTTTAGATGATTTTGAAGTATCAATATATCCTATATATGGTTTATGAAGGGAAAAACAAGATGGATCTAATGACCCAATAGTGCGGAATATATTCCCTAATACAATAGAGGAGAAAAGCATAAACAGGTTCTAGTAGCTTCTAAAACTACTTGAGATGAATACAACCAGTGAAATAAATAACATAATTAAGCATTCACAGATTGACACAAGATATACGTGGGAAAACCTTTTTAGGTAAAAAACCCACCACACAAAGTCAAGACAATTGTATTCCAGTAATAAGAGCAATTACATACAATGTTCAGTCTTCTCTAATCAGCTCACAGTAGCTCTTCAAGTTCTTATCTCACTATTACAAAATGTTATCTCTAACATACAGTTCGAATACTTGACATATGCAATATTGTACTCGACTTACTAAGTCATACGTTGCATTCAATGTCATCAACCAATCACTGACCATACGGTTCATGAATCTCTCATCCAAATCACGCAACCGATCTACCCATGTCGATCTCCCTGCATCGAGCCACCCAGGCATTAATGCCACCGCCCAAATCGGGTCTTGTTCACCATCTGAAATTGGCCTGCAATTATTGTTTTGGATTTTGGTCAATCAACAAGCTGTCAACCTGCCACGCGTTCACCAACTATTCATTGATCGCATTTGACTCTGAGTCCAACTCGATCAAACCAGGTCTGAGCTCATCTGAGCTCTCTAGGACTCTACCACTCCATCACCGAGCTGAATCTACCCATCCGCAGTAATGTGGTGAGCTCTGCCAAGCTCACCCAAGCTTCCCCATGCTACCGTCGAGTCTAATTGACCCGTTCGTGGTGTGGCAGTTTGGCCATTCGAGCTCGTCCTTAACTTGCTTGCTCTACCGCAACTCCATCTAAGTTGATCCACGGTAATGCGGTGAGCTCATCTGAGCTGACCCTTTGACTCCACCGAGCTTGCTGAAGATACCTCGCACTACCATAACCCAATCCGACCTGCCTCATGGTATGGTGGTATAACCACCCGCGCTCGCTCCAAATCTGCATCGCACTATCGCTACCCAGTCAAGGCCTCACTGTGGTAAGGCGGTGACTGGTCTGAGAGACCAGTGATGGTCAAACCGCACTACCGTGGAGGCCGATAGGCCACCCCACAGTAGAGTGGTGACCATCAGCCAGACCACTGGTGGTCTTGCTACAACCATCACGGTCAGTTGCATAACCGCCCACAGTATAGCAGTGACCAACAAGACAGGCTGAAAGATGCCAACTGCGACCACCGTGGCCAAAGAAGAGATTGCGAGCGGTAAGGAGATAACCACCAAGGCCTTCACTGTGATACAACCAAGGCATGAACAGACTACCGCGGTAAAGCGGTAATGGGCTGAGAACAACAAATTTTTGCCAAGGCATGAAAATAGGGGCTTCAAGCTGGACGTTGAGACACATTTTCTCAACAGTTTAGAATGATTTCTTTTAATTAAAAAAAATAAATTAGATGCTTTTGAAGTATGAATATATCCTATATAGGGTTTAGAATGATTTCTTTTAATTTTAAAAAATAAATGAATGATGTATTTTCTTGTGATTAGATAATATGGAGATCTCCTAAATCTTCCCCAACACACTATCCTCTTTGCCACTGCATTCATTACTCTAGTGGCTAGGGTTTTGCATGTGATCTAAAATATCTTCATGACAACGACTTTTAAATAGATCTCAGTCTTTGCTTTAATCCTTATCATGGTAACCCTTGAGCTCCATAATCCACCTTCAATCTCTTCGAAGAATGTTGTCTTAAGCTAGACTGCATAGTATGCATATAAAGAAAGTCCTTCATACCTGCCATTGTTCCAAACCACCACTCACTACCTTGCTTAAAATGTTGCCTCCATAAGCACAATAACATGTTTTAAAATCATGGTTGCCAGTGATTGACCATTAAGGTCACTACTTTCATCAAGATACAATGAGATTTTTGTCTTCAAACTCAAGGCATTATGCAAGATAACATTGTGAATTGTTTGTTTTGTATGATTTTATTTTCTTGCACATTTACTACTTTGCTAACTGCCTTTAAGACTAGATATTGTACCCTCAACTGCAATCTCAAACAACTCACTCACTATCACTTGAAGATTCCTTTCATGAGCATCCTTCTCTAAAATCAAACTATGCCCTATAGACTACCTACTTACTTACTAAAGAGGACTCATTGTTTCATGGTATTGTGGGTCTTAAGATCCTTCAACCTTATTGTCACTACTTCACAGTCCACAAGGTATTATTCACTATTCTCCATCTTTGATGAGTCTCAAAATACTACTCAAACATGCAATCCACTACCTCCATTATACAATAGATAAGAAGAAAGATTGAACCTGTGATTACCACTTTTACTTCATTTGGAAAGTCATTCCCTGATTGCACTTGCCTTGTCTAACACTACCAATAGCATTTGAAAAACCCTTAAGGTCAGCAAAGGGGTAAGGAAACTCACTGTTAAAATATCCACTTTACTATGCAAGGTTTGAGCTTTATTAGCTTGTCACTACTCAACCTCTTTTTGATTGTCACAACTCAAGTGACTACCATTTTTCTTACCATAGATTGCATTTACAAATATCATTGAGCTACATAGTGTGCTTGTTATTGGCTACAATCTTTAGATTGCAAGATTTTGTTATTGGCTACAATGTCTCAATCTTTCTAGTATTGCAACCTCACTAATCCACTAGAGTTATGGTTTATGTTTCTACGGAGACCTAGGGTTTGTACCCTAGTCATGCTCTTACCAATGCTTCTATTGGTATTAAAAATCAACCTTAAATCTTGGGTTAGAAAATTAGTTGTCTTGACAGGGTTGTGGTATGATCTTTGATTATATCCTAGAGTGTGTGGGAAGCTTGTGTTTGATCATTAAGGTATGTAAACCTTATCAGGGAAATGTATCCTATATAGCATGGGTCTTGCTTTAATACTTTCCATAATGGTTATTAGTAGATCACATTATTATAGTTTGTGGTAACCCAAGATTGAATTCAAGTATGTAACAAACTTGGTTTGTAGTTTAAGATGTGCACTTTTAAGTAACATTCATAAGGTTTATAAAATATTGATCACTCTCTAGAATAGGCAATTAAACATGGGTTGTGCTTGAATGCACTACATAACCACTCTGAATATCAACTAGAGTCATAGGCTCTTTATTGCAGCAAAAGGAAATCACTCTTGGATCGTGCTATTATTACATTGTACAACATATTAAACTTGAGTTAACCTGAATGCACCCAATGATGATTGACACCTAATTGTGATGACAGTGATTTGTACATGAATTGTTCTCATATGCATGCCTCCATTTCTATCACAACATAGGCACATTAAACTTGGGTCTCACATGAATGTATCCTATATTTTTTATAGCACAACTGTGCCACATGACCAATAGAGTTACGGATCACATAATTATAGTCACAAGAATTTGTTCCTTGGTTGTGGTCTTATTATCTTATAGTTATTCCATTACCATTACAACATAACCCTTTGGACTTATATTGCTCAAATCCTTACGTTGCTTATTTTCTCTTTGGATTGATGGCTTCATGGATTTTTTGTGATTTATACAACTTTTGTTTTGATAGTAAATGACATCGAATTCTTTTTGAAGCTAAAATGATTTATTAATTATGGTTTTATGATGATTTTGAGTTTTATTTAGAAGGGGTTAATATGTGGCATTTTTATGTTCAGGAAGAATAGATTGTGATGCAACATTTGGGTATGAATGGTTCAAGAAAAATTGGACTGCTATTGGTGACATAAACAGGTTGGAGAGTACCTTGAGCTGGTGTGAAACACTTCTAGGTGTTTTTGCTAGGAAGAAAAACCTAAGTGTAGGAATTTTTGAATATCTGATAGAGGAACTTCCTTTATTCTAAAGATAAAATCATAAATCTTCTGGTCCAATTTGGCATCCAACCTGAGATCTTTAATATCTGATAGAGAAAGTTCGTACATTCTAAAGATAAAATCATAAATATGTTGGCCCAATTTTAGATCCAATTTGAGGTCATGAAGCTCCAACAAAGGAAGTTCCTACATTTTAAAGATAAAATCATAAAATTTATTGGTCCAATTTGAGATCTAATTTGAGGTTGTGAAGTTTCGACAGAGAAAGTTCCTACATTCTAAAGATAAAATCATAAATATGCTTGGTCCAATTTGAGGTCCAATTGTAAGGATTTGTTTTTTAATTATACTTTTAGACATTTGGCTTGATACAAATTGTTACTTTAGAATTATGTATTTCTTTGCTTCTAAAGTTTTCAACCCTCATTTTAGGGAAGAGCTCCAAAGATGGTTCCTTCAGATGGAGACTAAACTTTTTCGCTATAGGTTTCTTATAGAAACATCGAAAGCTCAAGTACTATCATACTCAAGTACAACAAAGTTTGAGGTGAATTGCACTTAGTATTTTATGCTGATATGGATATGTTCTAGCATGTACTTAATTTTGTAGCATAACATATAGGCTAAATAGTTGTTCATATATAATTGTTTCCAATTCCAAATTGCTATACCTTATTCTAGAGGAAAATTAGAGGGGGAGTCTATACATAAGACACGATTGTTTCAAATTCAAAATTTTTGGCTCTTTCACAATTTTTTTCTTCATTTATATATTCTAAGACAACCTGTTGTATAGAATATGCTCTCAAAATCATAGTAAAATCCTTTATTCTGGGATGAATGTTCAAAATATTTTCCATCATAACAATGAACAAAAGCATCAGTCATTAACCTGAACTTTGCAAGATTTTCATCAAATTCTACTTTTCCACTCTCTTTTCCATTCTAAATTTTATTCCCAATTTCATCCATGAAGAACTTCCTCAGCTTGTAGATCCTATTGTTAGCCATAACTTTACTAGGTGTTGAGGATAGCTTCAAGTTTTTACCCAAGAAACAATTGATAAAATTCGGCCTTACCAGATTTGTTTCAAATTCTAAATTTCTATACCTTATTCTAGGAGAAAATCAAAGGGTCTATACATAAGACACCATTATTTCAAATTCAAAATTATTGGCTCTTTCACAATTTTTTGCTTCATTTATTTGATCTAAGATAGCCTATTGTATAGAATATGCTCTCAAAATCATATTAAAATCCTTTATTCTAGGATGATTGTTCAGAATCTTCCCATCATAACAATGAAAAAAAACATCAGTCATTAACCTAAACTTTGCAAGAGTTTCATCAAATTCTACTTTTCCACTCTCTTTTCCATTCTAAATTTTATTCCCAATTTCAACCATGAAGAACTTCCTCAACCTGTAGATCCTACTGTTAGCCATAACTTTACCAGGTGCCGAGGATAGCTTTGAGTTTTTACCCAAGCAACAATTAACAAAATTTGGCCTTACCCGTTTTTAATTTGGTAAGGCCAAATTTTGTCAATTGCTACTTGGGTAAAAACTCGAAGCTATCCTTGACACCTGGTAAAGTTATGGCTAACAATAGGATCTACAAGTCGAGGAAGTTCTTCATGGATGAAATCGGGAATAAAATTTAGAATGGAAAAGAGAGTGGAAAAGTAGAATTTGATGAAACTCTTGCAAAGTTTAGGTTAATGATTGATGCTTTTGTTCATTGTTATGATGGGAAAGATTATGAATAGTCATCTCAGAATAAAGGATTTTATTGTGATTTTGAGAGGATCTTCTATACAATAGGTTGTCTTAGATCAAATAAATGAAGCAAACAATTGTGAAAGAGCCAACAATTTTGAATTTGAAATAATGGTGTCTTATGTATAGACACCCCCTATAATTTTCTCCTAGAATAAGGTATAACAATTTAGAATTTAAACAATGGTATATGAACAACTATTTAGCCTATCTATTATCCTACAACAATTAACTACAGGTTAGAACATATCCATATCAACACAATTCACCTCAAACTCTCCTATGGTAATTGCTTTGTAAGAAAGTTTGCACTCCATGAACATTCTCTGTGCACATTAGTATGTTGGTTATTATCTCGATCTCCTTTGTGATCAAATGAATAGTGAAGTTCATTGCATAGCTCATGACCAGTTTTCAGTGCTATGATCCAGTGCTCTTTTACTTCTTACTCACTGTGTTCTCAATCACCATGGGCAAATGACTTAGATGACATATATTTGTCACCATTTGATAATAACTTTCATTGTTTTTAGATTGTTTGTTATGATTCAATCACCGTTTGAAAGTGTTCTTCCTTTCGAAGTCCTATAAGATAGAACAATTCATAGTTTGCTATTCTATAAAAATAGTAAATAGATACAATAAGGATATTTAAAATTTAAGAAGTGGATTTTTTTTGAATTGCTAAAGCCTATTTATCAGTTTTATAACTTAAAATTAAGTAAGATATTTGAATAGCTAAACTTTATATTATAAATTTTTAAAGTACTATAGAATCAGGTACTTAAAATTATTATAGAGAAGTTGAATGAAAATTAGTAAATTGCTGCTGATTTAGCTTTTCCTTTTGCGTGTTTATAGGGTTATTTGTTTCAACATTTGTTAGGCCTATTTTGGATTTTATGGAAAGAGCAAAGGAAGTTCCACATCCAGGTCTAAATGAGGTGATGAACTATCCTTCTATGATGAAGTTTTCAGGATACACCTTGTTGTGCCCTCAACACACACGCTCTGTTCGGAATGGGGACCCTCTCTTTCTTTCACCTTGTCAGGTCATTTTGTCACCGCCTCATTTTGTGTGCCCCATTTTGGTGTCCTAGATGGTCAGCATGCCTTTGAAGTTTCATCTTAGGTTGACCATGTTTCACCCCGTCAAAATTTGCTAAGTCTTGGGTCCTCCCAGAGTTCCTTTGGCACTTTTCCTTTCATAGGTGGTTGTGGGACCTTCTGGGCCTGGTCTACCGGAGTTCCCTGCCCGAGATTCCTTTATGGATTCCTTGTTTCTAACGCCCATCATCCCACAGATTTTTGGCCCTTGGACCTCAGACCCCTCTTGGTTGTTGACCTTTCACTTGGTGTATTTCAGATGGCCATGAGCTCGTGCCCTTTCGACCTCTAGGTTCTGGACCTCCCGTTGTCATCCTGAAATTCAAACCTACCAAACTTTGAGTCTTCCATACTATTGGTGTTTTAAATTTCCAGCTAAAATTTGAAACTCTCTAAGAGGTAGCCAACCTCTATATTAAAGAACCACAAAGGCTAGTGGCCAACTGACAAGATTCGGTCAAAGATTGTCATCTCCTACACTTCTGGCTTTGCAAGACCAAGGTGGGTAAACCTATACAATGCCAAAAACTTAATTCACTCATACACTGACATTGCTTTATAAAGCAGATAATTCCCAATGAAAGTACACTAATGGAAGCATTGAAAAATTCAAACTTAGCTAAATTCTCAGTAACTCAACCCTCTCCCAGCCATTGGAAAGCAAGACATACAACAAACCAAACAATAAGATTAAGAATGATTTTGCATTTATAAAATGTTTCTGAGATGCACAAAACTAAATAATAGATCAGTGCCAATTCTGGGCCATGGAGTCAAACACATAAATGAATTCCCTAGCAAACATACTTCAACCAGTGGATTTAAATTGCTAATGCTTTGCATCAACTATTAGTGTCTTGCACCAACAATCCTTCTCTTATTATCAATCAAATTCTCCTTATCAAATCCCATCTGCACACATGAAATCACAATCACTTGCTCAAAGCATTTTAACCATTTCTTTGAAACAGAATAAAGAACAAACAAAACAATCTAATGAAATTTGAGATGATAAACTCAAAGAAACTTTGTATTATTGAATTTATATGACTAAAAGTGTACAAATATGGAGACAATCTGAAGATATTCATGAATGTGCAAACACCTTCATGATTTTATTTGCATAAACTGGCTGTATTTACTCATGAATTCTGAAAATTATAGCTTACAGACTCAAGAAATAACTCAGAATTTACAATTCTCTATCTACCCAGCCCAATACAAAAACTTAGAACCTTTTTATAATGAGAACAAAAGAGAAGCAAGCAGGATCAACCCTTAATTTGATCTGGAAATGCCATCTGGAAGCTTCATTCCTGTTGAAAAACCAAGATGCAAAGCATCTCTCCTCTCTCATTTTTGTAACAAACTTTACCTCAAAACTGCCTTTGCTCATCATTGTGTTGCAACTAAAAATCTGCCCATGTGGAGAATTTCATAATTCCTTTGCTTGCCTATGAAAATTTTGTTTCAGCTCTCTCTACTTGCTGCACCTTATATTCATCCAAATATTAAAGTTTCATAACTTTAATATTTAGGCTTTTGACTTTATTTTAATTCCCCAGCAAAGAGAATGTTTCACATTAAAATGAACCCAAATATAAAATTAATATAAAATTCACTCTACTTATGTCTTATTAAAATATCTCACAGTCACATTATCCATGTTTGTAAAGTGAAAAAATTCACTTTATAAAACACCCACAGTGAATATTTAATTCACTCTCCATTTAAAAAAAATTCACCCCCGTGGATAAAAATACTCCACCTCCTTCATGCATTTACCATTTACCTAACAACATATAAATATGCACGAAATATGCATGAGGCATATTTCCTACCTTACTCATTTAAAAAATTGCTCCTCAGAAAATAAAAAATTCACACCCCCAACACATTTAACCTTCACCGCTCATTTAAAATACTTGGCCACAATATTTGGAGGCATTGTAAAATTTCACCGGGCGTCATATTTTCAATAAAGTATCTTCATATAATACTTTATTTCACTTTCAAAAGTGAAAACCATTTAAAAATTATCTGGCAAATGCATATCTTACTCGTGCTTTACTCTGTATTTCACACTTGAAATATTTTACCATCATTTAAAAGTGCACATTTACCTTGCATTGGGAACATACTTGTTTTAAATGCTTTGAAATTTTAACCCTTCGACACACTTAACTCCCAAACTCGGGCCCACCATTGCACGTGGCAAGATCTCGCTAGCCTCGCAGGAATTTTTGCTTGCGTCATTGTTCCCCTGCGAGGTCCACGAGATTCGCCCTAAGTCTTCTCTGCAAACTCATTTTGTTTGTTCCCATGGTAATGGTGGTGGCTTTGCTTCACAGGGTGCATTCGAGCCCCTCTATCCTTTGTTCGATGTGTTCCCATGCTCTACTTTGATGGAAGTCCTTACTCTATTGCAGGCCATGCCCTCCATCTGGCTTTATCATCCATGCTTTTCTCATTTTATTCTCTGTACATTCCTCCTTGATGGTTTGAGCTTCCATCGACCCTTTCAACAAATCCAATTTGTTGCGCACTTGCAATCATGGCATTCTATGAAACCGCACCTACTTGGGACCTTTTTATAGATCTTCATGCCTTTTAGGCCTCCAATGCACTGCACTCACACAACAATGGGGGCCATTCTCCTCATTTCGTTCTATGCTTCACAAAATGTCCATACCTTCTGCTCTGGCGTACCATGAGACCATATTTGTTTGGGGCATGTGACTATCCACACCCCTTGCCAACATTCCATCCTGTTTGAGTCCTCTCAGGCCAACATGCTATGAAAGTCTCTAAAGTATTTTCATCAAATCCATTGTTGGTGTACCCGATAGTAATGGAACCCCAAACATCGATGGACGTACATAACCTGTTCTCATAGCTCGTGCCCTGCTCACTGGTGGTGTTTACAATAGAATTTTCTGAAACAATTTTGAAACATTCTGCTTCAAATGTGCACCCCTCATGCTTTGATGGATCTCCATACCTTGCGTTCCAATACTTCTATGTGACACAGGACAAATATGGGACGACACTTGTTGAGTGCTTTTCCACAATTCCAAGCGTGCTTTGATGGATGTCCATCCTCTCTCCAAGCTGGTGCCTCTTCAATCTCCCTGTTGCTCATGCCTCCTAGAAAGTTACTAACTCCCTTTTCAACAAATTCATATTGTCCATATCTTGCAACATGGTATTCCATGAGATCACATTGTATTTGGGCATTCTTCCCAACCAACTGCGTGCCATCTCCAAGTGCGTACCCTTCTCCTCTGGCATTGACATTGTTGGGATCCTTTCATTGCATAAGTTTGAGAGTTTCAAAAGCTTTTCAATGCATTTTCTATGTGCGTAGCCTACAAGAATGGTGTCCCCTATCGATGCATGAAGCTTCCCCTTCATCCTATCCTTACAACCACACCAATCGGGAACATAACTCTCCATGAGGGCTCCATGTTGCTACGCAAAACTTCCTCTGCAATAGGCCGCGCCCACCATCACACATTCCAAGCCGTGCCCTGCCCTTGTTGCATTTGTTTTAAAGTTTCTAAGGCCTTTTCAATGAATTCCCAATGTGTATATTCCTCAATCATGGCATTCGATGAGATCACACCTTGGTTTCCTTCATGCCATCAAACCCTTCAATCTGAACCATGCGTGCCTCTACTAACCCTTTTTGTGGCATGGTGGTTGCTCAAAACAACAAAAGCAAAATAGTGGTGTGACCTTGTCCCATGGGAACCCAAGTGAAATACCACCCTCATATACACGAGCATCCCTGTTTGATGAAGCCTTCCAATACCATGAACTCATAGTTCTCACATCGACACCTCCTCAAATTGCTGATGAAAGATGAGTTTTGCAACAATCACCACACATTCCTACCACAAGAAGTACTTTAGCTAGAGTAGGTTCTCCATTGATGGCACATAGAATACAGGGCAAACATATTGGTTTTTTGTTCATTATATCCTTTGTCACTAAAACCAGTGTTGTGCATAGGAACAAAATGTCTCAAATTCATTTTTGTAAAAAGAATGCTTCTCATTCATACAAATTTTACCCTCGATAGTTCCTTGTTTGGATATAATCCTTTACTACCCCCTTTCATGTTCAGAATCCTCAAGATGAAAATCATCACGAAGATTGAAATGCAATAAAACATCAACCCAAATACTCAATCCATAATTCTATTCAAAAGAAGAAAATTGGGTGCTTGCAACCCCAATAATATCATAATTGTGTAAAGCATGTCGGGTCCCCATGTGGGCCTGGCTAAAAAATTTTTCGTTTTCAAAATTTTTTTACCCTCAACTAACTCAACACTGCCTTTTGAATACTTTAGAAGTGAAAACATGAACTGGGTTTCCATTAAAACCTGCTTTTAGTCATATTTGGAGAATGAGAAAAACTGGCCCAGTTGGCTCTGGAATCAATCTGGAGAACTGGTCAAACGACCTCCGGGAGACATCAAAACTTGCAAGAATTTAGACATTTGATCCAAGAGTACAGTTCAAAAGATGGCTCATAAAAATAGATCACGAGACAAAAGTTATTAACTGTCAAAGTTGCTTAGTTGAACTTTATGAAACAACCTGTTTAGAATAAACTAAAAGTCGCCCAATTGCTATTTAAAAAAAATAACAAATCAACTCCTCGCGAGCTGCCACTGGACATAGTAGATCATTTAGGTACCCTGAGCACGTGTGCAAAAGGAATTTTCTTGAATCATCATCGGTGAAAAGATATTGATGGTCAAAGTTGGCCTTTCTGAAATGCTGTCAGGAATGCAGATGCAAAACTAAACAAACTACATTAGGTTTTGATCTATTAAAAATAGCAAATCAGATCATAAGGCTCTGAAAACTGACAAGTCAATTCATCTTGGTATGGAGAATACAGAACAATATTCATTTTGACTTGAAAATCATCTGATTGCAAAATGCAAGCTCGAACAAGATGCAACTTTGCAGAACTGAACTTTTGCAAATAGCAAAACAGTGTCAAAACCCTCCAGCTTCACTTTTCAAAACTCTGACAAAACTCATCATGGGAAGCTGAAAACTGACATGCACATTCACATATATCAATTGAATATGTCTGCAAATGGGTTTTGTACAAAAAACAACAGGCTTCAGATTCCGACCCTCCAAAGTGGGTCACTTAGACTAATTCTTTAGGTGCACTTCTGAAAGTGCAGAGGCAAAATATGAAATGGGCATCTCAAATTTGCAAAATTTAGAGTGCCATCATGTACTTGCATTAATTGCACTTAGGGGTATAAATAATCCTCCCGACATGTCATTTTCACATGTTAGGAAGATCAGAGCACTGCAACGACCTCCCAGCCTTTGCCGCCTCTGCGCTCGATGCATCCCTTCGTCGTTCCTTTTGAATTCAACAACTATATTCATCGGATCCTCAAGGTATGTTCACTAACGACCTCCTACTTCATTTTTCATTATTTCATGCTTAAGCAGTGGGTAGAAAGGGGTAAAATGGTATGAATTTGATAAAGGAGGGACAATGCCACAAAACCCACATGATGAAACATTGATAAAATCCCTCAAAACACCTAAAAATTGAACGTGGAACTCCATCTTTCTGACACTATTCTTTGGGCTGGGTGACAGTGCCCCTTGGCTCTGAGTTCCCTCGTTGCTAAAGAAAACAACCAAACGAAACATAAATCCACAACGGTAAATTGCCTTGTGGGTTCTGGATCCCGAAACTTTGCCTTCTGAATGTCGTCTCCCATTCGCCATTTTGAACAAAATTTATGTCCCATCTATCTGACCCACAGAGTCTGGCTTTCCGTTCAACATAGGATTTTCCAAGTTACTGTCACGTCCTAATTCCTATCGAGTCCCGGTTCACGGACTTGCATCCGCAGATTTGCATCCGCGGATCGTCGTTGCAACATTGTTGTTTCAAAATACATTAGGAGGACTTCCTAGTGTTGCACAAACAAAATGAGTTAAAATCAGATAAATACCAAGTCTTTACCCTCGTCAGGCCCTGACCATCGAACTTTCGCTGTCAGGACTCCGTCCCATTTCAACCATCTAAGATGGAAAACTCAAACCGACCTTCCGGCCTCCGGACCCTGATGCTCTGATCTCTATCGGAATTCAACGAAAAAATCATAAGGCAAACTTCGACCCCAGGTCCATTCCACCGGGTTGCTCTCACCAGACTTTCGTCTATGGCTCGTCATTTCTCATGACTATCCTCCAACAACTTTTTGGCCTTTGTGTCCTAAGCACCCGAATGACTGAAGAATTTACAAAGTTGACCAACTATCTTTCAACCTCGCGGGTTCTGTACTCCAGATCTCCACCTCAAGAAAGCCATTTCTCCAAAGATTTTCCAAATTGTTAACACTAGACAACTTTCCCTCCTCATGGCTCCGGGTGCCCTAATGATGATCAAAATGCCTTTTAATTTGGAAACGAACATTGACCCACGTGTTTAAATTGGACCCTCTCCCACATGG
Source organism: Sequoiadendron giganteum (assembly GCA_007115665.2). Lineage (NCBI taxonomy): Eukaryota > Viridiplantae > Streptophyta > Pinopsida > Cupressales > Cupressaceae > Sequoiadendron > Sequoiadendron giganteum. The sequence goes on along the minus strand of CM021104.1, from coordinate 353,005,214 downwards.
ACACTTCAAATCATCTAAATCTAAGGTCGGGAGAAACCATCTAGGTTGCTCTACCCTAATTTCCCTTTAAAACAACATTCTAACTAGGGAAGTCCGGCCTCTAGGGCCTGGACCATCCAAACTCCCTCCAGTGAACTACTAATGCTGATTTTGGCTAAGTGTTAGATTTTTAATTGATGAATTATCCAATCTAACAATGTTTTGCAAGGATTTGGCTAACCATTTGTGCTTTCATGATTGATTATGCTCGCCTTGCCTCTGTGTGAAGAATATAAGGAATCAAGTGTAAAAACCTTGTGGGCGGTCACAAAAAAAGACAAGGGAAAGAAAATAGGCAAGGCCCCTTGTAGAAAAGAGGACAAAGATCAAATGAAGTACCAGTTCCAGGGGGAACCCTTGCAATCTAGAGTGACCACAAGGTGGAAGGAGATCTTCGATACCAACATCGAACATGTGGACATAGATGACTTCACACAAAGGATCAGGGTCATCCCCAAAACAGAAAGTGCAAGGTTAATTAGAAGCAGCGAGATAGCTAAAGCTGCAAGTTTCCCTCCCTCTTTGGTTGCCCCTGAACTAGTGATGGCTTGTAGGGAGGCATATCATCCAGAAACAAGAAATTTTTTAGATAGGGATGGGAACATGTTGGCCAACATGTCTGCCAAGGGAATAACAAAGACCTTCCATATCCCTACCTTCGGGGAGATGGAATTACCACTATCAAAGAATGCAAGGAAATGTTAGATGAAGACACCATGAAGTGCAAGAAACTTATAAATCAACATTGGCTTAAGGAGAAGAGATGCAGTGCTGCAAAGGTTCCTTAGGAGCTCTTTCAAAATGATTTCTTTGAAGAATATCATGATCTAGTGACCCTACTAAGTAGGGTAACGGGGAGGAGGATACTACGTTTTATTAAGGAGGCGTAATCAATGATTGGTTCCAAGAGCAATTCATGAACGCTTAAAAGACCTCCAAGTTCTATATGAATTCCTATTTGGTATACTCATTAGCCAAATGAAGGCATTGTAGTGGTTTATTTAGAGCTCCGAATGAAGAACCTGGCAGGGAGCTCAAGGCTTATGACAAATACCCTCAGTTGCTATTCAAAAACTTCAAGAAAGACTACTGCAGGGTGAACAATCCATTCATAGCTTACATCATCAGGCTGCTTGGGGGTGTCTTTGAGAGAAGAGTCTCCCATAGTGCTCGAGCCTTCCTCAAATAGTATTCTTTTCTATTTATACAATATCCTAAGTTTACATACATCCACGCTGAAGGGTTCTCAATAAGACCAAACAAGCTTCCCCGGTATCCTAATGATAGGATAATATTGTTGGAACTTTCTCAATAGTTGTGACATATTCATGCCCTCCTCAACAACAAGCATCTACCAGGAATCTCTTATCCCCTTACACTCAGCCAAAGGATGTATGAGCTTTATACTTCCTAGTGTGCTCAAAATTTAGAGAAAGGAGTTGGTTGAATATCATCTCAAGCTCCATACGGCCAGGCCATAGATGGACCCCTATGGTCACATTAGAAAAGCACTCAGACCAAAGTATACCCATCTTCATAATGTTGAAGATTTCTTGGCCAATTGCAAAGATGACTTTGAGGTGCGAATAAGGAACTATATGCAGATGACCGCATACTTTGTAAAGAAGGTGAACTTGTTCCCAGTGCCAAATCAAATGGAAGAGGATGAGAGCACTGTAATAGACCCCAGGTACAATGCAATTGCTAATCTACCACTGCCATTGATTGACTAGAATGAGCAAGAGGTTGATGAACTTCACATTCTCACCAAGCTCATTGAGGCTCAAACGAAAGAATAGATTGATGGGAAAATTGCCCGATTGAAGCAACAAAGGGTCATGTTGACATATAAAGGGCTCGGAAGTGAGCCAAGTGGATCTGATGGTGGGGCCACTACTACATCAAAAAGAGAAGCATCAAAGTCCCCTCCATATATTCATTCGAGAAAGAGAAAGGATACTGATGAGCAACAGTCCAACCCAAAGGTGTATACTAGAAAGGCGTTGGAATGCGAATCTTCCAAGAAACATAAGAGACCAAGCAACGTCACTGAAATTCTAGTAATTCAAGAAGATCCAAAAAATGAGGGAGAGTTAATGGATGTTGATTTTCAGTAGTCTCCACCTATCTCATCTACTACTACTACCATTTCTATTGTTGCCACCACCCCGCTTATCCCACATGCAATAGTTGCTACTTATCCACCTGTGATGGACATCGCTATCCATCTTGTCTCTACCTCTCCCATAGTGCAGGTGATATCGGTGGACTCCTCCCTGGCCACCACCTCACCAATTTCCTCATCATCCATGTCTCCATCCTTTTCTCTCCCAACTTCAACCACAACTACTACAATGCTTGCCCTTACCGTTCTTGAGTCCTTCGTAAAATATATGCAAAATGTACCATCTGAACTCTCAAGGATGTTTGTAAACCCAGTGGTGTAGGCTGTAATTTCCCAAGTGATAGCAAATCTCCCTGTTCCTCCTCCTCCTAACGAGCCACCCATAATGGAGGCCACCATGCAAATTTTTGAGGAGTTGGACAGACAACAACAAATGGAGGCAGCTAAGATCTTAGAAGAAGAAGAAGAAGACGATTGTCATGAGCACCCCATTTATGAGCATAGAGTAATTGATGAAGTTGCCTATGAATCATCCAGTGAAAATGGCAAAGGTATGGATACAAAGATTATTGAAGAAAAATTTGATCCTGAGCTTGATGTGGAGCTGGTCAAGTAGCTCAAGGAAATTGAAGATAAGGAGGCTGGAAACTAGCCTATTGTTGAAGAAAGGGTTGCCACCATAGAAATAGAGGGAAATAAATCTCTAGTAGAGGAGTGTGACCATGGATTTGGACATGATGAGGAGATTATCCCTCATGATGAACACGAAGAAAAGGAAGAAGATAAGCCTGAAGAAGAGGCTGAAATTCATAAGAACACATAGATTGAGCAGCTCGAAGAGCATGGGCATGATGAAGAAAAAGAAGAAAAGGATGTTGAAGGGGAAGACAATCCCAAGGAAAGCCTGCTTATGAAAGTCCCCATCAAATGCACAGTGTTCATCCAGGATTCAGATGAAGAAAAGAAGGATACGAGGATAGAGCAAGAGGATTTGAATGTTAAAGAAATTGAAATAAAAAAAGATGAAAAGGAGGGTGACCAAGTATCATCGAAGGAAAGGTCATCGATGCCTGAATGGTTGGAGAAGCAATTGGAGAAGAAGGCTCCTAATCCTAAGGATCTGAAAGCAAGATTGGAGGCTATATTGGCCCGAGCACAAGTCAGCACCAAGAAGGAGAGAAAACCAAAAATCAGATCAAAGGTAACAATGGATTTCTCTGAATCCAAAGCCATGGAAGTAGCTACACCGGTGGTAGGAGAACAAGGGATAAGCTACAACATCTCCACCATCAACTTGGGAGTGGCCACCAAAGAACAGAAGTTAGATCACCTACAAGAATCCATCGCCATGGTGGTGCATCTAATTCAACAAGACAAAATTTGAAAATAAGAGCTCAAGGCACAAGTGGCTATTCTAACAGCTTACATCTAGCAGTGGTCATCGATAGAAGAACACCCTACCACATCTTCGACCCCACCACAATTGTTGTCCAAGGAACAAATAGATAAGCTGGAAAGGAGAAAGAACTTGGACAAGACCACAGAGAGATGGTTCTAACAAGTCTTGGACATTGGAAACATGGACATCAATCGTGTTGTTTAGATAGTAAACAAGTTCCTAGATGTATGAAAGTCTCTTGAGGGTACAAGGAAATTTTGCACTAACTTCCCAAGGAAATATGAGTCCACCTACCCAAAGATTGAGGCTATCCTTAAACTACCAAGTGAGATTTGGGAAAAGGAGTTTGTATTCAAGGAGGATGATCATTGGCTGATGGATGTATGGAAGCAGGATTTTGAAAATTAGAAAGAAAGGTTGGAGCAAGTGCTTGAAAAGGTAAATCTAGACATTGATTGGGCCAATGAGGTTTCGATGGATTGCAATGGGTACCTAAAGCTAATGACAAGGTATGATGTGCCTGTCATCCAAGTCAATCTAGAGAAGATAAAGCCTCATTTCCAAAAGAGGATGGAAGATGGGATGTCGAGTGAGGTTACCACTAATTTCATGAGTTTTTTTGCCCGAGCCTTTGCCTAGTCTGAGCTGTTCAGAGACCACACTACTAAGTATGATGAAGACTAGGAAAAGGTCATTGGCAATTCCAAGGAATGGAGTTACCAAGTGCTACGATCTGACATCATAGAGGTCAATAAACTCTAGCCGATGATTCTAAAATTCACAAAGTATACAACCCTGAAGAAGCAAGAGGGAAACCCTATTATTGATGAAGAGTTTTTAACAAAATAGATGCAACAAGAGAAATTGGCGAGAAGACAAAATGCTACAGTGTTGCCACTAGAAGACAAAATAGGGATATGGACAAAATTGTATTTTAAAATGTAATATATTGCGGGGGTAGGTAGAACCCTAGTTTATAGTGAATCTTGGCCACTCATTCTAATTTTTGGATTCTATAAATGGGGGGTCTCCTCTCATTTTCAAGAGAGAGTTGAGTTGTTATAATGACATGCTACAGAAATTTTAATAGAAATACATTGACTTTGGTGTATTTCTGAGTTTCATTGCATGTTTCATGATTCTTCTCCCATATTAGATGATTTAGTTAGATTAAATTTGTTGTTTCAATTACTTTCAGTTAACTTTGGTAGATTTAGCAATGTCGTTCTATGGTTGTGAAGATTTCTGCTGTGTACATGCCTTCTTTGTCCATACTTTTGGTTGTTTTCTGTTGGTAGATGGCTGTGTAAAGTTAATTTGGACTTAAATTCAAAGCTGCTTTAAAACTTGTCTTTGTTCATGCATGTATATGGTGAATGAATGATAAAACATCTGCAGTCCTTAGAAGATAGCACATATTTCATGACACTATGAAATTTTTGTTTAAGTGAAATCTTATTTTGAGGAAGCTGTCCATAGTAGAAACCTCCATGATCACTATTCATTCATAGTTATAGGTCCAGAACCCTCTTCCCTTCCTTTCCATTTTTCCTTCTTTTTATAAGTAACCTATGCTAAGGTTCATTGCACATTGTAAATCCAAATCTTAAATTATAAATGGAGTTCAAGACTACTGTTTGAACCTACAACAAACGTACAACAACTTTCCATCTTAAAAACTCCATTTGTAGATCCAACTTCCTTCCAACCTAACTTTTGTATGTCCACCCTATGATTACCAACAAGATCATATCAAACATCAACTAAACCAATTCATGCAAGTCATGACCTAACACTCGAGAGACCTTGGGGTAATTTTCAGCAACTTGTGTTGGAGGTTTCCTTTCAAGAGAGGTGATGCACCTATGCATTACTTGTGTTGAGAAAGTGTACAAAAATACACATCAACAAAACTGGAGTTAGACGGAGGGAATTTTTGTAGCTAAGCTGGATTGAATTGGGTCTTTTGCCCCTGAGATATTTTATAGAATACTAAGGTCTACACCAAACAAAGGGGAATTTCAAGAGTTACCACCCCCTACCTGAGCTAAGAGAGCCAAGAAAGGGGAAGCATCCACTTCCAACACATCTAACCAACCCATTCCACTTTCACCATCATCTCCTTCTATCCATTCATCCCCATCTTCTCCCTCATCTTTGGCAGAAATTTCTCCCACTCATCCACTTCGAACAACCTTCCAAGCTGCCACTTCCATCGGGCTAGACATTGCCTTCCAGCCCAACGCAGTCCCACCGACTGCTTTCTCCTTTTCACAACCTCAAGTCAGTATGGTGCAACCACCTCCACCGCATTCTCCAATGGCATGGTTGGCCAATAATTCATCCCCTTTGGCCTTCAACCTTTACCATAATATGCCAAAGAATCCTAAAAGCTTTTACACGAAGTTCAACCCCCAGGATCCGCAAAGGATAGTGGAGGAACATGTTAATATTTTTGAGATAGACTTGAAGACTATGAAGATTATATATGAGGATGTGGCTTTCTAGATCTTTCCCTACTCCTTGGGGGAAGAGGCCTTTTACTGGTACGCCAATTTTCCAGCAAGGACTATCAGCCCATGGGACCTCTTAAGAAATGCTTTCCTGCAGAAATTCAAGATTCTGATAAGTCCTTTGGAGTTGTACTAGCAGTTTATGCCCGTCTGAAGAGAGGTCAAAAAATTGATCAACTCCTTTAATGATTGCTTCTACAGGGCATATACTCAATTGCAGGACCCTTATGTGCTCAATAATGCTATTGTTTTACTAGTTTACTATGCAGAATTAGGTAATCTTACTTCAACATTAGTAAAAAGGATGCGACGACCTCCCGCGAGATTAATAGATGATTATGCCAAGGCCATCATTGCCAGTATAGACTTGGGAAAGAACATTTCTTGTCCACTACCCTCTTTGAGGCAGGTTTCTCATCCTTCACAAATTCAAGGGCTTACTCAAGCTCTGCAGCATCATACACCCTTTATGAATTCGATACCGCAGTTGCCCATAGTACCTCACTCAGGGTAGCTAATGAACCAGGCACCTCTAATTTTGTAGTACTTGCTGCCCTAGCCATAATAGGTCCATTCTTAGCCACCTCAAGTGCCAACATACCTTCAAGCCTTTGAATTTTTTCCTGCTCATCAAAATCAGCCGCCTGCACAACCTATTTTCCTTTAGAATTCAGCCTCACAACTGAGCAACACGGAGAAGGATCAAATTGATGAGCTGACAAAGATGATCAAGAAGATGTCCATGGAGATGAACCACCTAAGAAATCAAAATAGTTAGCTCCAGGATTTGTAGAGAAGCATCTAGGCCAACCTCAATCGGGACAGTCATGATAATCGTGACATTGACACATATTCCGGGTAGATTTATGACAGAGGCCAAAATTCAGGGTAGAACTTTGACAGAAGGCCCTCCCAAAGGCAAAATCAGACATGGAACACACAGACAAACAATGGTGGAATTCCTACTCCCTTGGACCAGCCTAGTAATAATGACAAGACTACAAGAGGGTCTACTTAGCCGAGGCTTCTTTATCTAGCTGGTGCCGTATCCATAAAACAAGATGACATTTTGAATTGGATTGTCTAGAATTCCTGACAGCCGCTGAATTTTTTCAGATTTAAGTCCAAAATGTCATGGATAGCTTGGGATGCAGAGACATTGTTCCTTAGGAACCATATGACTCCTTGGTGCTGGTGGTCAACTAGGCTCCCTTCCCAAAGGCTGAGAGCAATGTGCCAGAAACAAAGGATGCCACTACAAGCAATGACAAGACAAAAGAGGTAAGTATCGAAAGTCCTTTGGCTCAGATTTTTGATTCAGTAGATAATGGTCCTATGGATGAGGAAGAGTTGAGAGAGGACAAGGTCCAAATGTTTCACCAAAGGGCCACTCCATATGATTTAAGAAATAGATAGGCTGGTGGGCATGTCAGTGGTCCTTTCAGGACCTCCACTCCACCTAACAATTTCAGCATTCCACCCTACCTAAATGCAAGCAACAACCCGGGTTATCCACACATACCCAAACAATACTTTAACAAGAATAGGCAGCAAAATCAAAACCAAAATCAGCCTATTGGCTCCTCCTAGAATACCTCTTATGATGTTGAAATCAAGCAAATGGGAGAGTGTATTGCAGAAGAATTCAAGAAGGTTAAGCTAAGTGTGTTCGCCTTGAAGTTACTTAAAGTCCTAGCTATTAGGAATGCCTTCTTTAGGATGATCAATGGGACTCCTGCATCCGGGCCAACTCAAGAAGCACCCGCTAGGAGGGTTTCCTTTGAGGATCAATAGAGTGAACTGGTTGTATGACAAGTTTTCAACAAGAAAGCTGATCTGCTTGCAAATTGACAAGTAAATAAACAACTAGCCAAGGAAACAAATTAGACACAAGCCTAAAACAAGGCAAATGAAAAGGATAAGGGCCAAGTGGCCCAGGTAGATGTTTTCAGAGGATTGTTCCAAGGAAAATTTGAAACTCATCCCTTCTTGACCACAATCAGAGTGTTTGGGAAGAACCTTCATAATTGCCTATTGGACTTGAGAGCTTCCACCAATTTCATGCTCTTGGGCATGTCCAAGTTTTTGGGGATAGCTCCAACTCCTTCCTGGTGTAAAGTGACATAGCTTGACAAGATTGTAATCAATATAGTTGGCGAGATCAACAAAATACCTATGCAGATTGTTGTTGACCCAAGGATATAGAAAACCATTGACATCCAAGTTGCTGATATCCCTGATAATTATGGCATAATCTTAGGAAGGGATTTGACCTGAGCATTGAATGGATATGCCGCAATAGACTACTCCCACCTTTGGCTACCATGGAAGGGGATTCCAAATCAGATTCAAATAGATCAGGAGCCATGCATGAAGTTTATGATCATAGAATACAATAACACAAATGAAGTGTTGTTTGCTGAAACAAAATTAGGAAATTATTGCCCCGTGGCATACTCAAATGAACATGAATATTGTGATGAAGAGGTGGTTGAGGAAGTCCTCCTTGTGTCTTGTAGTCCACCTACCAACTTAGCCCGTACCCCTTAGAGCACAGAAATGCTAATCAAGTCTGATGGTGAGGGTGCATATGAAGATGAAAACCTCAGATTGCTAGATGACTTCCAAGAATTTATTGAAAAATGTGTACAAGATCAGCTCAGTTTGGGAGCTAAAATGAATTTTTAGGAACTCTTGCTACCTAGTTGGTGCAGGGTGCATAGTGTTGCTCATTTAGAATCTGAATGTTGTTTATGCCCGACAGCAATTGAGCACATAAAAGGATATATCATTCCTAAAAGAGAGGAGGAACAATCAACACTGTCTGATCAGAGACATTTGGAATCTACTTCACCTCAAAAGGTTGGTGAAATGAGTTTGCCTTTGGAAGAAAGAATCAAATCTATTAATTCCAAGGTAATGAAATCTCCTAGGTTCTAGATGTTGAGCTTTGATGGGTCCAAATCCAAGTATGGAGTTGGAGCCGGCTTTGAGTTGTTCAATCCCAAAGGTAAGTCATACTTTGCTACTCATAGACTTTAATTTTATTGTACCAATAACGTAGCGGAATACAAGGCATCGATCCTAGGACTCCTCATGGCATTAAGAAAAGGGGTCAAAATGCTACAAGTCTTTGGGGACTCTGAGTTGGTCATAAAGCAAGTAAGAAAGATCTATTCCTGCTATGACCAAAGTTCACTAATTATAGGCATATGGTATGGGATCTGTTAGAAGGACTAGATGCATTCAATATCCAGCTGATACCACACTCTCAAAATCACACTGCCAATGCCCTAGCACAAGTGGCTAGCACCTTGTAGCCATTGTCATTGTTTGGCCAAAAAAGGTTTACCATTGAGCTCACTTCCATTCCATCTATGCTAGAAAATGTAGCAAATTTTTAGGTGTTGAATGATGATAAACACATCCTGGATTTTATCACCAATTCTGATGTGTTTGCTACCCAAATAATTGATGAGGTGGAGCCTGAAGAGGCTGAGCTTGATATAGAAGGGGTCATCAAACTCAAGACTAACACTATCCTAAGGGGAATGGTCCAACTAGAGGGAATATTTTAACTGGACCAGATCAAAGGACAAGACCAATAGGAAAAGAGGGACTCCATCAGTGACTAGTGTGACACCTATAAGCTTAGAATGAATGAGGATGCAAATAATGTGTTTATTGGGAAGGTGTGCACACCAAAAGAAAGGAAGGGCATAGTGGATGCTTTGCGAAAGTACCAAGATGTCATTGCTTGGAGCTATGAAAAAATGAAAAACGTACAATACATCAATCATTACTCACACCATCCCTCTTAGACCGAATGTAAGACCATTCTGACAATGACATTTTGTTAATGCTTTGTTGGAACCAATCATATATAAGGAAGTGCAGAAGCTGCTATCTACCAACATTATTTTTTTGGTTAGACACTCCATGTGGGTGGAAAATTTGGTTCTGGTTAGAAAAAGAACAGAGAAATCGGGTTGTATGTTGATTTCCACAATTTGAACAGAGCCTTAGAAAAGGATAACTATCCTATGCCATCATTGGATGAGGTATTGTAGATAGTTAATGGCTCCCAGATGATGTCCTTCTTGGATGGGTACTCCAGATACAATCAAATTATGGTGAAGTACGAGGATCAACATAAAACAACATTCACCACCAAGTGGGGCACCTTTGCCTATTCGTGAATGCCATTCGGGCTCATCAACATCGGCGCTACCTTTCAACATGCAATGGAAATTTCCTTTAAGGATCTGATTGGAAAATGCATAATCATCTACATGGATGATTTGATTGTATTCTTAAAGCAACGAAGTGATCATGTTGCTGATTTCTGCAAAGTTTTTCAAAGGTGCCGAGAATTTGGGGTGTCCCTCAATTTGAAGAAGTGTATCTTTGGGGTCACTGAAGGAAAATTTCTTGGACATGTCCTCTCAGAAAAGGGAATCTCCATTAACCCCGAGCGTATCCAAGCCATAATGAAGATCCAGTTGCCAGGCAGCAAGAAAGAGTTAAAGTCCTTCTTCGAGAAAATAAACTTTGTCCAAAAATTTATCGCAGGCTCTGCTAAAATTGTCAAGCCACTCAATTCTATGCTAGAGATGGACACCAAGATTGAGTGGATCCCAAAGGCAAAGCAATCCTTTGAAGAGATCAAGAAAGAGATTGCTAATGCACTCATGTTAGTCAGCCTCAACTATCTGAAGCCATCCTATATTTATTCATTTGGTTCAGACCACTCATGTGCCAGTATATTGACTCAGAAAGACAATGATGAGAATGAGCACCCAATTGCCTTCATGAGTTCCCCATTAAAGGATGATGAGATAAGATATCACAATGTTGAAAATAAAGCATATGCTCTTGTCCATGGAGTCAAGAAATTCAAGCATCACATCCTAAGAAACAAAGTATTTGCCATCGTGCCCGACCCCGTAGTGAAGACATTGCTCATGCAAAATGAGTTAGGAGAACGTAGAGCCAAGTGGGTGACCCTACTATAGGAATATGATATGGAAATATAGTTGATGAAATTGGCTAGGGGACAAGCCCTTACTAGAATAATAGTTGAAACAACACCCGAAGCCGGGCCTGAACTTATAGTTCAACAGTACTAGCTGGAGGATGTTTCTCCAGGAGAATGGCATGACAACTTAGTGTACTATCTGTTGAATCACAAATGTCTGCCCCACTTGCAGGGAGTCCAAAAACATGCCCTTAGACTGAAGAGCAATAGCTACATGTTGCAAGGAGCCATATTATACAAGAGGAACCATGAAGGCATATATTTGAGATGCCTTGGCAAAGAAGAAGTAGATTGGGTCTTGAAGGAGTTTCATGATAAATTTGGCATAGGTCATGGTTTCAGTCTTTCTACTACACATCAAATCTTGAGGGGAGGATACTATTGGCCTATGGTCTTCAAGGATGCTCATAACCATGTCTGCACGTTCATATTTTCCAGACCGCGATGAATAGAGAAAGGAATGCTACTGTCCTGCTGCAACTAGTCCTGGAGGTAAGACCATTCACGCAATGGGGTCTCAACTTCATTGGTCTGATAAGCCCACCATCATCCATGGGTCACAGGTACATTCTAACCACCTCTGATTACTATACTAGATGGACAAAAGCTATTGCATGTAGGCAATGCACCACTAAGGTAGTTACTGAATTCCTTGAAAGTTTTATTTTAAATCACTTTGGTTGCCCGTATGCATTGGTGTGTGATAATGGCCCTGCCTTCTCCTCACTTAAATTTTTGAGTTGGGCCTTTGACTATGGCATCGCCCTCAAGTTCTCATCCAATTACTATCCTCAAGGCAATAGCCTTGTAGAATCTACCAACAAAAATTTGATCATCGTGATTAAAAAGCTGCTTAATAGGAACCCCAAGGATTGGCATACCCAGCTCCATTTCGCCCTTTGGGTGGATCGCACCCTTCATAGGGCTGCCCTCAATAGTTCCTCATTCCATCTAGTCTATGTCTTAGAGCCTATCTTTCCGATACACCTAAAAATTCATACCCTCTAGTTTATCAATGATTTTTACGAAGGAGGAGATCGTAGAGAAGCTCAGTTAGTTGAGCTCTTACACTTAGAAGAAATACAAGATCACGCAATAGAATTTTTTCCAAACATCAGGGCATAGTCAAGAGGTGGTTCGATCGTCAAGCCAAAATTAAGGCCTTTAGAATTGTAGATCTAATCTTGTGTTGGGATAAGGCCCACAAAAAGAAAGGGTGACACAAAAAATTCAACAAGCTTTGGCTTGGCCCCTTTCAGATAGCTGAAATCTTGGGAGACAATGCTTTTTGCTTGAAAACCTTAACTAGTGAGGATGTCCCGTTTCCTGTCAATGAGAAACACCTAAAGCATTAATTCCAAGTCTGAGCTCATGTAGAGCTGTTTCTGTAAATATTTGTGCATAGGTTAGAATAGGTTGCTTTGGTTTGCTTTCGTTCTGTTGTTTTGTGCTGCTTTGTTTTGATCGTCTCTCGACTATTTTTCTCTTTTGATGAGAGGATTTTCATTCCTGCTCTGATGGCCATGCTCATTCAATGAATGGTTCACTTTTCTGCCCTCTCTTTGTGTTCTTTGGCTAAAAATTCATTCTCGATTATTGGTCTCTGATAGCTACCTAGAAAAGGATGGTTTCTTCATTTGAACTCTATTCTAGAACTTCATCCTTGGTTGAATCCTTTTACATTCATCTCAGATATTGCACAAAACACATGTTAATTATTTTTGAAGGGCCATGCAATGGTGGCTATAATAATGTGGTAACTGAAAAAATATCAAATCCTCTCCAGTGATCACTGTGGTTTTCAAACCCATCGTAGGCTTTAGTGCTTACATGGCTAAGAAAAATAGTAAAGTGCAGAAAAAATATCCAAAAGAAAGAAAGAAAGAAAGTTTTGAAATCAAGAAACTGTATGGGTGTGTGGGTAACTCTACCGGGGCTATGGATGCCTAGCCAAAAGTAGAGAAATATCTATGAGGTCACTATGACAACTGTGCCAGGGCTATGGATGCTTAACTGGTAGCAGGGTAATGTCCAAGTTACTTTTGGTGTGGGACGATTCATGTAGCTTGCTCATTTGATTAGCCACTTCTTATCACAAATCTTGAGGGAAGGAAGGAATTTAATACACACACACTTCTGAGATGTTTCATTGTTTGATTCAACTAAGGATCTCATACTCCTAGTTCACTTCTAGATATCAGCCCCTAGTCTGCGAAACCAGAGGTTCTGGGTCTTGAATGAATACTTATCCCTTGAATACTTGGGAGTTTTCTACCAACAGAGCCACCATTTGTTGTTCCCTCACCACACATGCCCCATTTAGAATGGGGAACCTCTCTTTCTTTCACCTTACCAGGTCGTTTTGTCACCACCTCATTTTGCATGCCCCATTTTGGTGTCCTAGATGGTCAGCATGCCTCTAAAGTTTCATCTTAGGTTAACCATGTTTCACCCCCTCAAAATTTTCTAAGTCCTAGGTCCTCTCGAAGTTCCTTTGGAAATTTTCCTTTCGCAGGCAGCCATGGGACTTTCCGGGCCCGGTCCATTGGAGTTCCTTGCTTGGGATTCCTTTATGGATTCGTCGTTTCTAATGATCGTCAGCTTGCAGCTTTCTGGCCCTTGGACCCCAGACCCCTCTTTGTTGTTGACCTTTCACTTGGCATATTTTAGATTGACATGAGTTCATGCCCTTCCGACCTCTAGGTTTCAGACCTCTCACCGCCATCCTAAAATTCAAACCTACCAAGCTTTGAGTCCGTCGTACCTACATTAATTGCACTTAGGGGTATAAATAATCCTCCTGACATGTCATTTTCACATGTCAAGAAGATCAAAGCATTGCAGCGACCTCCCAGCCTTCACCGCCTCCACGTCTAGTGCATCCCTTCGTCGTTCCTTGTGAATTCAACAGCTATATTCATCGGGTCCTCGAGGTATGTTTTTCGTCTAGCCTCCTACTTCATTTTTCATGATTTCAAACTTAAGTAGTGGGTAGAAAGGGGTAAAATGGTATGAATTTGATAAAGGAGGGATAGTGCGACAAAACCAAAATGATGAAACGTTGATTAAATCCCTCAAAAGACCTAAAAATTGAATACAAAACTCCATCTTCCTAACGCTATTCTTCGGTTTGGGCGACAACGCCCTCGGGTCTGAGCACCCTCTTTTCTGAAGAAAACAGTGAAACAAAACATAACTCCATAGCGGCGAATTGCCTTGCGGGTTCTGGATCCCAAAACTTCATCTTTTGAATGCCATTTTCCATTCGCTATTTTGAACGACGTTTTCATCTCGTTTATCCAACCCACGGAGTTCAAATTTCCATTTGACACAAGATTTGCCAAGTTACTGTCACGTCCTAATGTGTATTGGGTCCCGGTTCACAGACTTTTGTCCACGGACTGCCATTGCAGCATTGTTGTTTCAAACGACATTGGGAGGATTTCCTCCTAGCTCACAGACCCTGAACTACATAGCAATGCATGAACAAAACAAGTTAAAATCAGATAAACACCAAGTTTTTACCCTCATCGGGCCCCAATCGCTAGACTATCATGTTCGGGACTCCATCTCGTTTCCACCATCCAAGACGGAAAACTCAGACTGACTTTTCGGCCTCCGAACCTCAATGCTCCGATCTCCGTCGGTATTCAACAAAGAAATCATAAGGAAAACTTTGACCCCAGGTCTGGTCTGCCGAGTTGCTCTCACTAGACTTCTGTCGGTGGCTCGCCATTTCTCATGGACATCCTCCAAAAGCTTTCCGGCCTTCATGGTCAGAGCACTTGAATGACTGAAGAAGTTACAAAGTTGACCAACCATCTTTGAGCCTTGCAGGTTCCAGACTCTAGAACTCCACCCCTGAAATGCCATTTCTCCAAAGTTGTTCCAAATGGCTAGCACCAGACAACTTTCCCTCCTCATGGCTTTGGGTGCCCTAATGATGATCCAAATGCCTTCTAATCTGGAAATGAACATTGACCCACATGCTTAAATTGGACCCTCTCCCACATGGACACTTAAAATCATCTAAATCTAACGTCGAGAGAAACCATTAGGGTTTCTCTGCCCAGATTTCCCTTCAAAACAACATTCTGAGTAGGGAAGTTTGGCCTCTGGGGCCTAAACCATCTAAACTCCCTCCAGTGAAATTTTAATGATAATTTTGGCTAAGTGTTAGATTTTTGAAAGATGAATTATCCAATCTAATGATGGTTTGTAGGGATTTGGCTAACCATTTGTGCTTTCATGATTGATTATGCTCACCCTGCCTTTGTGTGCAAAATATATGGAATTGGGTGTAGAAACCTTGGGGGCGGTCACAAAAAAAGACAAGGGAAAGAAAATAGGCAAGGACCCTCATGGAAAAGGGGACAAAGATCAAATGATGTACCAGTTCTAGGGGGAACCCCTGCAATCTAGAGTCACCACAAGGTGGAAGGAGACCTTTGATACCAACATTAAACATGTGGACATAGATGAATTCACACAAAGGATCAGGGTCAACCCCAAAACAACAAGTGCAAGGTTAATCAAAAGCAATGAGTTAGCTAAAGCTGTAGGTTTCCCTCCCTCTTTGGTTGAGCTAAAGTTGTAGGTTTCCCTCCCTCTTTGGTTGGCCCCAAACTAGTAATGGCTTGTAGGGAGGTATATCAATCAGAAACAAGAAAAAATGTAGATAGGGATGGGAACGTGTTGGCCAACATGTCTGCCAAGGGAATAAAAAATACCTTCCTTATGCCTACCTTCGGGGAGATGGAATTACCAACTATCAAAGAATGTAAGGAAATGTCGGATGAAGACCCCATGAAGCATAAGAAACTTATAAATCAACACTAGCTTAAGGAGAAGAGAGGCAGTGCTACAAAGGTTCCTCAAGAGCTCTTTCACAATGATTTATTTGAAGAATATCATGATCTAGTGACCCTACTAAGCAAGGTAATGGACCTCCCCATTACTGCCTATTTTTTAGGATTGGATGATCTACTTCGTGGATTAGATTCTCCATGGGGAGGAGGATACTATGTTTTATTAGGGAGGCATAATCAGTGATTGCTTCCACGAAATTCATGAAAATTAGAAATACCTCCAAGTTCTATATGACTTCCTATTTGGTATACTTATTAGGTGAACAGAGGCATTATAGTGGTTTATTTAGCGCTACAAATGAAGAACCTGGCAGCGAGCTCAAGGCTTATGAAAAATACCCTCAACTACAATTTAGAAACTTCAAGAAATACTACTGCAAGGTGAACAATGCATTCATAGCTTACATCATCAGGTTGCTTAGGGGTGACTTTGAGAGAAGAGTCTCCCATAGTGCTTGAGCCTTCCTCAAATAGTATGCTTTTCTATTTATACAATATCCTAAGTTTACATACATCCATGCCGAAGGGTTCTCAGAAAGACCGAAAAAGTTGCCACGGTATCCTAATGACCAGATAATATTGTTGGAACTTTCTCAGTAGCTGTGACATATTGATGCCCTCCTCAAAAGCAAGCATCTAGCAGGGATCTCTTATCCCCTTACACCTGGCCTAGGGATGTATGAGCTTTATACTTCCGAGTGTGCTCAAAATTTAGAGAAGGATTTGGATGAATATCATCTCAAGCTCCATACGGTCAAACCACAGATGGACCCCTATGGCCACATCAGAAAAACACTCAGACCAGAGTATTCCAATCTTCATAATGTTCAAGATTTTTGGGCCAATTGCAAAGATGACTTTGAGGTGTGAATAAGGCATTATATGCAAATGACCACATACTTTGTAAAGAAGTTGAACTTGTTCCCAATGCTAGATCAAATGGAAGAGGATGTGAGCACTATAATAGACCCCAGGTACAATGCAATTGCTAATCTGCCACTACCAGTGATTGATTGGAATGAGAAAGAGGTCGATGACCTTGAAATTCTCACCAAGCCTATTGAGGCTAGAACGAAAGAATGGATTGATGGGAAAATTGCTCGATTGAAGCAACAAGGTGTCATCCAGACATACAAAGGGATCGAAAGTGAGCCAAGTGGATCTTATGGTGGGGCTGATTCTACATCAATAGGAGAAGTATCAAATTCTCCTCCATCCATTCATTTGTGGAAGAGAAAGGAGAGTAACGAGCAACTATCCAACCCAACGATGTACGCTAGAAAGGCCTTGGAAGGTGAATCTTCCAAGAAACATAAGAAATCACACAACGTCACCGAAATGCAAGTAATTCAAGAAGATCCACTCCATGAGGGAGAGGAAATGGATGTTGATCAGCCGTAGTCTCCATGTATCTCATCTACTACTACAACCACTATTGTTGTTGCCACCACCCCGCTTATCCCACACGCAACAATTGCTACTTCTCCACCTGTGGTGGACATCGTTGTCCACCTTGTCTCTACCTCTCCCATAGTGCAGGTGATATTGATAGACTCCTCCTTGGCCACCACCTCACCAGTTTCTTCTTTATCCATGTGTCCATCCTTTTCTCTCCCAATTGCCACTGTAGCTACTGCAATGCTTGCCCTCACCCTTCTTGACTCCTTCATAAAATATATCCAAAATGTACCATCTGAACTCTCAGGGATGTTTGCAAACTGGGTGGTGCAGGCTACAATTTCCCAAGTGATAATGAATCTCCCGGTTCCTCCTCCTCCTACTGAGCCACCCACAATGGAGGCCACCATGCAGATTTTTGAGGAGTTGGACAGACAACAACAAATGGAAGCAGCTAAGATCTTTGAGGAAGAAGCAGATGATTATCATGAGCACCCCATTTATGAGCATAGAGTAATTGATTAAGTTGCCTATGAATTACCCGGTGATGATGGAAAAGGTGTAGATATAAAGATTATTGAAGAAACATTTGATCCTGAGCTTGATGCGGAGTTGGTCAAGCACCTAAAGGAAATTGAAGATAAGGATGCTGAAAACTAGCCTATTGTTGAAGAAAGGGTTGCCACCACAAAAATAGAGTGCAATAAATCTCTAGTAGAGGAGCGTGACCATGGCCCTGGACATGATGAGGAGATGCTCCCTCATGATGAACAAGAAAAAAAGAAAGAAGATAAGCCTGAAGAAGAGGCTGAAATTCATAAGAACCCAGAGATTGAGTAGTCCGAAGAGCATGGGAATGATGAAGAAAAAGAAGAAAATGATGTTGAAGGGGAAGACAACCCTAAGGAATGCCTGCTCATCAATGTCACCATCAAATGCACAGTGTTCATCCAGGATTCCAATGAAGAAAAGGAGGATACAAGGATAGAGAAAGAGGCTCTAAATGTTAAAGAGATTGAATTCAAAAAAGATGAAAAGGAGGGTGACCAGGAATCACCCAAGGAAAGGTCCTCGATGCCTGACTAGTTGGAGAAGCAACTGGAGAAGAAGGCTCTTGCTCCTAAGATCTGAAAGCAATATTGGAGGATATATTAGCTCGAGCCCAAGTTAGCACCAAGAAGGAGAAGAAACCAAAAATCAGATCAAAGGTAACAATGGATGTCTCAGGATCCAGAGCTGTGTAAGTAGCTATGCCAGTGGTGGGAGAACAAGGGATAAGCTACAACATCTACACCATAGACTTGGGAGTAGCCACTAGAGAACAAAAGGTAGATCACCTCTAGGAATCTGTCGCCACTGTGGTGCATCTAATTTAGCAAGACAAAATTTCAAAATAAGAGCTCAAGGAACAAGTGGTTGATCTAACAACTTACATCTAGCAGTGGTCATCGACAGAAGAAAAACCCTCCACATCTTCGGCCCTGCCACAATTTTTGTCCAAGGAACAAATAGATAAAATGGAAAGGAGAAAGAACTTGGACAAGACCATGAAGAGCTAGTTCTAGTAGGCCTTGGACACTTGAAACATGGGCATAAATCACGCTGTTCAGATAGAAAACAAGTTCCTAGATGTACAAAAGTCTCTTGAGGGTACAAGGAAATTTTGCATTGACTTCCCAAGGAAATATGAGTCCTGCTACCCAAAGATTGAGGCTATCCTTAAACTGCCAAGTGAGATTTGGGAAAAATTAGTTTGCATTCAAAGAGGATGATCATTGGGTGATGGATGCATGGAAGTGAGATTTTGAAAATCAGAAAGAAAGGTTGGAGTAGGTGCTTGAAAAGGTAAATCTAGACATCGATTGGGCCAAGGAGGTTTAGATGGATTGCAGTCGATACCTGAAGCTAATGACAGGGTATGATGTGCCTCTTATCTAAGTGAATCTAGAGAAGATAACACCTCATTTCCAAAAGAGGATGGAAGATGGGATGTCGAGTGAGGTTACCACTAATTTCATGAGTTTTTCTACCCGAGCCTTTGCCTAGTCTAAGCTGTTCAGAGGCCATGCTGCTAAGTATGATGAAGACTGGGAAAATATCATTGAAAATTCCAAGGAATGAAGTTACCAAGTGTTGCGATCTGACATCATAGAGGTTGATAAACTCCAACCGGTGATTCTAAAATTCATGAAGTATGCAACCCTGAAGAATCAAGAGGGCAACCCTATTATTGATGAAGATTTTTTAACAAAATAGTTGTGGAAAGAGCAATCAACAAGAAGAAAAAATGCTATAGTGCTACCACTAGAAGACAAAATAGGGATATGGAGAAAATTGTATTTTAAAATGTAATATATTGTGGGGGTGGGTAGAACCCTAGATTATAGTGAATCTTGGCCACACAAATGTAAATTAATCTTGGCCACTCATTCTACTTTTGGGATGCTATAAATGGGGGGTCTCCTCTCATTTTCAAGAGAGAATTGAGTTGTTGTAATGACATGCTGCATAAATTTTAATAGAAATACATTGACTTTGGTGGATTTCTGAGTTTCTTTGCATGTTTCATGATTCTTCTCCCATAGTTAGATGATTTAGTTATATTTACTTTGATGTTTCAGTTACTCTCAGTTAACTTTGGTATATTTAGCAATGTTGTTCAATGGATGTGAAGATTTATGTTGTGTAGATGCCTTATTTGTCCATACTTTTGGCTATTTGTTGCTGGTAGATGGTTGTGTAAAGTTAGTCTAGACTTCAATTCAAAGTTGCTTTAAATTTTTTGTCTTTGTTCATGCATTTATATGGGAATGAATGATAAAACATCTGCAGTCCTTAGAAGATAGCACATATTTCATGACACTATGAAATTTTTGGTTAAGTGAAATCTTGTTGTGAGGAAGCTATCCACAGTAGAAACCTCCATGATCACTGTTCATTCGTAGTTGTAGGTCCAGGAACTTCTTCCCTTCCTTGCCCTTTTTCCTTTTTTTAATAAGTAACCTATGCTAAAGTTCATTGCACATTGTAAAGCCAAATCTTAAATAAAAAATGGAGTTCAAGACTACTGTTTGAACCTACAACAAACGTACAACTTTCCATCTTAAAAACTCCATTTGTAGATCCAGCTTCCTTCCAGCCTAACTTTTGTAAGTCCGCCCTATGATTACTAGCAAGAGCACATAAAAAATCAACCGAACCAATCCATTTGTCATAACTTGACACCCGAGAGACCTTGGGGCAATTTTCAGCAACTTGTGTTAGAGATTTCCTTTCAAGAGAGGTGATGCACCTACGCATCACTTGTGTTGAGAAAGTGTACCAAAATACACATCAACACACACAATAATAGATCTAAAAATATCATATTTTTAAACCTTTAGATCTTTGAGATCATTGCAAATTTGATTTGATTTTTGTACAGCTAGATGCATCTAAAAAATTGTTGCTTGAAAATGATGTAAATGAAAATTTTATTTTTTCAAAATAATCTAAGGGTGTTATTTTTCACTTACACTATTTCTTTTGTCTACCTTAAGATAACCGTTAAAATTATCATTTTGTTAATCATAATATTTTATTCTATATTTTTATTTTGTTAAATTATATTGTATAATTAATTGTTAAGTTTAAAAAAAATAAAAAAATTCAACATAAAATACTTTCCATGTATTTCTTTTCATCACTTGTAAATCTAAATTTTTGTTAATTTTTGTGATCATAAAAAATAGAGATGATTTTAGTCTCTATGAAATATTTTAATGCATGTTTGAGATCTCTACAAGGTGATGAAAAAGGCCCTAGGGTTTGGTAGGGTTTTGAGTATCCTTATTGTTTTGATGGTAATGTTGTCACTAAGTTCTTTCCTTTCCCAAATATAGTCACCTGAGAAACGGCCATGATGCTCTTGACTATAAATTATTTTTTCTCCCTACCTTCTCACTATAGGTCTGATTCTTCAACTCTACCAACTACCCTTCCATCTTAGTGTCTTTTCATGCTCTTGAATCTATTCTCTGATGAATTTATTCTTATGACTCTAAAAGCTATCACTAGGTCTATTATGACTGTTAGGTCTTTGAGGGTATATGATTTTATACTATGAACTCTTAGATTGTCATTGTCATACTTTTGATGAAAATTCTCCAAGGATGTTTTCTCGCTAAATTAACTCTTTATATATTCTCCATTATGAATTGAAAAATTCATGGTTTCTAGTTAACTATTTATTAGTGTAACCATTGCCATGTTTCTTGGGACTATCATCGCTATATGATAGTTTCCTTATAGATCTGAATGTAATTTAAAAAGTTCCCATAAATATTATCAAGTTTCATAAGACTATTGTGTCAAGGTAGTAGATGGTCATGACAAGTTTCATAAGATTGTTGTTACAGGTTTCATAAGATTGTTGTGACAAGTTCCATAATATCGCTATACCGTAAGAGCTAAGAAGACACAATATGGTGTAGTAGTAACATCCCATATTACTACGAAGGACAAGAAATACATGTGTGGTATGGAGGTAAATAAAGTACTTCTCTTGCATCCCCACAAGAACCAAGAAGACATGGGGTGATCCCACAATAGTGGTTTACAATTTTTGGCCAAACTGGACACTGAAATTATTATTTTTAACTAAATCTTCATATTCGGGCACCTATAGCGGCTAAATTGTGAGGAATTTGAAGATGATGCAAACTATAGTCTCATAACATTTTGTTTTTAGATTCTAAAAATATTTTTTTCAAATTACTTGGAATCAGATTGCACTTTTTTTTCCATCTCCCACGAAAACTGGTCTTTTTCAGAAAACAACATTTTTAAAAAGTGACGCTCACCGTATACAACATAAATTTTTTTGTATGAAGGATAAAATTCTATTTTTTTTGAATTTAGATTTGTAACTATGATATCTAGCACTTTCATTTGGTCTCATAGTTTTTTATTTAATATTTTTTCCTTAATCAAGTTTCAAAGTCAAACCAATTGCAATTTAGACATAGGCGGACTGTATACAACATAACTTTTTTTGTATGTATCGAAATTAATTTTTTTTTTTTAATGGATCAAGGACATCAATACCCAGCCTGAATGTATTTTTTAAAATTTTATTTTGATAATCTACTATTTTTCCACATGTGTAGAACAAAGAGCTTGATTTTCATTGAAAAACCTATGTTTAATAAAACTAAAAAAACACATACATAATAAAACCAAAACATATCAAAATTATATTCGTTGGATAGTTTGTTCTAAGGACTACCTAATTCTAGATGGGTTTGTGAAGATTCCTCCATTTTCATCCTCAAACCGAGCTCCGAAGTGCCAATTTTCATTTTTTTTTGTGCCTGAGATGGGGAATGAGGGATAAGGGGGTTCGAGCGAACCTCTTTGAAGGGGTTCGCTCAAACCCATTTCCTATGCATTGCATTGGTTTTTTTGGTGTCCAATATTCAAAGGGGTTCATCGAACCCT
Source organism: Sequoiadendron giganteum (assembly GCA_007115665.2). NCBI lineage: Eukaryota > Viridiplantae > Streptophyta > Pinopsida > Cupressales > Cupressaceae > Sequoiadendron > Sequoiadendron giganteum. The sequence continues at coordinate 352,982,356 of CM021104.1, read as the reverse complement.
GGTTCGAGAAAACCCCTTTTTGGTTCGGTCAAACTAGTAGGTTTGTACGAACCCCTAAAATCACTTTTTTTGCCTTGGGGTCATTTTTTGTGAGTTTTCCTCCCTCACTTGAATTGTAAACCACTATTGTGGCTTCACCCCATGGTGTAGTGTAGCAATAATATCTTGCATTAATGCAAAGGCTAAGTAATAATGGTGTGGTGTAGCTGTAACATCCCACATTACCATGAAAGTTGAGAAATAACAATGCAATGTAGAGGTAACTATTGGCATATGGATTCTAGTGTTGTCATTGATGGTAACCTGAGTCATTAATCTAGTCTGCAGTTCAACATTTTTCCATACCGACACAAAGAGTAAAGAACAGAGTATTACTGAAAGTAAGAGTGAAGACCCTGGGGTATCCCGTTAAAGTTAAGTCTGTCGATCAGTATGCATTATCAGTTTATCAGTTCATGTTGCACATCTCAGGGAAGGTCTTTGGGTATTTGGAATACCTTATTCTCGATTTTTGTGTTGGCACATCAATCGGTGTATGAATTTGAAGATCCGATGTATTGATTTTTTGTTTATCAGTGCTAGAAGGTCGACTTGGTGGATATAGCCATTGAGGATGTTTAAGGAATAATTGTTTTAAGTATTTTTCAGGTTTATGTATTTTTTTTTGGGTCCTCACTATGCTGTGGCTGACCGTGGTTGGTACGCATTAAGAATCATTTATGGATTTAGCCTACGGTTGGAAAATATTATATGTTTTGTTAAAGATGACATGAAGATACTATTATCCTTTGATGTGGATATATAAGATTGATTGTTTATATCATTTTGGTATCGAAGAATGATAGATGCAAAGTGTGTTGTTGTGTGGTGAAATTTAAAAGGGAAGTTGTGCAATTTCATTTGCACATATAAGATTTTTGACGTGTGTTATAGCAGAGTAGAGCAGAAGAGCAAAATATGACAGAAGGTCAAGAAACCAACTAATGAGCTTAACCAGAACTGTAATATGGCATTAGAAGATTCTATTCCTTCAATTCAAACCTTCATATGGATTTAATATGAACATTTTGTAAGGTAGTGAGCCTTCCTATTTTGAGCAGTGAGCTCTAGGTAGTGTGCCTGAATGCAAGTGCATTCCCATTTTGTAAAACTTATATTTGAGTACTCAAATTGTGGATTGAGCTCCACCATGGTTTTTCCCCTAATAGAGTTTCCACTTAAAAATCCTTTTGTTATGGTGTTGTGGATGATTGATTTATGTGCTTGCATCTTTCTTTTAGAAATTGTTTAAATATCAGATTAATAAAGTTGAAGATTGTAGAACACTGATTCACCCCCCCTCTCAGTGTTCCAAGATTCCAACAATTGGTATCAGAGCCTAGTTCCTTAGAAGGAGCTTGAAAACTTGAGGTGTATCTTGGAATTTAATGGACTCTGGTAGTCTTCAACATTAGCTTGTGGTGGCACTTGATGATCTTGATCAGTCTAAAGAAGAATTACAAGAATTGAAAGAAAATCTTAGAGATGCTGAGAAATTCATTCAAACATTGAAGGATTAGATTGTTAAATCTAGGGAAAAGAGGAAGGATCTCTATGATCAGATTAAGCAAAAAGAGAGCAAAAACATGGATGATGTTCACCTAAATCAAACCTTGAAGGAAATAACTCAAGAATGTGAAAAGATTTCCAAAGACAATGCAACCCTAAAGCATGAAATGAAATCTATGGTGATGAAGTTGACTAAAGAAATTGAAGAAAGAAAGAAGAATGAGGAAAATATTGCTCAGTCCTTAAAAGAACGATCTGATGAATGCCGAAGAAAAAATGGAGAATTCATTTAGTTAGAAAATGAACTGCAACAATCCAGAAACAATGGAGAAGAACTTGAAAAATAGATTATTATTCTCAGGGATGGAATTTCTACTATAAATGAATACACAGAGAAGTTTAAGATTAGCTCAGTTACGCTTGATGAGATGAATCAAGGAAAGAATAATGGAAATGAAAAGCGAGGTCTTGGATATGAGAAAGGAGAATGTTCCAGGTCTAGACAAAGAAATTTCAGGCAAGGATATTAGATGAACAAAGGTGGAAGGTATCCGGTAAGACAAACTAATGCTCAAAAGTTTAATGGATACTATTTTTATTGTAATAAATTTGGTCATATGGCTACTCAATGTAGAAGTAAAATGAATTCAAGTAGTCCATCATTCTCCAGTCGTTGTTTCAATTGCAATAATTTTAGTCATAAGTCAATTGAATGTAGAAATATATCAAATAGCTCTGTTAGTAGAAGGAATGTTGAATGTTATACCTATGGAAGATTTGGGCATATTGCTAACCAATGCAGATCAAGAAGAAATCAATGGAATGATTGGTCTAGACAAGGAAATGCTATGTGTTACAATTGCAATAGATATGGTCACATTGCAAAATTTTGTAGGAACATCAATACGAATAGAAGAGGTCCAGTACACAAAAGAAGAAATACACAGAAAGATGATAAAGAAAAAGAAAAATTGGCTATGGATGAAATAAGAGATCAGATAAAGAAGACATGTGTAAATAAGAATGATTTGAATGCTAGAAATGGTTCAGCACTAGAACCTGCTTCCGATAATTCCTCCGGAAATTGATTTCAGGCCATTGGCCTAGGGGTATTTTTTCCAGAAAATCCTTTGTCCCCCTATCGGTAGTTAGTGTCAGAATGCAGGAGATTGTCAATGATTGTGCGAATAGTTTAAAACTACATTGGAGATCACTTGTACAAAAAATTGAGAAGTTAAAGGTTTGCAGACGAATTTTTCTCTCACTATCTAAGAAAGCAGGGTATCCAAAACACCTAGGGAAAAAGAATTTATTACAAAAGTTAGGTGCGTGAAGTTACAAAAAGACATATTGAAACCCTCATTTGTCACTTTGCATTGAAGAAGAGAAGGAGAGCACTCTATAGCATAATTTTGAAGGAGTGAAGATAATTCGGCAACAAATCTCTAAATCCATTAGGTATTTTAGTCATTTGTGAAATTTTCATTTATTTTGGTGCTCGGTAGAAAAACTTGTTCGGTACGCAAAATGGAACAAATCAAAGGAATTGTGAATTTAGATGAGTTTAGCAGTGAGAAGATTGGAGTTGTAAGAAACCTATTGTCGCCCGATGAATTAAAATGGTTGGAACATGCAAAACACAAAATTCTGGACATTTGGAGTAAATTTCCCTATTTCGAGAATGCATAAATCATTAAGTTTATCTTGAGTAGATTGAATGATGGCATTCTAAATCTAGACAAACCGTATCATATTTCGAAAGAGGTAATTGGATTCCTAACTAGGTTATGCAAAATTGGGGATATACCGAGAAAGAATTCGATTTGAAACAAAGAATTTGAAACCCTAACTTGAGTTATTAAAGATCAAGACTTTGACCTGTGCGGACTGCTAAAGGATCAACTAATGGAAAACGTGTAATTAATAAAAGAGATAGGTTTTCCTTTCAGGTTTGGCACTTTGGTTAAATGTCTTGTGATGTACTTTTTGAAGTGTTTTCCATTGAAGAACAATGTTGTATGGAAAGAGAATAAACTATTTTGCAAGAAGATTTATGAACACTCTAACAATTTGGCAAACTATGATCAAGAATATGCAAGTTTCTTTGGAGGTCTGCTAGAAAAGTTTGGATTAGTTTGCATTGCCCTTTCAGTAAGGGCACTTGAAGTTGGTTCCTCTTCTAGTGAGATGGAGAGAAAGAAGAAAAGATCAAGAGATTCTATTGTTTACACTCGTCTAGTATGCAAGACTCCAAGAATTGGAGGAAAAGTAAAAGAACAGGTAGTTGTAGATATTCCAGATGAGGAATCAAATAAGGAAACTAAGGACACCCTAAGGGAAGAATTGGAATTAGTTGAACTAGATCAAGAAAAGGAAGAAGGAAGTGAAGAAGAAGATTATTTAACCAAAGAAAAATATTGCAGCTTATTCATGAGGAAGATGGAATTCAAAAAATTGCTAAATTATGGTCCATCAAACCTTCATATGAGCAGGATATAATTTTGAACACACTAAGTGCTCATATTGTGCACAACTAGATAAAATTGAAGAATTTTCAAAATATTTTGCTAGAAGAAATGATTGAATGTATCAAGGAAATCATGGACTCTGAGTCTCAGAATAAGAAAGAAGAACAAATAATTCTACACTTGAAGGAGAAATTCAGGATATCACTTACCAAGTTGAAAAGGAAAATGAATGAGCTGAGGCAGTGCATAAGTACAATGAACAACATCTATAACTATTGCATTCGTTGGCCTCACATAGTTGGGAAATACAAAGAAAAGTTGTAGCAAATTGAAACAGAGTTAAATAGGATTGGACAAAGTTTTGATATGTTTCAAGATCAGGATGGTGCAATCAAGAAAAGGATTCAAGAGTTACAGTACAAGCATACAAATGTGCAGAGTACCAGAAACAAGCTTGTGAACACTTTTTGGAAAGTAAAGGACTTAACCGAATGTAGATTGAAACAGTTGATTGAGATTTTGAGGAAAGGAGAGAAATTAGAGGATGCAATCATAATTTCAAAATCTCTCATCAAGATTATCAACCAAAAATCTGAAAAATAACAACATGATCATAATAATTGGGATTGCAGTAGAACCTTGGAAGAAGTTTCTTCCGGAGATGAAAGAAAAAACAAGATAATCTGCTGACTCAAGTAGCAATTGTTCTTTTTCAAAATTTGAATCAGTTTTGAATCAACAAGCTTTTGGTCATATTTCAAAGTGGGAGATTGAGTACATGATTTTCATTGATGTCAAAGGGGGAGAGAGAGTAGTGAAAAATGCCTTATCAATTTCAGGGGGAGCTATGTTTTGAAGTTTTGAAGTTTGGCAGCATACTTATATTGGTTTTGACATAATCATTTTTCACTAAGTGTTGCCATGAATGCCAAAGGGGGAGATTTTTGGTATATGGCTTCTAGTGTTGTCATTGATGGAAACCTAAGTCATTAATTTGGTCCACAATTCAACATTTTTCCATACCGGCAGAAAGAGTAAAGAGAAAAGTATTACCGCAAGTAAGAGTGAAGGATAAGGTATCTAGTTAAAGTTAAGTTTGTCGATCAATATGCATTATCAGTTTATTACTTCATGTTGCACATCTCATGGAAGGTTGTTGGGTATCTCGAATACCTTATTCTTGAGTTTTTTTTTGGTGCATCAATTGGTGTACGAGTTTGAAGATCCGGTGTATTGATTTTTTGTTTATCGGTGCTAAAAGGCCGACTTGGTGGGTATAGTCATTGTAGATGTTTAAGGAGTAATTATTTTAAGTATTTTTAGGTTTATGGATTTTGTTTTGGGTCCTCACTATGCTGTGGCTGACCTTAGTTGGTACGGATTACGAATAATTTGTGGATTTAACCGATGGTTGGAAAATATTATATGTTTTGTTAAAGTTGACATGAAGATAATATTATCCTTTGATGTGGATATATAAGATCAATTGTTTATATAATTTTGTTATCGAAGAATGATAGATGCAAAGTGTGTTATTGTGTGATCCAAAATTTAGAAGGGAAGTTGTGTGATTTAATCTGCGCATATAATATTTGTGATGCGAGTTACAAAAGAGCAGAGAAAAATAGTAGAATTTGATAGAAGGTCAAGAAATTGGCTGATGAGCTTAATCGGAACTGTAATATGGTATTAGAAGATGCTATTCCTTCAGTTCAACCCTTTAGATGGATTTAATTTGAACATTTTGTAAGGCATTGAGCCTTCCTATTTTGAGCAGCGAGCTCTAGGTAGTGTGCCTAAATGCAAGTGCATTCCCATTTTGTAAGACTTATATTTGAGTACTCAAATTATGGATTGACCTCCACTGTGGTTTTTCCCCTAATAGGGTTTCCACTTAAAAATCCTTGTGTTATGCTGTTGTGGGTGATTTCTTTATGTGCTTGCATGTTTCTCTTAGTTCAAAGTTAAAAATGGTTTAAATATCAGATTAATAAAGTTGAAGATTGCAGAACACTGATTCACCTCCCTTTCAGTGTTCCCAAATTCCAATAGTAACATCTTGCATCACCGCAAGGATCATGTCAAAATGATGCGTTATCATGGTTAAACTATAAAATGAAATATCACATTTCTTTGAGCTATTTTTTTGAAACAGTTTACTTGCCTTGTGTATATTGCTTCCACATTTTCATGTATGTCTAGCAGGGCACTTGTAACTACAACATATGAGAAAAAAAAATACTAGCTGTTATTACTGGATATATGATGTAGTACACATTACTATAGTGAGCCTATTTTTCAGATTATTTCATTTAGCATCGCCAAAATTTTCCACAAGAACATTGTCCCTATTTAAAATTATGGAAATGGTTCACATCTCTCAGAAAAATTTCTCTTGCAACAATCTTGGAGATGAATTTAAATGAAGTGTGAAAATCAGAACATACTTCGTTCTTAACAACTCTAATAGTTGTACCATGGGCCATGTTTAACAATCTAAATGCAATTGCTAACTTTTCACTATGGTATCAGATAAATGATTCTTTTTTCTTCTATTCCATGACATTGAGTAAAAGTATTGAATTTGGAAATACCCTATTGCCTTCATTTCCCAAGCTAATTTCTCCAATTTTGCATAGATATCCCATGTTTGTGGATGCGATCTATCTCCTACACAAAAAAGCATGTACCATTTTATGCCCTTCAATCCAACTACATGCAGGTATCATTTTAATTCCTCTATCTTTCATCAATCTCCTTACTATTTAAACCTCACCACACCTACCCACTTCTGCACAGATGTTTTAGAGAAGAACATAAGTTGCAACATTTTTAGGATCCAACTAAAAAACAAATTTTGTTGGAATATTCAACCTATATTCATATATTATCTATAGGAACCAAAGGTTTAATTGGAATCTTAGTAATAATGTTTAGGGTGTCCTCAAGATAGCCAACATAGGCATGAATGTCAACCATGCACACCTAATTATCAACTATATATGTAATTGTAAGAGAGGGGTACCGGCTACATTAAGTCCCTAGGTCACAGAGGGCCGAGAGCAGTAGGCTGCCCTAAATTACCTCAACTTACAAGAATGTTAGGAAATGTGGGATGAGAATGATGAGGACTATAAGGTCCTTCAATTACTCTACAGACCTGAGATTTGAGAGGAGACTAGGTGAGTTGGCTTTCAGGGTCAACTCTATGTATCAGATAGCTCTTTGTTAGAGGACACAATCATGGTTCCGGGATGACAGTGCTACGCGCTGGCATCTCTCAGGTGTGCTGGCGTCCATATGACCAGAGGACCATAAAGACAAGGTCTAACCACTAGAAAACAAACTAACAACGTAGTAAATGATTTCTAAACAAACAAAATAATACTATGAAGTAAGAGACATATAAATGGATATGATAAAACAAGTACGCCAATGCAAGGGTGACAAGAATGATCTCACACAAAATATTGATCGCCAGCTAGCTCCAAAAAACAAATCCACCTACACACAACAACGAGGAAAAATGTTGGGGGGCTGTATAGGGGTCTACCTCAGTCAGACCCCCATTTTGGTGTTTCCACCTTCATGGACAACCAAGTTTGCATGGATAGAGAAATAGTATGATAAAGAAGGAAATGCAAGAAAAGAACACTAAAAAACTACAAAACAATAATTTGCTAACTGAACCAAGTAATAGATAAGGAGATTAGAGATCTTACCACCTCCACCAAGAGCGCTCAAGGCTAGTGGGGGAGAAAATGAGAGGAACTCAAGTCTCTGTTGCAATGGTGTTGTTCTACACTTGCTTTATTGAAGTGATGGAGTGATGGAATTGTTGCTATGGAGTGCAAGAATGTTGCTTGAATGCTTGAATTACTTGAACTTGTGAATGAGATCATCTCAAAGATGAAATGGAATGAGAGTGAGTGAATTTGAAGGAGGAATGAAGAAAATGGCCATATTTAGGTTGGTCAGCTAAAGAGGGCGTTACAAAATGACTTCCAATGGGAAGTGTAATGCCTCTACAGGTTCCAACTATAGGAATCTACCAGGTATGTAAGCGCATCATGCAGACATCTGCATGCCATGTCGGTGTCCTCAATAGTTATTCCTCCATTGACGCTCAAAATAGGCACCAAGTGGAATGAGGACAATAGGCTTATGTGGAATTAAGCCTTTGAATTTGGTTTTCTAAAGTGAGGAAGGGTAAAATGGAAATTTGTGTTAGGGGTGAAAATCATTTCCTATACATTTTCCCCCCACTTTAGCGAGCAAGAATACTAATGAGTGCTTCGATAAAGTAGATCGAATAGGTAGTAGGGTTAGAAATGTATACTTGAATCATCGAGGAAGCAGACTGCGATCTGGTGAGCCCAAGAGTGTAGGACAGGAAAAGGACTTCATAGCTTCGTAGAACTATGAAGCTAAAGAAAGAAAGCACCTTATAGGCCTATGAACCTGCAAGGAAGGTATCCTCAAAGAAATCTCACATCAAGGAAACTGAGAAAAGTGCCTTATAGACTCACATACCTATAAGGAAGGTATCCCAAAGAACTCTCACATGAGGGAGACCAAGAAAAGTGGACTCCACAGAGTCAAAAAGCGGTGACATGTTTACCCATAGATAGAACATGTCAAGAAGTAGCCACAAAGGCCAGTAAGTAGACAATTAGGTGGACCATCGATAGGTTGTAAGAATTTCAAAGGGGTCCCTCGAGAACCCTTCAAAAGGAAGAGGGGTCCACTCAAGGGACACATTGTTTGAAAGCAAGGTCTAGTCAGGCTGTCCCCAAGCTAGATACGAAGATGTGAAGCGAGTCTAGTTGGGCTACCCTGAGCTAGACACAAAGATGTGAAGTAGGTCTAGTTAGGCTACCCCCGAGCTAGACACCAAGATAGGAAATAGGTCTAGTTGGTCTGGCCTTGAGGTAGAAGTCATAGAGAAGAATTTCGAAGGGGTCCCTTGGGATGCCAGTGTGAAAAGAAAGGGTCCACTCAAGGGATGCACTATTTGAAAGCTAGTGCCTTCTTTCTTAAATCGATTCATCATCAAGGAATCATTCTGAAATAAATTCACTTCATCAAGGAATTTGAAAGGAAGAATATGCCCCCACACAAGGGGAAGATCAAACCTATCCCACTTCTGAGGAAGGTTTCCAAGTCCTTACTTTATGAACCCGTGATGAAGGAAACATGTTCTGTTAGGGTTTCAAGTTGAGAATGTTACTTCAACAAAGAAGTGTGTGAAGGTTCTTGAGAAAAGATTCATCAACAATGAATTCATTTTCTAAAGATCCAAGGTGATGTAGAGGTGGCATTGTCACACATGAGGGGGAAAAATCAAGCAAAGAAGAGAGAAAGAAAATGGAAAGAGAACACGAACAAAGGGCACAGGGGGGTCTATTTTTGTGGGGTCAGATCTATGCTTGCTTATATGAATAGTAGGTAACCATTATGTAAGGAAAAATATCATCAATCCACATGGAAGGGATGCCTAAATGCTCCCAACACTTTGCATCATCCCTAATTTGTTGAAAGTCAATCACAAACATGGAAGAATGATGATCCACATAGAATAAAGTTTAAAATACAAACACCACCCCTGTATCCAAGCACCAATAGGGTTGACAAGGGTCATCTAGGCATATATAGCATGATCATGGGGGAACACATCACAACACACACACATCTAATCTAAAGATAAAGAAGAGGTCTCCCCCTAACACTGGTCAACCAAGAGGTCATCAACTTCCCACTCTAGATCATCGTAGGGGGAAGGAGGACAAGCCTGCATTGGTGGACTATTAAGGGGAGGAGCTTCTAACCCTCCTGCAACAAGGGCTAAGGAGGAAGGACCTGCAAGGTCTTCATCACTCAACTATTGTGGGTCTAAGGTCAACGAATTCACGAAGATGGCTGACAAGGTCAAAAATTCATCTACTAAGTTAAAAATGCACTTAATAGGAGTGTCATGTTTCACCTTGACTGATAGAGGATTTTGTGCCTAAGGTTCATCGCTAAGCTGACTGAGTGATTTGGGGGAGGTGACAAACTCAAGGGAGGCCGGGACTGGCTCCATTACTAGGATAGAACAAGTCAATGTGGGGAAACCTTTTGGAGAAGGTGGGATCCTCTTACATCATCCATTGCTAGGAGAAGCAATCTCTATCTTTTTCTTCATCAGAGGAGGTGAGCTCCCCATAGATGAGGCAAGAAGGATAGGGGAAGAGGAGGAGGAGAAAACCGTAGTAGATATGACTGGGGTATTAATAATATCTATGAGTTTTGGGAAAGACAAGACATCTAGAATGGATGTCAACAAGGGTGGCTCCACTAAAGGAGCGATGAAAACCTGCACCTTTCTAAGGTCAGGCACATTCGCGCTTGCAGCAGAATCCAAGAGTGATACATAGCTAGTTTGAATAGGAACAGGGGGGAGGAGAGAGGAGGATGCAACAGAAGGACCTGAAATAGGGGAACTCATCTCCTCTTCCTTCCTCTCTGAGGTGGCCTGCTCAGCCAAGAGAGCCTTTCACTGATGCTTTCATTCACGGACAAGGTAGTTTCTATGACTCTTTTAACTAGAGGCCAAAGGTTGTAAAGGAACAAAAGGCTCCTACTCAGCCATGGGAGTGTCCTCCATAATTGTTTCTAGTGAAGGGATACGCTCTTGAATGGGAGAAGGAGGGACATTTTCAGAGACAGGGGGCATTTGGCTTTAATACCTTGGTAGTGGGCCTCTTCCCATTCAATGCTTTAAAAGAAGGGGTGGTAGGAGGCTGAGGCACAGAGGATTCCCCACAGGGGGATTTCTGTCTATCATATAAGTAGTACCAAGGTCTAGGAGGTTTGGTAGGAAGATCTGATATCCTGATCTTGGGTCTACACCAAGTAGGCACCATTGGACTCAATGGGTAAAGACCAAGCTTACTCATCCAATACTTTTCCCAAGAAGGAGGAGTGGCCAAGGCAGCTTGAGAAGGAGAAAGCTTATCCTTTCCCTTTTAGGAAGAGGAGGTAGCTAGCTGTTCTGCTACAAGAAGGGTCAATTTTGGTTGTCCCTTGCCCCCAGTTTTATACTTTACGTAGTTCTTGTAAAGTAGGTCCATTCTTAGAGGAAGCAGACTGATTGGAGCAGGCCAAAAGTGATCCAACAAATATCCCCCATGAGACACCATAGACCGGTGTTCGCTATCATGCAATATGTGCATGACAATTTCAAGGAAAAACTTTAAACATTTGTGAATTATAGAGGCGATCCCATTCATGGAAGCTATCCAGGGTATACCTAGCTTCACCCTGAATAGGTTTGACTCAGGAATGACATTGAAAACTATCTCTACATTCCTAGGGTTTAAGACAAAGGCCATCATGTGTATAGATCATGGACTTCCTTTTTTTGTATTCTTCCCTTTGTAAGGAATTCAAGAATAGAGTCTCCTCCATAATGAAATTCACTCTACTCGCAGGGTCGACTAAGACCCTTGTCACAATATTCCCATTGAGGTGAGCAGGAATGTATAGCGGAGAAGGTTTGTTGTTTACCGATACATTTTGTGAGGTGAATGTTATATCCGACGAACTGGTCACAAGACGAGGAGAAGAAGTAATAGCAACCATGTTGACATACGCTTCAGGCTAAGTAACAAAATGAGAGGGATCAATAATCATGTTAGAAGAATGTGATGGAAATGGGTTTGTGTATATTTGTAATTCACTATTTGCTCTCACCATAGATTTTTTTATATTTTGTTTTCTTCCATCAAGACAAATAGTACCTTCCTTGATGAGATCCTGTATCTCATGATTCAGGTGCATGCAATGTTCAGTATCATGAGCATTAACTTGATGGTATTGGAAATAGGAATTTTCTTCATACCAATTAGGGTAAGGCTCCCTAACGGGCTTAGGGCTTGGCAAGCTAATGATCTTATCCTTCAAAAACTTTTGTAAGATGGAGGAATAAGATTATGATAACTTTGAATTTTTGGTCGTGTTTGAGGCCGTTGTTTTCCATAACAGCTACTACATTCATAATGACTTTTCCTTTTCTAGAGATTGATATGATGGAATTCCCTTCAAGATGGGAGTGTGAGGAAGGCCCCCCAAACTGAACCACCATCTGTTGATACTCTCGGAGGGCTGCACAAAAATGTGTGAAGGAAGGGTATTTCATAAGGGAAAACTTCTCTTTCCAAATCCTTTGTAAGTTCCCTATGAACACCTTCTGTATATCTGAGTCCGATAACACGTATGAGATTTTTGACAAGAGTGCCTATTGTCACGCTATAAAATCGATAATCTTCTCATTATCCCCTTGTTTACATCAGACAATGTTAGAGAGGGTCATATTAGGTCTGACGTTGGCTTGGAACTGTCAGAGGAACTGGTTCACAAGTTGATCGAAAATAAAGATAAAATTGTTAGGCAAGGAACAATACCACTCGAGTGTTATTTCCTTGAGAGATCGAGGGAATAGTTTTTCCATCAACGCATTGCGATGGAAGAAGTTTATGCATAAGGCATTAAAGGAAGACACATGTGTCTACAGGTCCCATTTTTTGCCATATTTATCAAATTTAGGAATCTCCATCCCTTGTAGGAAAGGAGTGTTTAGGATTTCTATCAATAATGTGCTATGTTGGAAGAAGGGCTGGAAGATAGGCTAGGAAAAAGATTGGGAAAGATTCACTAGCTAGTACTACATCTTCCCCATATTCTGAAAAAAGGTATTTAGAATTGGGTCGTTAGAAGATATAGGACTAGTAGAACCGCCACTAGAGCCACTTCCAGAAACACCGCCATGACTACTACTAGAGCCGCCACCGATGCCTCCACCACCGGCATGACCTCCACTAGAGCCACTACCACTTCCATGACCTCCACCAGAATCACTTCTGCCAGTGCCACCTCTGCCACCAAAGCCTCCACCATCAAGGGTGACAAGAGGGGTGAGGTGGAAACCCAAAGGGTTTCTATTTACTTTGACAGTTTTATAACTTTCAAAAGCAGTAGGGATATTGATTGAAGGGACTGTGTCGGCCATGTACATGGAAATTGGGGGCATTGATACTCCTAATTGTCTCTCATGTTCTTCAAAGGGGCCACCTTGTATCATGCTACTATGGTTTGAAGGGGTGCACAATTTAGCTAGATCAATGAGACTAGCCAGGAGTTCTATGCCTATTCGGTCTTTTCCTACCATATAATTTATTTCATTGATAACTTTAGAAGCCCTAGCTAGCTTCGAGTTTTTCTCCATGTGATTTTCCAAAACACCCAACCCTTTGCTTAGACTAGCGACATATTCAAAAGGAATGTGGACAGGTTCATGCTCATCTATGGAATATGATGTAGGTGACACAAGAGGAGTAGGGACGCAATCATTTTCATTGAAGAATCTTGACTCGCCTTGTGATACCTACTCCTGAGTGGTCAGGCCAACCGTAGAACCAAAAAAGAGTCCTATAGAGAAATTAGAAGTGACCTTCATCTTCTCCATCAGAAGGTGTCATAGAATTCTCCTAACAATATACCCAAAGTTCATGGACTGGCTTGTGATGCTCATACAACACACAGGGGTACAACAATTAGAGGGTACAAGGGGAAAATCTCAAACACCAAAAAATGAGTAGATGTTGGTTCATGTTGGGCTCACCAAAAATGTAAGAGAGGGGGACAAACCACGTCAAGGCCCCAGGTCACGGAGGGCTGAGAGAAATAGGCTGCCCTAACTTGACTCAGCTTAAGGGAATGTTAGGAAATGTGGGATGATAATGATGAGGACTATAAGGTCCTTGATCACTCTGCAGACCCAAGATTTGAGAGGAGACTAGGTGAGTCAAATTTCAAGGTCAACTTTGTGTCTCAAATAGCTCTCTGTCAAAGGACATAAGCATGGTTCTAAGACGACATTGTGATGGGCTAATGTCTCTTAGGTGTACTAGCATCTGTACAATGCGAGGACCAGAAAGACAAGGTCTAACTATTAGAAAACAAACTAACAACCTAGTTAATGATTTCTAAGTGAACAAAATAATACTATGAAGTAAGAGATATATAAATGGATATGATGAAACAAGTAGGTCAATGCAAGGGTGACAAGAATGATCTCACACAAAATCTTGTTCACCAGCTAGCTCCATGAAACATGTCCACCTACACACAACAAAGAGGAAAATTATTGGGGGGATGCATAGGGGTCTTCCATAGTCAGACCCCCATTTTGGTGTTTTCACCTCCACAGACAACCAAGTTTGCAATGATAGAGAAATAATATGATAAAGAAGGAAATGCAAGCAAAGAACGCTAAAACACTACAAAAAAGTAATGTTCTAACTCAACCAAGTAATAGAGAAGGAAAGTAGAGAGCTTACCACCTCCACCAAGAACGCTCAAGGCTAATGGGGTAGAAAATGAGAGAAACTCAAGCCTCTGTTGCAATGGTGTTGTTCTGAACTTTCTCTATTGAAGTGGAGTGATGGAATTGTTGCTATGGAGTGAAAGAATGTTGCTTGAATGCTTGAATTAATTGAACATGTGGATGAGATTGTCTCAGAGATGAAATGGAATGAGAGTGAGTGAATTTAGAGGAGGAATGAATAAAATAGCCATATTCAGGTCGGTTAGCCGAAGGAGGCATTACAAAATGACTTCCAATGGGAAGTGTAACGCCTCTACAGGTTCCAGTCATAGGAATCTGCTAGGGATGTAAGCACACTGTGTGAACGTCTATGCACCGCACATACATCCTCGACAATTATTCCTCCACCGACGCTTAAAACAGGTGCCAAGTGGAATGAGGACAAAGAGCTTATGCTGAATTAAGCCTCTGAATTTGGTTTTCTAAAGTGAGGAAGGGTAAAAGGGGAATTTACGTCAGGTGTGAAAATTCACTCCTATACAATAATGCAATAAGGGTTACTGACGTGTGAAGTATGTGCAACAATCATCCACTAAACTTTCATGACTACATACATCTAGAAGACAAATAAAGCTTACAATATTGGTGTTCTAGAGTGCTTCATTAATTCAAAGATTTTCAAAGCTTCCTTGCAAAATCCATATTATGCACATTCTACAACAATATCATTTCATTCCATGAGATGACATCTCTTTGAAGCATTCTATCAAACAATTCATTTTGTACTACATTTTGGTGTCGAATCTTTGGTAATTAATGTTAGTTTTATTACATTCAAATTCTCTATTATGGGAAATTATATACTATAAATAGATTGATGGTTGTTTGGATAGTAAAATTATCTCTCTTAGAAATTAATTGAAGTACCTAGAAGGATTATTTTAATTAAAGAGGATTTTGTGGTTGTTCTTGTAATAATGATTAACAATTATTATATAGTGCAACTAGCTTGCTATTTTCATTAAAGAAACAAGTCATCAAATTCAAGCACATACCAAGAAGATGGCACTCTAGTTCAAATCCTCAACCTCACTTAGTTAAGTCTGCTAACATAGGGATATTATAGAAGTTGCGAAAAAATCAATAAATATCATTTTTTGTTTGTGAAGGAGAATCCTGTGAGATTCAATATCGCAGTGGATCAATATGTGGTTTCTTAAGTAAAGATGATGTTATAGTTGGGAAAATTATTGTGAAACATCAAGTTAGTAAATTTTGGATGTTAAGGCTTCCCAGTTGGATATCAAAGATCTTTTCTCATCAACTTAATTTGAAATTTATGTATAAATGGATTCTTTTGTGGTGCAGGTATTTACTCAGACAACACATGAACCAAGGTTGACATTTTTGTTGTCTAATTAAGTCTAATGGTATTCTTGGGCTTCATTTCCAGGATTTTTTTGTTAATAATGTTGTTCCAATTTGGTTAATGTTGATAGCCTTCATTCTATAATCTAAGCATATCACCTTTCTTAAACTTTGAACAAGGTTCTAAAATCAAGGGTTCAATATGCATATTTCAGGCCTATGTTGAACACCTTGTTTAAGGTATTTGTTGACAAGGCTACAATTTTTTAATTGATTTTTTCTTTTTGATGTGTTTGGAATTTTGTGAACTTGCAATATATAATGCACTTTTATTCTTTTTGAATTGATACTAATAGTAATTTTGTTGGTTATATTGAGGCACAACTTCATTCATGGCAAAAAAAGTAGCACATTTTTGCTCATATCAGATTGCACATTGCATATAAAGGAGGAAAGATTCTAGCTGAGTTATTGTTGGCTACATTGAAGGAGAGAGCTTCATATATGGGACACAATCAACACTCTCCTTCTTGGATTCTAAACGTTACAACTTTCTCCAAGAAGATTTCCCACATTGTACAAGTTTTAAGAGATGAAAGGGGAATGTGCTCACATTGAAGAGCTTCAAGCATGCATTTCCATCATTGTAGAAGATTTTTGGAGAAGTTTCTTTCTTATAGTCATTTCTGTGTAATATTGTAACTCAGATTTTTAGTCTTGTGACTGAATATGACAATTGTAATACTCCATTTCTAAGTTGTAAATAGAACACCTTTCTTTTATTAATAAAGTTCACCGATTTTGTCTTCTCAATGGCTATCTTATTATGTGTAATTGATGATTGATGTGTATTTCTACATTTTATTCTTAAATCCTCAAATATCAATAAATCGAAATGACTAACTATTCTACTAATTGACATCAATTAATAATTAAATTGACTAAATATACTACCAATTGACAAAAATTAGTGGACAATGAATAAAAATGACTAAATAAGTGACCAATTAACAACAATCAATGACTAAATATATGAGTGAAAAAAAATGACTTAATAAGTGACCAGATTACAACAATCAACAACTAAATCAATAGCTAAATAAGTGACCGATTAAATATATCAGTGAATAAAAAATGACTAAATATATGAATGGAAAAAAATGACTAAATCAACGACTAAATATACTACCAAATCGATCAATCAAAACAACCAATAAATGGCTAAAAATGGTTTATTCATCAATCTGGTCATGTTATATATGACTGGATGTAGTGTCCCTCTAGTTGCTACTATTTTTTCAGTTTGCTTATGTTCATTTGCTAGTAGTTTTAGCTGTTTTGGATATTATACTACTTTATTTTAGTTACGACACAGATACTATGTTAGTTTTTATACTATGTTGATGATACATTGGATACATTGTGATCATATGATTACATTTGTGTGATGACATTATGTGTGTTATGGTTTTATGTTGTTTATGAGATTTAGTGTGTTTATGATGATGTATGTGATGTTGTTTAAGATGTATTACTATATGTCAATCCTGGTGAAGGAGATAGTATAGCATTACTCACACGTGAGTACCCTGCTACACTGTGACTCTCTTTCATTGTATGATTGTCAGTATATAAAGGTATGTTTGATGCTGTTGTTTCATGCAGTTTGTAGGTACTAGGAATCAACACCACCTTCTTTGTCAGGTCTGAGCATGCCATGACCCAATGGAAATATGTTGTTTCAGAGATAATGTTAGGTCATTCCACTTTAGCCATCATTCCTTTATAGGACGAGTACCCGTTTGTCACCCGTTGTTGTTTGTTGTTTTTTTCCATCATGTCATTCGTATGTTCATTATGTTTGGAAATTGATTTGTTTAATTAGGTAAATGGTTTACTTTTTAAGTTATTTGATAAGTGTAATGTTATTTGAATGTTAAATTAAAATAATTATGTTTAGATAGTTTTATAATTAAAGCTTGTTTATTATTTTAAAAGATTTGATAAATTAAATTTATTAAAATAGGATATTAACTAAATGTAATTGTTGATTTATTGTGAAAACTTAAATATTGAAAAGTAGATATTTTAAATACTTGTTTTCAACAATTTTTGAATAAATATCTTTAAATTTGGATTCAAAATGAGAAAGTGTTATCTTGAGTAATTATTTAATTTGAATTGTTTGTTCAATTTCATTTGCATGCTGACAGTTAGTTAAGCTTTTTAATTGTGATTTAATGGGAAAATTAATTAAAATATTTTGTTGAGGAATATGGTTCACGACAATTGGTTTTGTTTTTCTAGAAAAGTTGTTTTCACAATAGTTTTTGGGGAAAAGAGTTTTTTTTCATTTCTTCTCTGTATTTTTGGGGGAAAGATTTGGAGACAGTGAATTTAAAGGTTTTGTGTGTGTTAGAAGGTTTCTAGATTGATATTTATGTGCCTTAATTCATTCTTCATCAGAATTCAAGAAAGTAAACCAAATTTTCTTCTTTGTTTTGTTTTTTCTTGAATTCAAAATTCTGAATGTCGTTTGTGGATTGAATTTTCCACATGGTAGAAATTATTTGTTGAATATCTTGCACAAAAATTAGAAACATAGTTATCATTGATTAGTTTTAAAGAATCAAATAAAATTATAGGAATATGAAAACAATATGGAAACCCAATTGTAATGAAATTGAATTTTCATAATTATTGCTTCTTATTTTTGAAGAATTTCTTACAACCTCTCTTTATCAAACTATGGTACTTAGTTTGGAATTTGAAAATCATTTTCCATTATTGATTATGAAGCAGATTCATTCTTTGTATTTGCTTGAGGTCGACTTCTAAAAATTTCTCTGTATACACCATTTTAAATGATGAACTTGTGGTTGGTATTCTTTATGCGTATTTGAAAGGATTTGTTTGAGTTTCTTTGTTTATCTATTCAGATCTTTATTTTCCTTTATGTGTTTGTAATATGGTGAAGTTTTTCTCGCATCACCAGTGTAGCTTTCTTTTCCTTTTCAAACTCTTTCATTATTGTAGATCATTTTTAGGATTTAATCACTTTACCATATGGTTGTTGTGTTTGAACCTTTGAATTCTAAAGGAAATTACCCTAACATATTATCGCCACCTTGTCTGGACAACTTTTCTTTGATTCTCATATAGTTCTCTCCTTAAGCATTTTTCTATTTGACTTAAGTTTAATGGATGTTCGATGATTTTATTTTATAACCAATTTAAGGGCTATAGGCTATATGAATTTGGTTTTTGTTTATGTATGATGCACAACCTATCTTCTTATAGGCTTGTGTATGACTTTAACTATATCATTCCCCTCATACTTGAGCATGCGAGCTCGGATAAATGAAGCCATCATTGTTTTTTGTTCAAGCCTTCTTTTAATTACTAGATCTAGTATTGACTAGGGACACTAGTTCTCCCAATTCATAGTATGCATATAGTCCTTACCATCATTGCCTGTATATTTCCTTTTCATTTGAAAATTCGGTTCCCTACATGTAATATTTGGAAATTCTATTTTCTCTATTGGGAAACCGTATTAAATATGTCTCTGTAATGTTACTTTGATCACATTTCTATCCCTGGCATGCATAACAATGGGAATAGTTTATATTGGAATCAGATCTAGAACTTTTCCTTGTAGTGTGTAATAACTATCTATGCCTTTGATTGATGATAATATCCTTTGCCCTGGCTCCACATAATTGAAACCTATCGGCATGCGAATGTTCTTAGACTTGTATGTAGGAATTCACATGTTCTTTAAGATTTTCGTTTTAGCTTGTAAACACTTCCTTCGATGCAATCTAAAACTTGCTCTTGAATTCAATGTTATTGATGTGTAAATTTCATACTTCTTAAATGCATGCACTATCTCTTATTATTTACTTTAAAATGCATGAAATATTTGTTGTGCATGCAAATGCATGCAATCTTGTGTGAAGTCATCGATAGAACTTAAGGCTTGATTCGGCTGTCAAGGTTATCTTTTCAAATGCTTATATATATATAAGCATATATAAGATATGCTTCATTGTTATATCGATGAGAAATTTATGTTTATTCTTCTTTCTATATTTCGAAAACTGAATACTAATTTTAAAATATGCTAATTTATATATATATATATATATTAGATGTAATTGAATGGATTTTAAATGTAATGAATTTATATCATTCTTAATTAAGGATGATTATGGAAATATTTTGTTAATTTTAAAACAATAAATAGGACATTTTATTTTGTGAAGTATTATCTTTTATGAAATTTAAGTTCATGATGAATTGAAAGATAATTATGTTGGAAAAACTATATATTTGTCATTGATTTAAAAGTGCACTATTGGTGTTATGGTGTTTAAAATCTTCTAGAGGCTAGGGAATGTTATTTGGATTATAAAGTGTTTGATGCTTGTATATTTTTGTTCATTTGCAATGAATTGATTTGGGATTTATCCATTGATGATATTTTAGTACATTGGAGGTATTTGAAAGTTTTATGGTCTCATCATGTTTATGATGTGTAAATTCATGGTTTTTCTTTATGTGCATGATGGCTATCCTATGTATTGTCAGTAAGTTATGTTATTGTATTTTAGAAGAGTGGCTTGTGATAGGGGTCAGAACCCTAAGAGGTAACCATGGTAACCTATTGGGAGTTTTTAATTTAGTGAAAACCTAATCTAATGTACTAGGGGTTGGGTTGTGTTCACTAAACAATTCAGATAATTGATTGCCTCACCTTATACCTTAGTGTTTGCATAGATTAAGGGTAGGTGAAGATGACCTGGAATGACATGATCATTTACTTTGTCTTCTCTAAAATTAGATCAATTACACATGAGTTTTTTTAGGGGTCGGGAATCAATAGAGATTTCCAGGGTAACTCGGTATGAGGGCCGATAATCTAGGAAGATTCACCAGGGTAACCTAAAGTAAGTTGTGTGATGAAACTCTTATCCTTATACATGTTATGTGGTCTCTTCTATAGAGTTATCGTTGGTTATGTTGTTTCCTCTGGGAGCTTGTTTGTAATCATGTGGTTTAGATGTTGTTATGTCGTTGTGTACAACAAGCCATGTTATGTTATGTTTTGTCTTCATGTTTGTTTCTCTAGTGGACCTGATATTATCTCCTAGCATGAGGGGTGGAATGTTGAGTACCACATGATTGGGAGGAACGTGCTCTATCCTCCATTGGGTCCCCTTTTAGGTGATACAATACTTGATGATATTGTTCTTATGATAGGTTCTTGGTTTCACATTTTTCGTGGAGTTGGATGTTGAGCGTGCTCTTGGACAAGGTTGACATTTGTGTTATGATCATTATATATATTGTAAACATACCCGATGATTATATGAGACCTTATTGTATTGTTAAGTTATGATGTAACAAGATTTGTCACATTCTCACTTGATGAAACTTGTATATGCAACTTAACTTCAGTATGATTATGTAATGGTATTGTTCATCATTGATATGATTTATTCTTATGCTTAATGTATATGGTTTTAAGATGTGATGTTATTACTTGTGTATGTTTAATTATCGTTGTCGTGGAACCCTGAGGATGTATGAGTAGTTGTTTACTTTGTACGTTTGTTGCAATTGAATGTCTAAAAAAAATTGTTTAGTTATTTGGTTACTTTTTGTCTTGTTCTCTGGGTTCCATGGCGGGACATTACAACTTGGTATTAGAGCCCAAGGCTCTAACACTGGGTACTCTATTTCTTGTGAGCCCATTAGGTTGTCCTAGATGTTATATTTTGTAGTTGTGTTTCCTAATTGACTTTTGCATCTTGAAACTAAGACTTGTCTTTGGTTTTGTGTAGGACCATGCCTAGATGTTGTGGTAGGGGTCATGGTCGAGGCCAAGGTGGTGGCCATGTGGCTAACCACCAGGATACTCCTCCTCAGATTTCTCATGGGAGTGAGCATGTAGAGCACTAGGATCCTCAGGTTAATCAAGTGGATGAGGAACAAAATCAAATTCAATTAGTATCAGAGGGAGCTCTGTTGCATCCCTTGCTAAAGCAAGTTCTTGCTTGCCTTGGTCCTAGATAGAAGTATGAATAGGTAGTGGATAGAGAATGAGACATATCACCTAGGGAAGTTTTTGAGTCTATGGAACAAGATGCCATTTCTATAGGGCAAATGAGAGACTTATTGAGGGCATGCCCACCCACAATTGATGGTACTGGTGGTGGTTTGGAGGTGGAAACTTGGCTATTAGACTTGGGACAGTGCTTTTCTATGCATCCATATGGTAGCAACACTAGAGTGAGATGTGCCACTATGCATCCTAGAGGCTTTGCCTCTACATGGTGGTGATTGGAGGAGCAGAAGCTTCACTTGGAGATTGATTTAGTATCATGGGCTATGTTCTTGGAGTGATTCAGAGTGCATTTCCTATCAGAGCATTAAAGACATCATCACAAAAATGAATTCCTAGATCTATGTCAGATGGATATGTCATTTGAGTAGTTTGAGCGTAGGATCTACGAGCTCAAACAATATGTTGAAATTGCACATGACAAGGCTATGTTAGTACAACACTTCATCAGGGGCTTGAGCACCCATATTAGTAGAGGATTCCAAGTCTTCGATTTGAAGACTATGGAGGTAGCCATGGAGAAGGAACAAATTATGGAGGAGAATTTTTCCATGGCTTTGGGTGGTCATACAGGTGTTTAGATAGGTAGTGCACCTATTGTAGGCTTTGGTCTACATGGTGGTCCAACTCAAATAGGGGGTTCCCCTAGGAACCAACAGGAACCCATTAAGGGTGGACAATAGCAGCAATAGTGTTACCCACCAAAGAATAAGAGTTCTCAATTTCAGTCTGGGAATGGTTCACTGTCTGGGAAGAACCATAATTGGTGGCGTAATAAGCACAATGGTCAGGATCAGCTAGCACAAAGTGCACAGTCTACAGTTAGCAAAGGCAGTTTTCAGTAGTCTAATGCACCTTTGGGTGGCAAAGGTTTTGGCAGAGGTACTGGTTGCTTTTCATGTGGTCAGTAGGTTCACATTGCAAGGCAGTGTCCTATGAGAGGAACATCAGGATTTGGGCAACAACCAACAGCTTCAGAGCCAATAGTTGGAGATGCAGGCCATTCACAAAAGGTTTTTTCTATGGTAGATAACTGTCAAGAAGATCATCAGAATACTATGGCTGAGGCTTCAGGTCACTTATAGGGTATTAATGTTTCCATCCTTTTTTATTCTGGAGCTTCTGATTCATTTATTTCTCCATCTATTATTGAGCGATGTTGAATCGTGGTAGTAAAGCAAGGTGTTAGGTGGCAAGTTGAATTGGCTTATGGGGCTAAGGTAGCACTTGAATCCCTTGTTCAAAATTGTGGACTATGGATTGGATCACTATCTACCTCAATATATCTTCATGTTACACCTCTTGGTTCTTATGACATTGTTTTGGGTATGGACTGGTTGGAATCCCATAGTGTAGTTATTGATTTTCGACAGAAATCAATATGTTGCATAGATGATTCTAGTGCAGAATTTAAAATAATTGGAGTGTAGAGACCCATATCCTTGTGAATTATATCTGCTATGCAATTAAGGAGATGCATGCATCAAGGTTGTTAGTTGTTTGTAGCAACAGTTAATGACTTGGAGGTAGGGGAAAGTTGAGAGGTATCTCTTGATGATTACCCTATTCTTGGGGAATTAATAGATGTTTTTCACAGTGATATTCCTAGTATGCCACCGAAACGTGACATATATTTCAGAATCAACCTAGTTCCTAGAGCAGAGCCTATATCTCAAGCTCCATACAGAATGACCACATAGGAACAAGAAGAGATTTTTCTGTAGTTGGAAGAACTTTTGGCCAAGGGTTTTATATGTCCGAGTGTTTCTCCTTGGGGAGAACTTGCCATCTTCTTAAAGAAGAAGGAAGAATCTCTTAAGTTGTGCACCGATTATCATCAATTGAATAAAGTGACGGTTAAGAATTGATATCCCTTGCCTAGAATCGATGATCTCTTTGATAAGATCAAGGGAGCTAATGTATTTTCTAAAATTGATATGAAATCGGGTTACCATTAGTTGTGCATTTCAGAAGTGGACATTCGTAAAACAACATTTTGAACTCATTATGGGCACTATGAGTTCATAGTGGTACCCTTCGGGTTAAAAAATGCACCATCTGTTTTAATGAGTTTGATGAATGGTGTTTTTCAAACATACCTTGATTATTTTTTTCTCATGTTTCTCAATGATATTTTGATCTATTCTAGAGATATGAAGGAGCATGAAGAGCATATGAGATAGGTATTGTAGTGCTTGAGAGAGAATCAACTATTCAAAAATTTGGTAAAGCGTGAGTTCTTCCAAATTGAGGTGAAATACCTTAGTCATGTTATCTTTGGAGAGAGTATTGTTGTGGATCCTTCGAAGATCCAAGCCGTCATTGATTGGCCTGTGCCTACCAATATACCCGAGGTTCACAGTTTTATGGGAATTTTCGGGTATTACAAACAATTTTTCTAGGGGTTTTCAAGGATTGCTCATCCCATTACTTCTCTTCAAAGGAGAGGGAAGAAATTTATTTGGTCAGATCAGTGTTAGTCAACTTTTTAGTTACTATTGGTTATGTTATTTCCTTTGGGAGCTTGTTTTTAATCATGTCGTTTAGATGTCATTATGTCGTTATGTGTACGCCAAGCCATGTGATGTTATGTTTTGTTTTCATGTTTGTTTGTCTAGTGGACTTGATATTATCTCCTAGCACAGGGGGTGGAATTTCGAGTACCACATGGTTGGAAGGAACATGCTCTATCCTGCATTGGGTCCCCTTGCAGGTGATACAGTACGTGGTGATATTGTTCTTATGATAGGTTCCTAGTTTCACATTGTTCATAGAGTTGGATGCTAAGCGTGCTCATGGACAAGGTTGAAAGTTGTGTTATGATCATCATCTATATTGTATACATACCTGATGATTATATGAGACCTTATTGTATTGTTACTATGATGTAACAAGATTTATCACAATCTCACTTGATGTAGCTTGTATATGTAATTTAACTTCAGTATCATTATGTAATGGGATTTTTCATCATTGATATGATTTAATCTTATGTTTAATGTATATGGTTTTAAGATGTGATGTTCTTACTTGTGTGTGTTTAATTAACATTTTTTGTGGAACCCTGAGGACATATGAGTAGTTGTTTACTTTTTACATTTTTGTAATCAAATGTCTTTAAAATTAATTGTTCGGTTATTTGGCTACTTTTTGTGTTGTTCTCTAGGTTCCATGGTAGGGTGTTACACTGGAAATAAACTACTAATGGTCACATGACCAAGTTCAGTCATTTATAAGTAGGTTTTTAGTATTTTTTAGTTTTTTTTAGTCATATATTATTGTTTTGAATCAACTAAACACTCGAAGATTGAGAGGGGCGGTAAATCAATCTACTCAAAACTTAAACCCTTTGAGAACTTGAATTCCTCATCACAACACAAAATTCAAACCCTTAAGCATTTTAGTAGAAAGATATAGTAGTTTAAACCCTCAACAACTTCAATAATGAAATATCTATCAATTCTAACTCTAATCAGATCAACAATAATGAGAAAGAAACCAAGAACACAGACATGCACAAGGAGGCACCGAATTTACATGGAAAACCCAATGAGGTAAAAACCATGCTGAGAGTTAACTCATGATATGAAGGCTCATTTCCAAAAAGGACTTGTAAACTAAGGCTCACTACCTTAGAGAAAGATACAAAGGACTTGTGAAATTGAAGCTAACACAACTTTAGGGGAAATATATAAGGACCTGATGAGATTCACTATCTTAGAGTAGGATACATTTTTTTATAAGAGATTAAAATATTTTTAAATAATTCACTCTATTGACTAAGTTATTAAGGTGCATTTGATCTTTCTTCTTCACAATATAGCACTAACTCTGCTAGATATTCAATAAATTCCAAACTCACTTTTTTTCACTTGTACACTTCTCCACTTTGTTGCATTTGAAATGATCTTGCATCTATATCCACTGCAACTATTCAAACATTTAATTAGGTCAGTTAGGAGTTGGAAGATAAATAATGAATTCAACAAGTCGGCTACCAAAACATAATGCGGTCATATCCTAAAGCTAGAGAGGACCAAAATTAAAATTTATACATCTTATGTGATCCAAAACAATTCACACATTGGCACACATTAATCTAAGTTGAAATTAAAGGAAATGTGCAGATGAAACATGAAGCACATAACTAGTCGGCGCAAAAACATACTTCTAATTGAATTTTATCAAAGTGGTTCTAACCAAGATAGGTCAAGACCCAAATCTAACTCAACACATCTTCAAATACTACCTTAGACCTCCAAGTACACAATGGAAGAAAAAGAACAAGCCCTCTCAGTGAGATATCTACAAATAACCCAAAAATCCAAATCAAGACATAATGTAGCACTAATGTGGCCAATAAACAACATGTAAATCACATGGGGATGCTCCATGAACATCCAAAAACACTTCCATAAATTTACTTCACACTTCATGCCATCAACAACCACTGTAGATCAAATAAGAATAAAATACTTCCTTCCAAAACATTGAATACAAAAACAAAGGATATAACATTAACATATCAACTTGTGGACCACTTCAACACATGAAATTGGAATTGAGACACTTCATATACATTGAGAGCACATTAACCAAGCCACAAGAGTAGAGACAACAATGCGAAGAAATGTAGAGCATTTCCTAGACCATTTTAGACAACCAACAACACTGACAACCTTTTACAATCCACAAAATATCCTTGACAACATTGTTAACCTGAAAATATAGGAGTGCAACATCCACATAACACTAAATTTCAATTCCAAATTTCAATACTATATCTTCAATGGTGGAGGCATGTGGAGCACTCTCCCAAACAAACTTCAATACAACTTCTTGAACCAAAAACACTTAAGAAACTTGTGAAGGCCAAAACCTTATTTTACCAACACAAAATTCTTCAAAAACAATAGGAGAGAGAGAAAAACATATTATAAATCATCAATATCATATATCCACCATCAATAATGCTTCTAATCCTCATCTTAATATATCATTATGAAATCAATCTTTTGCTGACATAAAAAAGAACTATACAACTTTTATTGACATAGAATTGGGCATGACATCCAACCATGAACTTCAACAACAACATACACCAATGTTAGCCCAAACTAAATGTTGTTAACTATGACATCCAATTTCAAGAATCAAGGACTACAACAATCTTTCTTAGTTATCAAGTGTTGTAAACAATGACAACCACAAACAATTCACGAAGTGTTTTCATCAACCACTACCAACAACCTCACAAACATATGTAATAATCTTATAAAAAAATTTATATCAATGACAACAGCTACCAACAATATCCCCCTTTGGCATAGATGGAACACACCTAATCACTCTCCTCATTTGACACCAATGAAAAGAGGCCAAATATCATCTATTGAAGTAACATCACATTCTCCCCCTTACTACCAACTCCCCCTGAGTGATGGCATACATCAATCCAAAGAAAAGGATACGAAATGAATTTATCCCCCTAGAAATACGCACCATCTTATCCATCTAGTTAGAACATGGAGAGGCAATATCTCCTAACTTCTATCACAGATACTCAAAAGTATCCTTAGAAAGTTCCTTTGTGAAGATATCTAAAATTTGATCTATGGTGGGCACATAAACCATTATGACTTCATGCTCTGCAACCTTATCTCTCAAAAAGTGATACCAAATAGAGATGTGTGTTGTTTGGTGTTTCTGCAGAGCAACAACTCAAACAAAATAAAAGCTATCCTATCTCTCTTGAAAGATTCATCTCTATGAACAAAGAGATAACCCCAAGGTCTCATGGGTGTCAGGTCATGACAATGCAGTAAAACAGACTCAATGATAAAATTTGAAATGTTGGTAATCACAAGGGGTCTTATGTACAAATGTTGGAAGCTCTAAACTCATCAGATTTGAAGATATGGTGATGCTTTAATTTCTAGTTCTAACCAAATAATAAAAGAAAAGAAAAAGATGAGGGTTTCAAGTCATAATGTTAACACTAATTCTAAGATTAATCATGTAAATGATGAAATACTTGGAATGGACCAATCCCTTAAAATAATTTATGTTCGACAAAGGCTATACCTGCAATCTTGCAGAAAATAGTGCAATCTTCTAAGGTGTTAAAGATTTTCAGGCTGTAGGAATTCATTCAACAAGACTGAATGAATGTATAGAGTTGAACTAAGCACATTAATATGAGGTAGAGGTTGACCTTGCACAACATTCCCACAATCAAGAAGTTTCCCAAAGTATGAACTAGGGATTGCTACTGCACACCAAATATTAAATCACAAGCATTACTAACTAAACCTAGGATACATTCAAACATGTCCAAGCGATTTGAAAGATAGAACAATAACCATGCAAGATTATTCAATGCAAGAGAAGGCACCAGTCATAACATAATGTCTGCACTTTGTATTAAATCATCACATTTGCAACAATTCTAGTCTATTACAACACTTTCTTGAAATGTAAAAAACTAACTTCTAATCTTCTAACATGCTACTCTACTGCTAAATCTATTGCTTACAAGTCTTTTGGATTAGTCAGCTAATTTGAACTGAACCTTTACAAATGAGGCAAAGTGCCATACTTATAGAACAACAGGCCCACGTGAACCAGAGCTAGGGTTACAAAGGAACTCGGCCACTAATCAAATCGGCCCCAACAACCAACAATAACTCACCGTCCAACAATGAATGCAACAAGGACCCCCCATCAAATTGATCTGGGATGACACAAAGTCAGGGGAATGGATCCTCAAGCCACACCCACCAAAAAGAATTCACCCGTGTGAACAACAACATGTGCAAAAGCACCAACATGAATATGAGCCACCGATCAGATCCGAGCTTGACAAACAAATGAATCAGATCGAACAAAATCAGGTTGAGCCTCTTCAGATCATGTTTTCCCACCATTAATGGCCACCAACCAAATTGACATTGCGTGTGGGAATGGGTCTTGTGATAGCATCCGAAAAGTACACATGAGTGTACCTACAAATCTTGTCAAATCTTCAAAGTACACCCAACAATCCCAGCTCGATCCAACCTGCAATCAAACGGGCCACCATTAATGATAAATACATCATCAAAATTTGAGCAGGTCCATAGAGTTCCCAAGGTAAGAGAATCACACACAAACCCAAACAGAAGCGAAACCAAAAACAAATAGAGGTGGAGCCATGAGTAGTATAGGGATAAACACACAAAGCAGGTGGAGGCAGAGGCAGAGATAGAAAAGGAAAGGAAGGGAAATAGGCGGAAGCGAAGACAAAACCAACTCTAGAAAAGGAAGAGGAAGAATGGGAACCAAAGGGGAACAGGTGGAGGAAGAAACAAAACCAACCCAGGTGGAAGCACAGGCGAAATGGGAATGGAAAAGGAACCGTGAAATTTGCCAAAGTTCAAAGCCAAATTCCATCTCGGTCCCAACCCTGACAAAATGACAGAAAAGAAAACTAAAGGAAGCCCAAGGGAGGAAAACCCACTTGAAGGCCGAAGACAAACAAAATAGGAAAAACAAGAATGTGGGAGGCAGAGCTGGAATGGGAACGGAAACCAAACCGAGAACTTTACCAAAGTTCAAAGTTAAGTTCCATCCTGGTTATGCCTTCGACAAATGAAGAAAAAATGAAATAGAGAAAACCTAAGGGAGGAAAAGCAACCCGAAGGATGAAAACGGAAAAAATGGGGAAGACAATAAGAGAGCGGGAAGCGAAGCTAGAACGGGAATGAAAACAGAACCGAGAACTTAGCCAAAGTTCAAAGTTAAGTTCCATCACGGTTCTGCCTCTTGCAGAAAAAAAGAAACAAGGAAAGCAAGGAAAACCTAAGGGAGGAAAACCAAACCTTAGGACCCCAAACAAAACACCAAGGAGAAAAATAGAAGGAAAAAGAAGACCACCCCAGAGAGGACATATACAAGACCTCAAAACCACCTAGAACTCAACACCAAGGCACCCACAACCAAGGAAAGCACCAAAGACCAAAACCCCAATATTTTCAAAGATAAGCACAAAAGAGGGGCAAGCCACAAAAGTGGGCCAAAAAGGCAGGCCAAGAGAGGGTCCCCACCTTTAGTGGGGCGTGTGTGCAAAACTGCAAAACAAATGGCGACTCCATTGCGGGAATGCTCCAGAGTATTTCGATGAAAAACTGGCATCAAGAACTCAGAATCTCTAGTTTCACTCCAAGCATCAGGTTACAAATAGACAAGGTTTCAGAAATCACCAACAAGCCAACCTTTCCTATACCAAGGTCAAAGTGTGTGCATATGCATTCATCTTCCTTTCCTAAGTTGCAACAAGGACCAAACTTAGTCTAATAGGGCTACCTAAGGATTCTAACTCCAAAAGAAACTTGGATAGAGCCTCACTACTAGTCAGACATCCATAGCCCCGATGAGGTTATCACTGTGACCCTCTTTAGCATAGCTCTACTGCCAACTAGGTGTCCATAGCCCCAATAGAGATACTAGGATACCCTTGAAAAGGTGAATATTTTTATTTTCAATATTTTCTTTTCTTTTCTTTTGATATTCTCTTTTGAGATTTACTTTTAAAGCTTTACTTTTCACCTTGCAAGCAATGAAGCCCACACTCAAGGATGAGAACCACAATGACACTAGAGCATAATTTGAGATTTTTCACCTAGTCAGACCTCCTAAAGACCATATGCAATCTTGGAATTCTTAAGCTTTGTGTGAAGATATAAGACCCAAATATATTCCAGAATTTAACTTAATCAAGTGACACTAACTCCCAACCCATGCAACATCAGATGAAGGAAATCTACTAGTTTGAATGACTCTGAAAGGATGATAAGAGTTTGTAAAAGAAATCCCAGAGCATCCCTAGACAAGCAACCGGTTGTATAGATGCAACAAGCCTGGAGGAAAGTAGGATAAACCCAAAGAAACCAACAAAAAAATAGGAAAAACCAACCCAAGCAGACCAAAGTAGGCCAAAACTAGAGCAGCAGACAAACAGACCAAAACCAAAAGAAACCCAAACAAAGCAACAAGAAAAACAAAAGAAAAGGAAACCTAATCCACTTATGTACAAGGATAGAGCTGAGAACAACTCAAGACTGAAAATAATGCTTCAAATACTACCCATTGATAGGCAGTGGGATATCTCCTCCAATGAGGGTTTTCAAGCTGAAGGCATTATCTCCTAGAGTCTCTACAATCTGATAAGGGCCAAGCCAAAGTTTGTTAAATTTTCTATGCTCCCCCTTTTTGTCATGGGCTTTATCCCCATAGAGAACCAAGTCAGAGATTCTACAGGATTTTACCTTGGCTCTCCTATCAAACCATATTTTCACAATACCTTGATGTTTGGCAAAGTTTTCTAGGGCGTCATCTCTTCTCACTTCAAGGTGTAACAATTTAGTTAAGCGGGCTTCATGATTATCCTCCCCATCATAATATTCATTGATGAATTGTAGGGTAGGGATCTTAAGCTGGATGGGAAAGACAGGTTCCAAGCCATACACTAATTGATAATGAGAGGTTCCTAAGGATGTTTTATGTCTAGTGTGGTTTGCCCAAAGAGAAAATCTGAGCTGGGTATGCCAATCCTTGGGGTTCTTTTCTAACAATTTGTGGATGACTGACAACAAGTTTTTATTGGAAGAATCAGCCAACCCATTCCCCCATGGATAGTAATTAGATGCAAATTTTATGGAAATTCTATGGTCATAAGCCCAGTTAGAAAACTTTAATGATGCAAATGAAAAACCATTGTCACAAACTACAACCAATTGACAACCAAATAGATTGATAATACCTGACTCCATGAAATTGATTACTACGTTAGAAGTGCATTGTTTGCAAGTAAGAGCTTCACTCCACCTAGTAAAATAATCACTTATGGTAATAATATATCTATTGCATGTAGATGAAGATGGGTTGATTGGACCTATGAAGTCCATTCCCCACTATGCAAATGGTTTTACCTATATGACAAGCCGAAGTGGAAGAGTTGCACGCCTCTCCCTGCTTGCTGCAGTTTGACACACATGGAAATTTCTCACATGGTGATGCGTGTCCTTGAACAAGGTAGGCCAATAATAGCCTGCCCTTAGGATCTGATTTGCAGTGGAAGGTGTTGAACCATGGCATGTGCCATATTTATCATGAAATTCAGTCATCACTCTCCCTGCCTCTTCTTTCCCTAGGCATCTCAAGTAGACACTGATAGGGAAGGGTTGGATGGAACAATCTCTATTCCATGTTCTAGACCTTACTTGTAAGACCCTATGGTGTCACACTCCACCACCTTAACCTATATGACCTATTGATTGCTTAGGTTCCCTTGGTTCACCTTGCCAACCTAGCTATCATGTCAATTTCTACCTACCAAGCCAACCTTGGTGGAATGCTTCAACTCCCCCTTAGCCCTTAATCTACCCTAAAGGCTGACTTATTCCCAACACTCAATTTTATCTTTGCAGGGGTGTGGAGATGTTTTCAATAGCTTCAAACCATCCTTCTTGGGTTCTTGAAAGTTCACCAAACTCCATCTTTTCGTTGCTTCCACCAAACCCTCATCTAGGGTTAAAAAGGCTACTAGCCCAAAAGCCCAATTTAGGTCTCCATCTCCGAGGAAACACACTAATACTCCAAGGTCTACCAAAAAACACTGAATTTTCCTTTGGGGTTCTTATTTTTCATACCTATCACTTGAACATTATAGTGGTCTTGGCCTTCAACTGCCCGTACAATTCCTCAAATTGGTAATGATCAAGAACTTAAGTTATTTTGGGTCTTTTCCTGTCTTCTTTGTAGACTGTTAAGAATTCCTCTCACCAAACAAGTTGATGGAGCTTCTTCCTTCTTGCTAAGCCTTGGAAAGGCATACACCTACCCTCTCCACACTGTGAATTGCCAAGAGATGGACACCCCTGCAAGTCAAGTGCTCTGCACTTCTTGTCTTTCCTAGCCGGGCACTATCAAGCTCACCTAGGAGAAGACTTCCACAGTGATTCCCTGACTCTTAACCACTCCTAACCCTATCCTATTTATAGACATGGAGCCTAGTCACTATTCCCAAGGGCCCATACACAAAGTACAGTGGGAATGTAACTAAACCGCCATTCTTCAATGACTGACTGTCAGATCAACAACTACAAGAAGCAAATTCACTACTAAGCAATGCTTGGAAATTGAACACAATAACTAAATATTGCCACACAAAGCTTCAATACAACTACACTACATTCTATAACAACTCACAATGCCATGATCACTCCTAACCACACAAATTCACATTAAAACACAAAAAATTACACAACCTTATCACTGTCCTCACTTGTATTCATGAATTTTGAATAATAGAAAAGCTTCCAACCTTTCTTCCAGGTCGAAGCACACCATATATAGGTTCTCCAATTTAGTTAAGCTCGGTCCTAACTACTCCATGGTCACTTGTGGTTTCCAATAGGCCTTATTTCCAAAATTTTAGAGATTTTAACACCTAGGAAGGTCTACAAAGGTCTTAAATCATCCTTGTAGCCAAACCTCAATCTAGAAAATGGTCAACATGACCTTTACTAACACAAATCATGTTCTCAAATGCCTCTAAGGCACAAACTCAAAGAAATAGAAAGAGGCTGCTACATTTGGCCTAAACAAATTGCTAATTCATAACCTTCTAGTCAACATTCCTAGATGAACTTTGGGGTGCTCCTGCACCATTCTCCCCCTATGCACAGACATCAAGGAATGTGGGGAGAGATCAAAGATGGATCAATACCCTACTTCTTGAACTGAGCTTCATCTACCCATGTAGCCTCATATCCATGTTTGTTCTTTCATTTGATAAGATGCTCCATGTACACCCTATGCCTTGTAGACTTCTTGATTCTTGAATCCAAGATCCTCCTTGCTTGTAGCTTGTCTTGAGTAGGTAAGGCTATGTTGCCTACATCCTTGAAGATCTCCCTAATGTTCTGATCCATGTCATTGACTGCTCCCTTATATCTGATCAAATCAGCTACATTGAATACTGGTGAAATCCCTAAATCTGCAGGTAACTCCACCTTGTATGCATTCTTCCCATATTTAGATAACACCTTGCATGGTCCCACTCTTTTCATCTGAAATTTGGTTGATGTACCCTTCTGCAACCTAGATTTGTTGAGGTGGACCATGACATAGTCTCCTACTGCAAATTGCAAATCTTTTCTTTACATATCCACCTTATCTTTCAACTTTTGAGTAGCCTCGATGATTGTCTTCTTTACCTGCTCCTGAATCTCCTTCATGGTCTGAGTGAAGTCCTCTTTATGTCCACTCCTATGCTCCATAGCTCCTAGATCCCTGAGCTCACATATACATCTTGGGTGCATTCCATACACAATTTCAAAAGGACTCTTCCCTATGGTCCGGTTCACATTGTCGTTATATGCATACTCAGCCTGTGAGATAACCATGTCCCATGTCTGTCCATACTCTTTGGTTAGGCATCTTAGAAGGTTACCTAACACCCTATTAACCACCTCTATTTTTCCATCGGTCTGAGGAGGGTAAGCTGATCCAAAAGATAGGTTGGTACCTAATCTACTCCATAGAGTCTTCCAAAAGTGACTCATGAACTTCACATCCCTGTTTGAGACAATGCTTAATGGCAATCCATGAATCCTGATAATTTCCTTGAAGAAAAGGTGAGCAATATAGCTACCATCATGAGTGGTTTTGCAAGGGATAAAGTGACTCATCTTGCTGAATCTATCCACCACCACATAGACACTATCAAACCCTGTCTTGGTCTTAGAGAGTCCTACCACAAAGTCCATGCTAACACACTCCCATGGTCTATTAGGTATGGGTAGGGTTTGATATAGACCAGCATTACTAGCTCCTCCCTTAGCTTTCATACACACTACACATTGCTCCGCATACCTCCTGACATCCCTTAACAACTTAGGTCAATAGTAGAACCTTTGCACTAGTTCCATTGTTTTGTTGATGCCAAAATGTCCACTAAGAATACCATTATGCTTCTCCTGGATGAGGTTCTCTCTCATTGATCCTCTTGGAACACATAACTGATTCCCCTTGAATAAAAATCCACTTTGCAATGTATACTCTGAGTATTGACTATGAAAATGATTCTCAAGGTCATAACATACCTTGTAGGCCTTTGAAAATTCTTCATCTTCCCCATAGAGATCCTTGAAACTCTCTATTCCAATGCTCTTGATTTGTATCTCTTGCACTGTCAACAATCTCTTGCTTAGTGCATCTGCTACATTGTTCAACTATCCCTTCTTGTGCTTGATGGTGAAAGTAAAAGCTTGGATGTACTCCATCCATTTCAAATTTTTGTTGCTCAACTTCTCTTGGATGTTGATATAGCTAAAAGCATGATTGTCAATAAAGAACACAAACTCCTTGGGTAGAAGGTAATGCCTCCACTTCCTAAGTGACTGAACTAAAGTGTAAAGTTCTAGGTCATAGGTAGAATACTTCTTCTTAGCTTCATTGAGCTTTTTACTGATGAAAGCTATAGGCCTGCCTTCTTGACTTAGCACTCCTCCTACTGCAACTCCACTAGCATCACATTCCATAGTAAACTACTTGTCAAAGCTAGGTAATAAAAGTATAGGTTGAGTTGCCACTTCTTGTTTCAGTTTCTCAAAACCTTTCTCAGCTTCTTGAGTCCACTTAAACTTAGTCTTTAAGCCACCTTTGATTGTATCTAGGAATGGTGCACATATGCCACTAAAGTTCCTTATGAATTTTCTATAAAATTGATCCAATCCAAGAAAACTTCTTACCTTTGTCCCTGTGGTTGGTGTAGGCCAATTTAGGATAGCTTCTACCTTGCTTGGATCCATCTTCAATGATCCTTGGGATACTACAAACCCCAAATACACAAGCTCTTGTTTAAAGAACTCACACTTCTCTAGGTTGATGGCCAACTTCTCTTCTTGCAATCTTCTAAGAACCAACTCCAGATGCTTTAGGTGTTCTTCTACTGTCTTGCTAAAGATGAGTATATCATCAAGATATACCACCAAAAATATCCCTATAAAGTCTTTGAGCACTTCATTCATGAGCCTCATGAATGTGCTAGGGGCATTAGAGAGGCCAAATGGCATAACTCTCCACTTATACAACCCATCTATTGTCTTAAAGGCTATCTTCCACTCATCTCCATCCTTGATTCTCATCTGATGGTATCCACTCTTGAGATCCAAATTGCCAGGAGATGGACACCCCTGCAAGTCAAGTGCTCTGGACTTCTTGTCTTTCCTAGTCGGGCACTATCAAGCTCGCCTAGGAGAAGACTTCCATAGTGATTCCCTGACTCTTAACCACTCCTAACCCTATCCTATTTATAGACATGGAGCCTAGTCACTATTCCCACGGGCCCGTACACAAAGTACAGTGGGAATGTAACTAAACCTCCATTCTTCAATGACTGACTGTGAGATCAACAACTACAAGAAGCAAATTAACTACTAAGCAACGCTTGGAAATTGAACACACTAACTAAATATTACCACACAAAGCTTCAATACAGCTACACTACATTCTACAACAACTCACAGTACCATGCTCGCTCTTGACCACACAAATTCACAACAAAACACAAAAAATTACACAACCTTATCACTGTCCTCACTTGTATTCATGAATTTTGAATAATACAAAAGCTTCGAACCTTTCTTCCAGGTCGAAGCACACTATATATAGGTTCTCCAATTCAATTAAGCTTGGTCCTAACTACTCCATGGCTTCTTGTGGTTTCCAATAGGCCTTATTTGTAAAATTTTAGAGATTCTAACACCTAGGAAGGTCTACAAAGGTCTTAAATCATCCTTGTAGCCAAACCTCAATCTAGAAAATGGTCAACATGACCTTTACTAACACAAATCATGTTCTCAAATGCCTCTAAGGCACAAACTCAAATAAATAGAAAGTGGTTGCTACATTTGGCCTAAACAAATTGCTAATTCATAACCTTCTAGTCAACATTCCTAGATGAACTTTGGGGTGCTCCTGCACCATTCTCCCCCTCTGTACAGACATCAAGGAATGTGGGGAGATTTATAGGTAATTGGTCATCCTTCTATCATGACATGAGTATTGTTTCCCTACTTGCTTGTTCACTAGCTCAGAATCCCCAAACACTTGCAGAATTTTAACTTTCTTTCTTAATGCCATTAATAGCCCATGAACTAGAGATTCATACTTAGCTACATTTTTAGTGCACTGGCATTGGATTATGTGAGCAACAAAGTAGGTTTTTCCTTTAGGACTAATCAGCTCCAACCTTACTCCAGCACCTTGCTTGGATTTGGATCCATCAAACCTTAATGTCCAACATTCATTAGCTCCTGCTTTTCTTGGGATACCTTTGTCCTTACTACCACCCAGAGGCTCTTCAGAAGGTTCTGGATCCTTCCCCTTTTGACTATTTTGAATTCTCTATATGTTTAACTCAATGGTTGGGGTTGTGTTGATGTAACAAAACTCTTCGAAGTTTATATTTCTACCTAGCTGAATCTGATCTTCTACACATTTCCAGATAAACTCCTGGAAGTTATCCAACAGACTGAGTTGTCTATCTAGCTAATCACTATGTTCTTTCGTTTGTTAAAATTATATCTCGGAGCTGCAAACTTTTGATGTGGACTCACTAGAAGAGCTTTGCAACATCAACATTTCCTTTGTGTCTGAAATAGGGGAGGCTATGACATAGTTCCCCATACTGACTTCTAATACCAATATCTCATTTAAAGTATTCTAATACTCAGTAATGACATACTTCATTCTAGGTTCTCTCTTAATTATGATCTGATTTGGGACTCCTTTCCAAGGGAGCCACATGTGGGAATGATCTGTGGATGTGTATTCGTTTAGTGCCTTGGTAAAATCTCTACCCAAGATCATACCATAAGTGTCAGGAATGTTAGCTACCTGAATATTAAGTACTTGTTGCACTCTAGGATCTAAGGCAACTTGCATGGGAATCATGTTCAGTGCTCCTACTATATTCACCTCTATTTTGTCCAATTGAGTGACCTTTTGAGAGGCTACAGGGCTAATACCAAGATCCCTACAGACAACAAATGGCATAAAATTTGTGGATGCCCCTAAATCTAGTAGGCAATTGTGCATATTTTTACCAAATATACAAATAGAAATAAGAAAAGGAGGGGTTTCCATTTTGCCTTGGAATAAATTTAACTTTGAGTTAGCTTGTGCAACCTGACCCTTATCTTTTTCTTTACCCCTATCCCCGGGTTGTGATTGACTAGAACCTTTGGTTGTTTGTGAACTAGGAGACCTTGCAATTACCTCATTAGTTGCTACTCCTAGTGTTGCTATACTTGAATTAAAGGACCCTAGGACTACATTTCTGATTTCAGGAACTCTTAATAACTCAAAAGCAAAGAGACTCACCTTCACTTTTTTGAGTTCCTTAGTGACATATTCTCCCAGCTATTCCACGTTCATTTTAGTGTGGACCTCCTTGGAATGACCAATCTTTCTATCCTTATCTGCATCAATATTGCTTCCTTTGGAAACATTTGGTTGTCCTTCCTTTGTGAGGTATTGTGTTGGCACCTGAGGGTAAGATGGATTGTTATTGGCATGTGGATCCATGGAGTAGAAAAATTATGTGGAGGGCAGATATAGTAAACGGACCTCTAGCTTATGGATTCATGTGGGGCTTGCTCCTCAGATCATACTTTCTGATAGGTTGTTGAAACATCTTCACTTCTTCAACATCAGCCTCTTCTTCATCTAATGGGACATTTTAATTCTTAGTTTTTTCATCAAATAGCTGAGAGATTTCATCTTCATTGAGCACTTGATCAGCCTCTCCATTCTGGCTACTTGATTCCTCTTCTAGTTCATTGTCATCATCCCTTGCGAAAGGAGCATGATTCAACACCAAAATTGGGGAATCATAGGGATTTGAAGGCACCAATTCTTGGACGGTGGAGTTTTTCTCAACTTCATATTGAAAGATGGAAGCATCAGTTTGAAATTCAGGGCAGTTAAGCTCAGAGTGCTGACTTATCTTATGAAGCCTACACCATCTAGACAAAGTGGCTTCTGCTAAGTACACACCACCTGGAGGTTTCTCTAGATTTGAATGTTGATCTAGTGGAGTGGGAACTCCTCCATTGTTAGGCCTACTATTCCATGGCCTATTCTATCTAGGTGGCTGTCTTCTTTTAAATCCTTGTCCACCTTGTTGATTTCTATCAAAGTTCTGACCAAAACCTTGTCCTCTTTCAAAGTTCTGATTTCTTTTATAGTGTTGCCCTCTGCTATAATTTGATTGCATGCTCTTCTGATTAGCTTGGAGTTGATTATTTTGGTTCTACAGGTAGGTTACCTCTATGTTCAACTTCTTCACTTGTTCAGTTAGCTCATCTAACCTTTCTTTATCAAGATTGTTGTAAGGGACTGGATTCACAGTGTTTGGGGAGTATCATAACACTCCTCTAGAACTAGTAGACTGATTCAAAACTTCTAAGTTCTGCAAAAATGTAGGGAAACTAGCTTGTGACTATGAATGGATGGGATGGTTAGCATTTTTCTAGGGATAACCGGGTATTGGTTAGACCTAGTTTATTGGGTGACTCGAGTGAGGGACCAAAGGCAATTGTGGAATGGGATTCATGATAGGCATGTGATTGGTCAGAGCCTCATTGAGAGATTGGACTTGTCTTGGGTGAGCAGTATGTCCCAGAGATGTCACTGGTCCAGAGAAGTGTTGTCTCAGGTCTGTACTGACCTTAAAAACCTTTGTATATGTAGTGAGCAAGGTAGTCAGAGGGTTAGTTCTCCACTTAAGGAAGGTGGAAGTAAGACTATCAAGGGCTTCAAAGTAGACCTCTAGGGCAGTGTCCTCATTTCAAACATAAGGTGCTTGAAGTCTAGTGTATGCTCGGTGGAACCTATTGTTGAATGATAATATAGGCTCATTAATCTCTCTTTTTACCCCAATAAACTGCATATATAGCTCATTATCACTAATGGGAATCTTAAATTTCAGCAAGAATGTAGCCTCAAGCTCAGGCTAGTTAGAGATGGATGCAATAGGTAAATGGTTATACGAATAAAAGGCCTCCTCTCCTAGAGAATAAGGGAAAATTTTATATGCAACATCCTCATGATTAATCCCTCTATCTATCAGACAAGTTTGAAAGATCCTAATGTTCTCTTCTACTGTTTTATTTGGGTCATTTGTATGAAACTTGGAGCAAAAATGCTCAGGGTTCTTGGGCATAACATTCTAGTTATTGAATGTCAGAGGTGATGGGTTATTCGCCAAGAAAGCCATTGGTGGAGGTGGTAATGGTCGATGAATGAATGGTTAGGATTGTGGAATGGATCTAGTCTCAAGATCCAATGAAGATGAGGTGGATGAGGGTGAGGATGGTGGAAATGATGGATTGGATGATGGTTCCTCCCTTTTTCTGGTCCTTCTTGACCTGGTTGGAGTTGGAAATTCTTGAAACTCTTCTTCTTCTTCTCCTGGTATAGATTTGGTTCTCCTTCTAAGCCTCTCACGAGAAATGGAATTTAGAAAATGCTCCAACTTGCTTGTTCAGGCCCTCATTCTAGCACCAATCCTGTTGTTTGGTGTTTTTATACAGCAACAACTCAGACAGAATAAAAGTTATCCTTTCTCTCTTGAAAGATTGATCTCTATGAACAAAGAGATAACCCCAAGGTCTCACGAGTGTCAGGTCATGACAATGTAGTAGAACAAACTCAGTGATAAAATGTGAAATGCTGGTAATCACAAGGGGTCTTACGTAAAAATGTTGGAAGCTCTAAACTCATCAGATTTTAAGATATGGTGATGCTTTAATTTCTATTTCTAACCAAAAAATAAAAGAAAATAAAAATATGAGGGTTTCAGAAGTCCTAATGTTAACATTACTTCTAATATTAATCATGCAAATGATGAAATACTTGGAATGGACCAATCCCTTAAACTAATTTTTGTTTGACCCATGCTATACCTACAATCTTGCAGAAAATAGTGCAATCTTCTAAGGTGTTAAATATTTTCAGGCTGTATGCATTCATTCAATAAGACTAAATGAATGTATACAGTTGAACTAATCACGTGAATATGAGGTATAGGTTGACCTTGCACAACATTCCCACAATCAAGAAGCTTCCCAAAGTATGAACTAGGGATTACTACAACACTCCAAACATTAAATCACAAGCATTACTAAATAAACCTGTGATACATTCAAACATGTCCAAGCAATTTGAAAGATAGAACAAGAACCATGCAAGATTATTCAATGCAAGAGAAGGCACCAGTCATAACATAATGTCTGCACTTTGT
The DNA here is from genome assembly GCA_007115665.2 of Sequoiadendron giganteum. Taxonomy (NCBI): domain Eukaryota; kingdom Viridiplantae; phylum Streptophyta; class Pinopsida; order Cupressales; family Cupressaceae; genus Sequoiadendron; species Sequoiadendron giganteum. The sequence goes on along the minus strand of CM021104.1, from coordinate 352,941,125 downwards.
ATTAAATCATCACATTTGCAACAATTCTAGTCTGTTATAGCACTTGCTTGAAATGTAAAAAACTAACTTATAATCTTCTAACATGCTACTCTACTGCTAAATCTACTACTTACAAGTCTTCTGGCGTAGTCACCTAATCTGAACCGAACCTTTACAAATGAGGCAAAGTGCCTTACTTATAGAACAACAATCCCACATGAACCAAAGCCAGGGTTACAAAGGAGCTCGACCACCAATCAAATCAGCCCCGACAACCATTAATAACTCGCCGTCCAACAATGAATGCAACAAGGACCCCCCATCAGATCGATCTGGGATCACACAAAGTCAAGGGAATGAATCCTCGAGCCACGCCCACCAAAAAGACTTCACCCACATGAACAACAATGCGTGCAAAAACACGAGCATAAATATGACCCATCGATCAGATCTGACTTGGGAAAACAAATGACTCAGATCGAACAAAACTAGGTTGAGTCCCTTTAGATCACATCTGCCCACCATTAATGGCAACCAACCAAATCGACCTTGTGTGTGGGAATAGGTCTCATGATAGCAACTGCAAAGTATACATGACTGCACCTGTAAATCTCATCAAATCTTCAAAGTACACCAAACAATCCCAGCTCAATTCAACCTACAATCAAATGGGCCACCATTAATGCTCAATACATCATCAACATCTAAGAAATTCCATAGATTTCCTAAGGTAAGAGAAACAGGCACAAACCCAGGCAGAAGTGGAACCAAAAACAAACGGAGGTAGAGCCACGAGCAGAAAAGAGATAGAGACACAAAATAGGCAAAGGCGGAGGTGGAGACAGAATGAGAATGGAAGGGAAATAGGCAGAAGCAGAGACAAAACCAACTTTGGTAGAAGCGAAGGCGGAATGGGAACCAAAGGCAAACAAGCGGAGGCAGAAAAAAAACCAACCCAAGTGGAAGCGGAGGCAAAATAGGAAGGGGAAAGGAACCATGAACTTTGCTAAAGTTCAAAGCCAAATTCCATCATGGTCTCGACCCTGACAAAATGATAGAAAAGAAAACCGAAGGAAACCCAAGGGAGGAAAACCCACCTTAAGGCCGAAGACAAACAAAACAGCGGGAAAAAAAGGAATGCGGGAGGTGAAGCTGGAATGGGAATGGAAACAGAACCGAGAACTTTACCAAAGTTCATAGTTAAGTTCTATCCCAGTTCTGTCTTAAACAAATGAAGAAAAAACAAAGTGGATAAAACAGAGAAAATGAGGAAGAAAGCAAGACAGCAAGAAGTGGAGCCGAAACGGGAACAAAAATAGAACCGAGGACTTAGCGAAAGTTCAAATTTAAGTTCCATCTTGGCTTCGCCTCTGATAGAAGAAAATGAACAAGGAAAAAAAGGAAAACCATAGGACCCCAAACAAAACACCAAGGAGAAAAATAGAAGGCAAAAGAAGACCACCCCAGAGAGGACATTCGCAAGACCTCAAACCACCAGGAACTTAACACCAAGGTGCCCACAACCAAGGAAAGCACCAAAGACCAAAACCCCAAGATTTTCAAAGATAAGCACAAAAGAGGGGCAAGCCACAAAAGTGGGCCAAAAAGGCAGTCCAAGAGAGGTTCCCCACCTTCAGTGGGGCGTGTGTGCAAAACTGCACAACAATGTGTTTGGTCCTTGAATGCATTAGTACATTCTTGGAAATATTAGTTGCACTTGTATTGTAAAACAATATAGGAATAGGTTCATAATAAACCAATTTCACATCCTTCAAGGTCTATTTCATCCAAATAACCTAGGTGCAGCAAGATGTTGCAACAATGTATTCATCCTCTACTATGGATAAAGATATTGAGTCTTGATTTTTACTAAACTAAGATAGCAATCTACCTCTAAAAAATAATGCACTTTCACCTATACTTCTCTAGTCATCCACATAACCTACCCAATCATCATCAATATAGGCACTCAGAGAAAAGCTATTTTTCTTTCTATACCATAGGCCATAATCTATATTTCCCTTCAAATATTTGAATATTATTTTCACAACTTTTTCTTGAGATTTATTAGGATTGGCTTCAAATCTAGTAACCAAACATACTACATGCATAATATCAGGTTTAGAAGTAGTTAGTTATAGTAAGCCTCCAATCATAGACCTATAAAGATTCTAATCAACTTTCATAGACTCATTATATTTTCTCAAGTGAGAACCAATCATCATAGGAGTGCCCATTGTTTTGGAATCTCCCATGCCAAACTTATTCAACATTTCCCTGACATATTTAGCTTGAGAAATGAAGATACCATCATCTTGCTAAATAATTTAAAGCCCAAGGAAGAAGGATAACTCACCAATAATTGACATATTAGATTCTTTTTGCATCTCTTCTACACTTTTAATACACATATCATCATCTCCACCAAAGATGATGTCATCAACATATACAACCACAATCAATAGCTTGTCTTCCTAAACTTTAGTGTATAGATTACTATATGAATTACCTTTCTTGAATCCTTGTTCAAGAATGCACTTATCTAATCTAGCATACCAAGCTTAGGGATCTTGATTGAGACCATATAGAGGTTTCTTGAGTTCACAAACCATGTTTGTACCCTATGATAACTAGAAACCATCTGGTTACTCAATATATACCTCTTTTGCTAGATCACCATTTAGGAAAGCTGAATTGAAATCTATTTGATACACTTTAAAGTTCTTATGAACAACAAGAGAAAGAAACATCCTTATTTCCTCCATTCTAGCTATGGGAGACAAATTCTACTCAAAACAATACCTTCCACTTGTGAATATCCTTTGTAAACAAATCTGGCTTTATTCCTTACCACTTCACCATCTTCATTCAGCTTATTCTATGAGTTGCTCTAGGAACTAATTCCCAATTTTGATTCTTTTCTATCTAATCAAGTTCTCCCTCCATTTCCTTTATCTAGTTTCATCTTTTCTAGTATCAACAAAGTTCTTGCGCTCAACTTTTGACAAAAAAAAATTAATTATTTTCTCACTACCTCTTCCAAACTTTGTCTTGACACACCCTCATCCTGATCTCCAATAATCTGATCTACATAATGATTATTCTAGAGATAATTTTTTGGATTTTTGAGAGTCTTCACTGGTTCGAAGTCCATCTTGTCTTTCTCTTCTACTTATTTTTCTTCTTCTTCTTCAATCTAGGGAGGTATATTAGATTTGAAAACCTCTAGTTCTTGTGACATATGACACAATTATTTTTTTAATTTGACATTTTTACTTTCAATCATTTGTCCCAATCTCTTGTTGTAGCATTTTTATGCCTTTCTCTTGGTTTAGTAACTAAGAAATATTTCTTCATCACACCTTGAATCAAACTTTCCAAGATCTCCTTCATCTCTTTTGATATAACATCTACCAAAGATTCTAAAGTATTTAACAATAGGAGGCCTTCCATACTATACCTAATAAGGGGCCTTAGTGCTATTCACCCTTAACTTCACCCTATTAAGAAAATAGATAGTAGTGTGAATCGATTCTTTCTAATACATATATGATAAATCAATACCCTTCATCATTTCTAGCCATATCTTGCATTGTCCTATTCTTTCTTTCAACTAACCCATTCTATTAAGGGGTTCTTGGAGCAGATAGATTTATCCTAATGCCACGATCTTAGTGAAGAATTTCAAATTCATATGAAGTAAACTCACCTCCTCTATCTAATCTTAAACATTTGATCCTAGCGTCCATTTCATTCTCAATTTTTTCTGTAAAAATATTAAACTTATTAAAGGCTTTAGATTTCTTCTTAAGAATGTAACCCAAGCCATTCTAGTGTAATCATCTATAAGAAATATAAAGTACTTTTCACCTTGTTGAATCCTAATCCTTGTAGGTCCTCATAGATCAGGGCGGATTAGCTCCAATGGCATTGAAAAAGAGCACTCCTTAGTTTTGAAACTAGTCCTTGTTTGTTTTCTCATCTAACATTTTTTGCATAATGTGTTTGTAGGCTTTATTATCTTGGGAATATATCTCAATGCATGAGAGGAACCGATCTTCATCATATTTTGAAATTTGATGTGACCCATTTTTTGTGTCATAACCAACACTCTTTAGGCTGAGCTAATAAGTAGATCCTTCCATTAGCCTGCTTTGGATGATAGTAATTACCACCTATCCTTCTTCCTTCAACAACTAATATTTTAGATTCAAATTTTTTGATCTCACAATCATTAGCATAAAAATTAAGGTTGTACCCTTTGCTACACATTTGATTAACACTATTAATTTTATGCTTCAAAACTCTGACATAAAGGACATATTTAGTTCTATTCTTTCCATCAATTGTTATATCATCTTTTCCACAAATTTGTGCTGACTTATCATCACTAAACATAAAAACTCCACCATTAACCTTCCTAAGATTGATAAAATTTCCTCTGTTACTTGTCATGTGGTGAGAACAACCACTATCAATGATCCAAGAATTTTCCTCTTCATTTGAATGAAAGGAAGTCCATACTGCCATTGATCTTTCATTGACCTTATTGCTTTGCAAGGTACCAAACCTCTTACATTCTCTAATATTGTTCCTTTTTCCTTCCAAATTCATGAGTAGGTTTTCATCATTTGAATCATTATCTTCATTTTTAGAGGAACAACTACTCTCCTTAGAATAGAAACCTGTTCTTTATTTTTTCTCTTTTGTTATCAGCAACAAATTCTTTATAGAGAAATTTAAATGAAAAATGAGCAATTCTTCTTAAATTGAAACACTTGAAAGGTAACTTACCTTTGTACTTGTTGGTGTGTTTTTTCAATCTCCTTAAAAAGTTTTCTTCAACTTCATCAAAGTCATCATTTTGATCAACAACTTCATCTTTAATGTTTTTGTTGGTTTTAAATGCAACTTCCTTCTTTGAAACATCTTGATCAAACTCTCTCATTTAAAAGGAAATAACAATAACAAAAATTTTATCAACTAATTATTGATCCAAGTTCTTGGATTCTTCAATAGAAAACACTTTATGAATATAAGTTTTAGGAAGATACCTTAAAAAATTCTTTACAATCTCACTTTCTTTTACTTCTCCACCAAGTATAGTGATTCTAGAAACAAATTCATGCATCTAAGGCATGTAGCTTGCAATGTCTTCATCCTTTATCATTCTTAGAGTCTCAAATTTTCTTTTAAAGATCTACATAATGGTTTTCTTTAATTTTATATAACCTTCATATATGCTACTAATCTTTTCCTAGAAATCTTTAGTAGAATTAAAATTCATCACCTTTAAAAGATTAGAATCAAAAAATCCACATAAAAGAGCATTCTTAACCTTGTCATTGCATTTATATAGCCTAATTTCAGCTAGATTTGTTGGAGTAGCAGGAGAAACATATTTATCCTTGATTGATTTCCAAACACCAAACCCTAGAGAGTTTAGGTGTCCTTCCATTCTCAATTTCTATAAAGTATAATTATTGAAATGAAACCTGGGACCCTTGTACGAACTGTTGATGGTTAAAATGACACAAACAACATTAAAATATAATATATCTATTTTATTTCTCTTGAAAGAGAAAGACAACATGTAGTGGCCTAACTCCCAAGGTCCTGGTAGTTGGTTCTCAACTGTCTGATGTCACTCAATTGGTTCATGCAATTGTAATACTCAAGGGGCCTGTGCTGGTAACAAAGGATTCAAGGTATGAATCTCTTTATGAAAATAGTTCCTATAAATCAATGGGTTTTAAATAAAAGAAAAAGATAGATCAAAGGGGAAAATCAACAAGTATGAATTAAATTTATCTAATATCCAGACATATACTTCTAACAATGAATTTTTTCTCAACCAATCACAAAAACCATAGCATTACACAGCCCACAGTATAACTGTACCATCGTATACATCTTAGGTGCTTCATTCAATTCCACTATTCGCATATCACAAGTATTTCCAAGATTTCAAAACAACACACATTCATTCATCATCAAAACTATAGATCAACAGACTTCAATAACTTTAATTCAATGACAATTTAACAAGATAATCTTTAAACTTGGTTTCTTCTAGTGACTTTCATCACATAAGAAACTATCATGCTTCAACACAATCACTGGCATTCAGGTGGATTATAACTCATTAACCTTATCAAACAACACAATTCAATGTAAACTTTATATTTCGTAAACCTGCAATTCTATTAACTGTCAAAAGATCTAGTACAATGTATCTCTACAAAACTCTCTAAAATTCTATCTCCTAGCACTAGGTAAGCCAATCCAATTCTCAATTAGTCGATCCTTACAATGTGATACCCATCTGGTATTTATAGATATACAAAAGAAGTTCGAACTTCACTTCTATCTTAGGCTTTCCACCTTTTTAGGAACAATCAACTTTCTTGGAAACTCAGATCAACTTTGATCTTGAGTTCTTACATTATTCATTCAGTTTGATTTAACAATCGAAGATAGAAATAGAAGAAAAGAATTCATGCGCCCTTAAGACTGTCAGTGTTGCATGCATGTAACATGCAAGGAAGAAGATCATCATGCGACATGCAAGGAAGAAGAACATCATGCATGCAAGATTTTATGCATGTGAAGCTGGATTCGCTATGAACTCATCATAACTAGTGAAGACTTGTTGTAGCATATCAATATCTGGCCCATCAATCCAATCATCTTCAAATTTGATGCGATCCAACTCAACTGCAGCAAACTCTTTCATACTTTTTACCTTGATCAACTCTCTCTCTACATCTTTTATTTCTTCTTTGACTTCTACAAGCCGATCTATCACTAAGTCTCCTCCATCATCTTTCTCTTGCATGAGTCCTTGGAATCTTTCATTCCATTTCTCTCTAACCAGACTCAACGACATGCCATCTTTATTCATTACATTCACATCTACAATTATGGCCATAACCGCTTCCAACTCTTCCAACTGCTTAGTTAAATTATTAACTGCTTCCTGAATCTCATCCTTATGCTTGCTCAAAAAGCCAGTCCTAAACTTAAGTATGCGAGAAGTCTTTTCTACAAAATCTTTGTTATCATCTTTGAGTATAGATTCTTCTAGAAGAGTAGTTAGAGGCAATGTACTTATCTTCTCTAACTTTTCAATATACTCCTTATACTCTTCTTCTAGTTTTCTGGATGCCTCAATGTATTGATGCATCTCTTTTAT
>CM021104.1:352845496-352933851 GCA_007115665.2 Sequoiadendron giganteum | reverse complement strand
AAAACAAAACAAAAACAAAAACAAAAAGTTAAGTAAAAGACCAACCTAATAAAACAAAACACAAAAACCAAGACAAAACAAACATTAAAAAGTAGCAGAGGCGGGATCGGAATAGAATTTGATTTTGCAAATTTTGATAACAACCATCCCAATTCCCACTCCGGCTCCGCTTCCGCCAAAGACCAAAAACAAAGGCAAAGAAAAGACTGTCGGGATAGAACCAAAAACAAGCCTCAAAAGAACTTTCAAAACCTGATTCGGCTCCGATTCCGATTCCGACAGAGAAACCAAAGAAAAACAAAGTATTGAAAAAACTAGGCTCCAAACTTTGTTTCAAAAACAACTAAGTACAAAAACACAAAGGGGGACCCATTTTGACTAAGGCAAAAGATGGGGTGGTTATGCAAGGCATAACAAATGGGGACTCGGCTGGGAAAATGGTTTACCTATTTTCAAAATACCCAGAGAAAATTTTAGTCACCCAAAAACTACTTGGCTTATAAACACCTTACCTTGAACGAGATCAGATATTTGTAGGATAATCTTGAGTTTGAATCTCAGATGTTATGTGCTCATGAGTTATTTCTGAATCTGAGTATATGCCTATATTGTGCATCATTCTTTGTAGATACTTTCTCTGCTCGTAAACAACTATACCTAAGTTTCAAGCTACATAAGTTGAGTCCTTTAACTATCGTGCAGTAAAATCCTGGGTATTAATCCGCTGCCAGACAGGTGTCCATAGCCTCGATGGAGATACCTCTAGTCCTCTCAAAGCATTGCTCTATTGTCAAACAGGCGTCCATAGCCCTGATAGAGACACTTGGTTACCCACTTGATATTGAGCTTGCTTTTCTTTCTTTCTTTCTCTTTCTTCTTCTTTTTTTTTTTATGGATGGAAATTCTTTTATGCATCTCTCAATACTCAAATTCAATGAATCTAAAATGTGGGTTGAATACTACAATGGATTTCATGATAGTTTTGGAATCTGATTTTTCACTTGAAACATAGATAGAGTCATTCTAAAACAAATAGGTAATTACTCATGCAGATGTTTTTTTTTTTTTCTAATTTGGTGACAGATCTTTGATCACAATTCATGAGATATTCACATTTACATCTTCTATCCTTAATAACTTTTCCAACCCAAACTAGAATGATCATAAAACATAAGTTTTAGAATGAAATCCTTTTCAATGATTATAATGAGAATACCTAAACCAATTTCTCTCCTAGTACCAATAGTATACTTTGAATAACAACCCCCTAACTTGAGATGAGCAAAATAAGAATCCCCAATGAAACAAGACAAAACAAAACAAACAAACAAAACAAAGAAAGAAAACAAAACAAAAACTAAAAACTAAGAATGAAAAATGAAAACTTAATTACATATGATACAATATGGTACATTGCTTTTCAAAACACCAGACTTTCTATGCACCAAAATAGTGTTTGAGAAACTGACCATTAACTGGTAATGGAACAGGCTCTCTTGTTAGGGTACTCAAACGAAAGGCATTCTCCCCTAATATTTCAGCTATTTGGTAGGGACCTAACCAAAGTCTATCAAATTTCTGATGGTCTCCCTTCCTTTCTCTAGCCTTATCCCATAATAGCACAAGGTCTGATATTCTAAAAGCTTTCACTTTGGCTCTTTTGTCAAACCAGCGCTTGACAACAGCCTGATGTTTAGAGAATTGCTGCAAAGCAGCATCTCTTTGTTCTTCCATGTTCAATAAGTTAAGCAGTCTAACCTCAATCCTATCATCCCTATTATAAAACTCCTACATAAATTTTAGAACAGGTATTTGTAAATGTATGGGGAAGATTGGATCCTGGCCATAAACTAGCTTAAAGGGTGAATTACCTAAGGCTTCTTTAATTCTGGTTCGATCTACCCATAAGGAAAATCTCAGTTGGGTATGCCAGTCCCTAGGGTTACTTTCTAACAACTTTTTTATTACTTCCAATAAATTCTTATTTGTGGACTCAGCCACTCCATTCCCCTGAGGGTAATAATTGGAAGAATATTTTAATACAATCTTATGCTCATAAGCCCATGAAATAAATTCAACAAAGGAAAAAGCAAGGCCGTTATCACATACCAGAGCAAATGGAACTCCAAACCTAGTTGTGATGTTCTCTGTCAGAAACTTAATAACCACCTCTGTGGTTCTATTCTTGCAAGGCAAAGCCTCCGTCAAACGTGTGCAATAATCCGTCGCAGTCAAGATGAATTTGTGACCTACAGAAGAATTTGGATTAATCGCTCCTACAAAATCAAGTGTCCATTTGGCAAATGGCCTTACCTCATAAACCGACTGTAGGGGCATCGTAGGATTTCTTTCTCTTGATGCAGAAGTTTGACATACATGACAAGTCCTGCAATGTTGATGCACATCCCTAAACACGTAAGGCCAATAGTAACCTGACCTTAAAATATGATGAGCCAACACATCAGCAGATCCATGTCCTGTTCCATGCCTACCATGAAATTCACTTATAGCATGTTTAGCTTCTTGCTGATCCAGACAACGCAAGTAGATTCCTTGGAAATTCTTCCTATAGATTGATCCTCCTTTAAGCATATAATGGGAACTTTTCATCCTTAGTGCTCTTCTTTGAGTTGCATTCATCCCTTCTGGACACTTGTTGTTGAGGAGGAAAAAGACTAAGTCTATATACCAGGGATCTTTTGTGAATGACTGAACAGTGTATTGTTGACAAGTTATACTTCTGTCCACTTCAGCCATCACCTTTGACAAACCTTGACCTCTTACAAGCTTCATTGGGTGAATCTCCAAGTCAAATTCTTGTAAAATGGCCATCCATTTCCCTCTTCTTTCTCCTAGTTCACTTTGCATCAGGAGGGACTTTACAGCTGGATCTGGGACTATAGCCATCACTTGACTTCAGATTATGTAGTGTCTGAATTTTTTCACTACTCGCACCAATGCAAAAGCCTATTTTTCTATTGATGAATATCTTACCTCTGCATTCTTAAATGGAGAGCTCATAAAAGCAATAGGCCTCTCCTCATTCTCTTCTCTTCTCTGTGTCAAGACTGCTGCACATGAATGTCAGAAGCAAAAGAATAGATGTAAAAGGTTTTAGATAATCTGGGCTTGTTAAAATAGGTGCCTCAGATATAGCTTGTTTAATCTGCATGAAAGCAGATTTAGCCTCTTCACTCCATTCAATCTTCGCATCCTTCTTCATCATTTCATTAAGTGGTTTAACAATTTCTGCAAACCCTGTTATAAACTTCCTGACAAAATTAACCCTTCCAAAGAAAGATCTCATCTCCTTCTTACTTCCTGGCCTTGTCAACTTCAAAATGGCTTCTACTCGATCAGGATCTATGGAAATTCCCTCCTCTGATATAATGTGACCCAAAAGCTTCCCTTCAGAAACTCCAAATACACATTTCTTTGGATTGAGAGAAACACCATAACTGATACATTTCTTTAGTACTTTCTCTAAATCAGCAGCATGATCTTCTCTACTCTTAGAGAAGATGGTCAGATCATCAACATAGATGATTATACACTTTCCTATCAGGTCTTTAAATGCTACATCCATCGCTCTTTGAAAAGTAGCACCAGCATTAATTAGACCAATGGCATCCTCCTGTAGGAAAATGTGCCCCACTTTGTAGTGAAAGCAGTCTTCATCCTATCCTCATGACTTACCAGTACTTGATTATATCCTGAATATCCATCCAAGAAAGACATCATTTGAGATCCATTAACCTTTTGCAATACTTCATCAAGAGAAGGTAATGGATAATTGTCCTTCTCAGAGGCTTTGTTTAAATTTCTGAAATCCACACATAACCTGATTTCCCCATTCTTCTTCCTCACAGGAACTAGATTAGCCACCCAGGTAGAGTGTCTAACTGGAAAAATTATTCTTGCAGCCAAAAGCTTTTGTACTTCTCTCTGGATCAGAGGCTCGATTAATGCATTGACTGGGCGTTGCTTTTGGAAAACGGCTTGGCTTCTGGCTTAAGAGGAATTGTATGTGTGATGACAGATGTATCAAAAGTTTTCAAATCATCGTAGCTCCAAGCAATTGCTTCAATATTCTGCTTCAAAACTTTGATTATCTCATCCTTTATTTCCTGAGGACAAGTCTTCCCTATAAGAACATTCCTTTCTACCCCTGAGTGAGTCAAATTAATGGATTCATACTTGCCTCCCTCACTCTTTGTAGGCATTCTCTGATAAGCTCGTGGATCTGAATCAAATATCCTTTCCAATGCTATCATCCCTTTTGGGATGTTATTGCTCTTTAAATCCATTATCCCTTTTGGATTGTCACTTTCTGTATTGTCACTTCCTGGATTCCAGTCTCCTTGATCCCTGTCAACATCATCAATTATCTGTCCTTGAAATACATCAGAACTCTCCAAAAAGGCCAAAATATGTTGATCATCATTAAACACCTGGAAGTGTCTAACATTGTCAGGAATTGCAGGGACTGAAATCAATTCCACAAAAAACCTCTTCAGATTTGAATCTTGCATCGGCTCTAATGTACTTGCTGCAATGGCAAGAGCATCTGCTATTTGATTTGCTTCCCTTGGAATAAGAGTAATCCCAAAGGCATCAAAATCTTCTATTAAATTCCAGACCCTATTCCTATAAGCAGCCAATCTTTTATTATGGCAAGTGTATTGGCTACATACCTGTTTCACAATTACCTCAGAGTCTCCCATCACTGTAAGAGCAGTTACCTTCTTCTTATGAGCAAACATAAGTCCTCTTGCAAGTGCCTCATATTCAGCCACATTGTTAGTGCAACCAAACTGCAATCTGTAAGAAGCAAAATAAGTTTTCCCTTTCGGGTTAGTTAGTTCAATTCCTGCTCCACTTCCTGCTTTAGATTTAGAACCATCAAATTTAAGAGTCCATAACTGGTCTTTAGCTGGGAGCTCTTTCTTTTTAGAAACTACAGGGATTTTTCCACTTGTGACATGTGGCGGCTCGGACTTTTGCTGTTTATCAGAATTCGTGTTGAGAAGAAGCTCAGTTAACGATTTTCCTAGTTCCTTAATTTGTTCAACAACTACCTCCTGAGTGATTTCTTGGGCTGAGTCAGGATCTAACTCATCTTCTATTAACTCTCTTTGGTATTGGCAAAGCATCTAGAATAGGGGTATTAAAATGAAACTGAGATACTTCCACTTCCTCTTTTTGATCTGAAAACCCCAAGACCTGAGTTTGTTCTACTGGTAAAGAAACCTCTTCTTGAGAAAGACTAATCCATGTAAGAATAGTTGCATCCTTAGCTTGGAATGAGAACTCATTGATGGGAGTCTCGGTTACCTCTTGAGATTCTTGCTTGGGTAGATCTACATGCCTTAGAATATCTATGCATGACTGACATGTCAACTCCGAATGGTTATGATAGTGTATTCTACACCAATTAGGAAGCAATAGATTACTCAAATCAGTTTCTGTTCCTAGAACCAGCCTATCTTGTTGCAATTTCCTTATTAGAACTTGCTGGTTGATGTGAATCATCGAATCAGTGTGGTCTAAGGATAGTGTATCCTCAAAACTAACTCCAGAGAAAGTAAGGACTTCCTCTTGCTTGTAAACACCCATCTCAATCTCAAAGAATGCTACTTCATTTGGAGTATCATACTCTGTAATCATGTGTTTGAGCCTAGGTTCACTTTCAATTCTTATCTGAGTGGCAACCCCTTTCCATGGTAACCACATGTGCGAGAAGTCCAAGGACAGATATCCACCTATGCTTTTCATTAGCTCTCGACTTAAAAGCATCCCATATGTTTCTAGGATGTCAGCAACTTGAATATCTATATAGGTCTAGATCCTTGGGTCTGATCCAACCTGCACACACATGTTCTTCAACTCACCTACAACATTAACTTCAGTTTTATCCAATTGAATCACCTTTTTATTGGTTGGAATAGGACTCAATCCTAACTTTTTTACAAATTTAAAAAGGCATGACATTCCCTGATGCTCCAGAATCTAACAAGCAATTGTGTAGATTCTTTCCAAAGATCCTCAAACTTAACAAGAAAGGTGGGGTACTGGTCTTACCTTTATACATAGCACCATTTGTCTCCTTTGCAGGAGTCACTTTACCTTTCCCTTTCAAGCGATCTGTTTCTTCCAAAGCTTTTAATACCACCTCCCTTTGAGCTGGGCACCACTTCATGATATCAAAGAAAGACAGTGATGTCTCTTGCCTTTGCAATTCTGCAACAAAATCAAACTCTGAATCATTCCTAAATTGATATTTAAGAAAATAAGGCTGATTACCTCTATTCTGAGTATCAGAAGGTCCCTTTGGTGGGGGTGGATTGTTATCTGCATTCTGATTTGGTGGAACCATGTTGTTAGGGGGTGCAGATGTAGTGAATGGCCCTTTATTCTAGTTCCTCAGAAAGTGACCACCATTAGATTGGAAGGCTTGAGCATCATAGACATCTTCTTCCGGCTCATTATCCCCTTACATAGGGAATTGATACTTTTCTTCAATGGTTTCATAAGTCATGGCAGTGCTGGCCGGCCCATTGCCTTGATTAGAATTTCCTACTTGAGGATGGGCATCAGCCTGTGCAATTTTCACCATTTTCTCCATTTCTGGGCAATTGACCTCAGAATGGGCTGCTATATCATGCAACCTACACCAATTTGTCATAAAATTCAAATCAACAACATTAGCAGTATTTGATCTTTCTTCACCTGCTTGATAATTATGGGGAACTCCTCCATTGTTAGGTCCAGTGTTCCATAGCCTATTATTGTTGTTGTTGTTATTGAACCTCTGATTGTATCCTCTATTTTGATTTTGATAATTCTTGTTTGAGGAATTTTGATTTTGGAAGTTTCTATTGGTGTTCTGATTTTGGTTCTGATTAGCATAATTGCCCTGATAGTTATAACCTCCGTGATTGTTGTAATTCTGGTTTTGATTATTGGGAGGGTTTTGTCTGAGCTGTGCCATGTCATTTGACATCTGAGAGAGAGTCTTTTTGAGAGTCTCTACTTCGCTTGTAAGTTGAACAGTTTGATCATTCTGCACATTTTGGACTATGGCTAGGGAATGGACATGGGTTGGTCCTCCCCCTTGTTGCAATTGATTTTGAGGTTGATGTTGAGGTTGTTGTTGTGGGGATTGATGTGAGGAATCATGCATGCTATTGCCAAAGAAGGGCACAGTTGGCAGAGCTTGCAACTCAGATACAGGTCCATAATGGGAATAAGATGTCCCTGGGATAGTGTTGTATAATGGTGGATTAGGCATATGATAATTCATTGGAGGAAAAGGTACTCCCAACCCTCCAGGTTGCAGATTTGTCTGCTGTTGCAATTTGATAGCCAAATGATAAATCTTAGATAGTGAGTCAATCTCATTAGGTTGATAAGTTCTTTGCAAGAACAGACCAATCAAAGGATCAACAACTCTCAGATATGCCTGTATGGCCATGGCTTCCAGCACTAGGTAAGGCTCTTGTAGCCTACGATACATTCTATGGAACCTAGTGTTGAACAAGGGAAATGGTTCATGATGCTCCTTTCTAATAGTGGAAAATTGGTGATATAGTATTGCAGGGTCTACATAAACCCTAAACTAATTAATGAAAGCATTCTCTAAATCTATCCAACCCAGAATGGATCCTTGGGGCAGATTTAGATACCAATTATATGCCATATCTCCTAAATAGTAAGGAAATAGTCTACATACCACATCTTGATGAGCAACTTGAGCTTGCGTGTAGGCATCTTTGAATGCTTGTATATGTTCCTCTGCACTTCTTGATTCTCCATGCATGTATTTCAAACAAAACTTCTCTGGGTTCTTTGGTAAATCATGGAATCCGCTTGGAATAGTCCCTAATGGGGAGGGATTACCCACAAAATAAGCCATTGGTGGGATTGGTTGGGCAGGTGGTGGTGATAAAGGCTGAATTGGTGGTGACAAAGGCCTACTTGGTGGTGGTGTGGATGAAATTGGTGGAAATCCTGGTGGAGTAAGCGGTGGTGGTAATGTAGGTATTTCTACCCTATGAGCATGAGGTCTTGATCTAACTGGGGTTTGAAGTTCTTCAAATAGTTCACGATTAATAGAGGATCTAAGAACCCTCTCGTATCCCTTTGGCGAAAAATATCTTTCATGAGCCAGCTTGTCCTTTCAGGCCCTCCTTCTAGCACCAATTTCTGTTGATGGTTAAAATGACACAAACAATATTAAAACATAATATTTCTACTCTATTTCTCCTGAAAAAGAAAGACTACATGTAGTGGCCTAACTCCCAAGGTCTTGGTAGTTGGTTCTCAACTGTCTGATGTCACTCAATTGGTTCATGCAACTGTAATATTCAAGGGGCCTATGCTGGTAACAAAGGATTCAAGCTATGACTCTCTCTATCGAAATAGTTCCTATAAATCAATGGTTTTTAAATTAAAAAAAAAGATAGATCCAAGGGGTAAATCAGTAAGTATGAATTAAATTTATCTAATATCCAGACATATACTTTTAACAATGAATGTTTTCTTAACCGATCACAAAAACCATAGCATGACACAACCCACAGTATGACTGTACCATTGTATACATCTTAGGTGCTTAATTCAATTCCACTATTTGCATATCACAAGTATTTCCAAGATTTCAAAACAACACACATTCATTCATCATCAAAACTATAGATCAATAGACTTCAATAACTTTAATTCAATGACAATTTAACAAGATAATCTTTAAACTTGGTTTCTTCTAATGACTTTCATCACATAAGAAACTATCATGCTTCAGCACAATCACTGGCATTCAGGTGGATTATAACTCATTAACCTTATCAAAACAACACAATTCAATGCAAACTCCATATTTCGTGAACCTGCAATTCTATTAACTATAAAAAGATCTAGTACAATGTATCTCTGCAAAACTCTATAAAATTCTATCTCCTAGCACTAGGTAAGCCAATCCAATTCTCAATTAGCCGACCCTTACAATGTGATACCCATCTGGTATTTATAGATATACAAAAAGAAGTTCGAACTTCACTTCTATCTTAGGCTTTCCACCTTTTTAGGAACAATCAACTTTCTTGGAAACTCAGATCAACTTTGATCTTGAGTTCTTACATTATGCATTCAGTTTGATCTAACAATAGAAGATAGAAATAGAAGAAAAGAAGTCATGCACCCTTAAGACTGTCAGTGCTGCATGCATGCAACATGCAAGGAAGAAGATCATCATGCGACATGCAAGGAAGAAGAACATCATGCATGCAAGATTTTATGCATGTGAAGCTTGATCCGCTATGAACTCATCATAACTGGTGAAGACTTGTTGTAGCATATCCATATCTGGCCCATCAATCCAATCATCTTCAAATTTGATACGATCCAACTCAACTGCAACAAACTCTTTCATACTTTTTACCTTGATCAACTCTCTCCCTGCAGCTTTTATTTCTTCTTTGACTTCTACAAGCCGATCTATCACTAAGTCTCCTCCATCATCTTTCTCCTATATGAGTCCTTGGAATCTTTCATTCCATTTCTCTCTAACCTAACTCAACAGCATGCCATCTTTAGTCATTACATTCACATCTACAATTATGGCCATAACCGCTTCCAACTCTTCCAACTGCTCAGTTAAATTATTAACTGCTTCCTGAATCTCATCCTTATGCTTGCTCAAAAAGCCAGTCCTAAACTTAAGTATGCGAGAAGTATTTTCTACAAAATCTTTGTTATCATCTTCAAGTATAGATTCTTCTAGAAGAGTAGTTAGAGGCAATGTATTTATCTTCTCTAACTTTTCAATATACTCCTTATACTCTTCTTCTAGTTTTTCAGATGCCTCAATGTATTGATGCATCTCTTTTATTACTCCTTCTGCTTCTTTGTAAGTTTCAAACCCTTTTTCCAAAACCTCACCTACCTCCCGGTTCACTTTGTCTATCCATTTGTCAACCATCTCCGCCTTACCTCTAACCTGCACCAAATCATCAACCTCCTTTTTGCTTAGCAAAATAGGAGTCTCAATTGCTGCAACCTTTGTGACCTTGGAGAAGAGACACTCTTCAAGAATGAATGTAATTGATCCAATTGAGCCTTAAGCTCATCTTTCTTTTGTTTGTCCTTGATCATTCTTGATTTAGTCGTTGAAGCCACCACATCAATCAGATTCATTTGTTGATTTCTAGTGGGTCTTCCCAAATTAACCGTACTCAATTGATAGTCTGTAAGCTGCATATCCCCTACCTCCTTTTCAGTCATAGGCACGGCACATTCAGCAACTATCTCCCCTTTATCTATGAGTCTGGTAGAATGCAAAACTTTAGCCCTCTTCTTAGGCCTTTCCTGTTCAATCTCCTTCATCATGTCCTCCCAATTAAGAGGTTGAGGAGGTGTTCTAGCTCTCTTCTACAAATCTAATTTCAACCATGTAGGAGCACTAGGAGTAGTCATCATCATGGAAGAAGAAGCAACAACTTTAGAGGATGGCTGAACATTTACCTCAGGTTGAGAATCAACCTTTGCTTTCTCTTGTTGTTCCTGCAGCACATGCATCTGCACCAACTTCTCAGCCTCTTCTCTATCTCTTTGTTCCTGCACTTTCTTGTCTTCTTCTTCTTTTCTCAATCTCTCCTCTTCCATCTGATCCTTCTCTAACTTCTCTTTCTCTAAGGCCTCCTTTTCCAACCGTTCTTCCTCCAAAGCTTTAAGTTTTGCAGCTTCGGCCTCTTCTTCCTTTTGCTTCCTGATTAGCTCTTCGCCTCTTTTTCTTTTCTTATCCTTTCTGATTCTTCCTTTTCTATTCTTTCCATTTCTAAGGCTATGAGTTTCTCTGCCTTTTCCCTTTCTTCTTCAGCTTGTTGTTTCTTTATTAACTCTTCAGCATCTCTCTCCTTTCTTAGAGCTTCAGCTTCTTGTTCTTTTTGTCGAGCCTCCTCTGCAAGCTTCAGTCTAGCAACCAGGGCTTCCTTTTCCCTTCGGTTTCTTGCTTTCTCCTCCTCGAGATCATGGATCTTCTGTATCAGTTCCAGCTTGTCATTTTCTACCTTGACCTTGATCTCATGCTCTCGTAGCCTCATTTGCTCCTCCATTTCATCAGCTGTTGTCCTTGTTTCAACTTCTTTTACCTTTAATTGTTGTTGTTGAAGTAGAGCGTCAACTTGTAACTTTGCCTCCATTTCCTTTTGTTTCTCTGCAACAACCCTTGCATCAGATTCTCTGGTAGCATCTTCAAATTGTTTCCATTGTTCTTCCTGTGTAAGAATCTACTCAATAGTATGATCTAGAGGCATGTTTTCTTGCAAGTCCTTCTCTGACAGAGTTTCATCTGAGTCTATCTCAATTTCTACCAATTCTTCCTCCACTTCTTTTCCTTTAGCAGCTTCAGCCATGGCATAAAGTACTCCTTGAACTTCTTTACTTTTCTTTCTTGTGAGTGGGGTAGATGACTCACCCAATGCGGGTGTAGAAACAGCAGATTCAATTGGAACATCTCCCTCAAGTGTCTCTTCTTCTTCATCAACTACCTCCAACTCTATTTCTTCAACATCAGGAGGAAAGAATTCCAATGGCTCTTTGGGAGGTGTCTTCCTTTTAATCCTCTTGTACCCTTTACCTTTCTTGAGGCTTGGTCCCTGAGGAGCTTGAGTTCTCATCATCAACCATTGCACACTTCTATCCAAGACTGTTCTTCCAATTTTCTTAATATCAATTGTTTCTTCCTCATTCTAGTCTATTGGATCTAAGCTTTTAGTGCCAATATTCAAAGCTTCATATGAGGGATCTAATACAATTCCATCATCCACCAAAGTGTTAGGAATATTTTCTTTAATACCAAGTTCTGACATGAGTGAGACTGATAATCTCTCATAATTCTTCTTCCTCAAGTCATACTCATCCTGCCGATCACACCAAAAATCCTCTAACAAATTAAAATGTCTAGTAAACACTGAAGGTAATAAAGCATACATCTTCTTCTTTGGATCAAAATACTTATGAGCTGTATACAATCCCAATTTCAATTGTATCAACTCATTACAAACCACCTTTGCTCCCTTCAAATGTTGACAATTGTATTCACCCAGTGTCATAGGAAACTTATGGCATCCTGTCTTGTGCTTGATCCCAAACCTAGCATTAACTCCAATGGCTTGATATACAAATTCCATAAGCACTATTCTATTGCTGCAGCATCTTGGAAGTAAATGGGGATGACCTTCAAACCCAAACAATCTGAAGTATGTAAATTTGGGGTATTGGATGTACCAACTTCCCCATTCAGAAATGAATGCCATAGCTTCTTGGCTTAACCTGTATCCTACATCTCCACTCAACTGGTTGATAACCACATATAAAAATGCATCATTGACTCTTCTGAAGTGAGTCTCAGCAACCTGAAGAGATAATTGATCGTAGTGTTCCCATACCTTCCTTTGTCCATCCAAGACTCCCATTATACCTACTCTATTTAATCCTGGAAAATCCCCAATCTTGCTGCAGCATAGACCACATATGAAGTCATGAAGAAAGATTTGGTCTGTCTGACCCTTGTGAGCTGATCATGTATGGCATCAGAAACAATCATTGACCAATCAAACTGGTAATCACCCTGAAAGATTACTTGAATAAAATGAAACATCCATTCCTTGAAATGGAAGGCATCCCTCTTCCCAAACACTCTGGACAACATCAATATCAAATCAGATATCTCCTTCTTGAAGTCTGCCCTCTTTGGTTGGTCTGCCAGCTTGCTTAAAGACTTCTTCTCGGTGCTTAACCATCTTTTGTTTAAATGAGACTTATTGGAGTCTTTATGCTTACTGTATTTCTCCAATGCCTCAGCCTCAGTTAGCTGCACCAAATTCTTGGGATCAGGAACATTAAATATGCTTTGGAACATTTGCGAGTAAGATCTATAATCACATTATTCTGTGAATCCATGCATAATCTTGTAGCTGGATTATAAGTACTGGCCACTGTCAATATCAACTCCGGACACTGAACTGATAAAGGAAACACAGTGATATGTGCATGACCAGAGTCAACAATCCTTTGAGTTCTCCTTGTCAATTTTTCTCTTTCTACAAAGGTCTCTTCATGTAATTCTTCAAAGCTATACTGGCCCAGATTAGTATCTGTGATATCTGACAAGTCTGATTGCACCTTGCTTACTTTCACCACCGGATTCCTATGATCATACCTCAAGGTCTAAGGTAGTTGTTCTGGTTTCACCTTCTTGATTTTTGGTGTTGTCTTTGATGTTCCAGCCAGTTGATTCCTTCGAGCAGCCTCTCCTGATGTTCCTTACATCTTTCAAATCTCCTACAAGGAAACCTCTAATTAGACCTTCAAATAAATCATCATAAAACATGCTTTAAAAACATCCTTGTTACACATACATCAGAGTCAGAACCAGACAGAAGCATAAAAGAATCTCGTTTACAAAACTGGCGGACTCAAAGCAAAAATCGATATAGGAACTTCACCTAATAACAAACGGGCTCGAAGTCAGAGTCGGGGAGGTTATCGGAACCGGGATCGGAACAAAAATCAGATTTGGTTTTCTTTGAATTTTACTTTTCATATTCTATTTCCATTCCACCTTCACCTCCGATTTGATCATCATTACTTTGAAGAAAGACTTTCCATTATATGCGGAGCCGGACATGGGATGAAAACGAAATTGATAACCTTCGCAAACAAAATTCTTAAGTTCAAGATCAGTTCTGATCCCGCCTCCGCTAGTTATCACATACTCCAAGAAAAACCCTTTAGAACTCGGAATCAGAAATGAGATAGAAATGGAATTGATAACTTTTTTAAAACAAAACTCTTATGTCCATAACCCATTCTAATCCCGCCTCCACCTATGCTAATCGTGACATCATCAAATTTATTCATTTTCAACATAACTTCATGATTAAACCTAGGTCGCTATAAAATGGCAAAGGAGCTTTAAAAATACCACCCTCATATGACCGTGGGGAACAATTGTATTTTAGGGCCATTTATTTATATATATTTAAAGTAATTGCAGAGACCAACGAAACCCTAATCTAACAAACCTAATAAAACTAGGGCACGGGTTTAAAACCCTACCATTCTACCAAATGACGAAACCCTAATTTAAACAATAAATCTAATCTACCCTAACTCATTGTAAAATCTCTATTCTACCTCACTGTAAATTCTTATTCTAACTCATGCCATTAAAAACCTTTAATCTAATCTAATCTACTGCAAATCGAAAATGACACGACGCAATCACGATTAAGACGTGAAATCGATGGTGCCCTAAAATAGAAAGAAACGACACGATAAAACAAGACAACAAAGATTAAAGTAAAAAAAATAAGCCAAAACAAGAACCTGCTCATTCAATCACATCGATGATCATAAAATTGCTTTAAAACACAATGATTGAACACGTGAGCAGATACAAAGCAAAACACAACGAACACAACAAAGATAAAAGACCTACCTCAAACGCAAACAAAGCCAAGCCAACTTTTTGAATCAATTCACACACAATATCCCTTCTCTATCTCAATCAATTTGCTCAAACTAACTCTGCTATTGCTCTTTGTGCTCTCAAACTTGTAATAATAACAATAATGATGGGCTTTAACCCTTAATAAAGAAAAATATGTGAATTTCTACCTACACCGACAACCACCATTAATGAATTAAAACATAGTAAAGGCGGAGTCGGAACTGTAAGAGAACGAACATTGGTATGTAGTGCAACTTTAGTAAAAAAAGTCAATGACAAAAATTGGCGGGGGTGGAACTAAAATGAAAAAAGAATCTTAAACTCATAAAATTTCCAAACCTCATTCCCATTCTGACTCCGTGTCCGACAACTAAAAACAAAACAAAAAAAAGACAAAAAGTTAAGTAAAAGACCAACCTAATAAAACAAAACACAAAAACCGAGACAAAACAAACATTAAAAAGTAGCGGAGGCGAGATCGGAATTGAATTTGATTTTGTAAATTTTGATAACAACCATCCCCGTTCCCACTTCAGCTCCGCTTCCGCTAAATACCAAAAAACAAAGGCAAAGAAAAGACTGTCAGGATAGAACCAAAAACAAGCCTCAAAAGGACTTTCAAAACCCGATTCAGCTCCGGTTCCGATTTCGACAAAGAAACCAAAGAAAAACAAAGTATTGGCAGAAGTAGACTCCAAACTTTATTTCAAAAACAACTAAGTACAAAAAACACAAAGGGGGACCCATTTTGACCAAGGAAAAAGATGGGGTGGTTATGCAAGGCATAACAAATGGCGACTCAGCTGGGAAAATGGTTTACCTATTTTCAAAATACCCAAAGAAAATTTTAGTCACCCAAAAACTACTTGGCTTATAAACACCTTACCTTGAATGAGATTAGATATTTGTAGGATAATCTTGAGTTTGAATCTCAGATGTTATGTGCTCATGAGTTATTTTTGAATCTGAGTGTGTGCCTATATTGTGCCATCCTGGACCTTTTCCTCAAGCTAGTAAGATTCCTTAGAGGAACTTGTATCTGATACCAGTTATTGAACACACCCAAAGATTGAGAGGGGGGTGAACCAATATAATAAAAAATTAAACCCTTTCAAAACTTGGATTCCACAACACAACAAAAAATTCAAACCCTTAAGAAGATTAGTAGAAAGATATAACAGTTTAAGCCCTCATCAACTTCAACAATGAAAGATATAACAATTCTAACTCTAATCAGGTCATCAACAATTAGAAAGAATCATAGAACACACACATGCACAAGGACACCAAATTTATGTGGAAAACCTAATGAGGGAAAAACCATGGTGAGATTTAACTCATGATATCAAGGTTGACTACCAAAAATGAGTTGCAAACTAAGGCTCACTACCTTAGAGAAAGATATGTTGAAATACACAAGACAACTGAGAGGGGGGGGGGGGTGAATCAATTGTACCAAATTACTTTAACTTCTATCCTTAAACAATTTCACCTTAACTTAATCTATTATTAAGAATAAACATGAAATGAGATAACAAAAAGGAAACACCACAGACACTAGATTTAAGTGGAAAACCCAATGAGGGAAAAACCATAGTGAGGATTAACTCAAAATGTAGTAGTAATGCAATAATGGATATAAAGGCTCATTTCTAGAGGGATCACTACCTAAAAACAAAGGATCATTACCTATAATAGGACTTACTATCCAAAAGGATGTTCACTACCTACAAATAAAGAAAAGATAAATAAAGATCCACCACAATAGGTTCCACACAGTCCTTGATCAAAAGATTGCAAACATCATCAGGTCACTGCTTTTAGGAATCTAACACATCAAAGTACTACTCCCTTGATTTTCTCTTACACACTCTAATTTTCACACTTGTTCGCACACTTCACTTTCTTGCCACTCAATTCACAACATCTTGACTTTCTTTTATACCATCTTCAACCCTAGAAGCTTTCTCCAAGGTCCGCTATACATCCTCCATTTTATAAATTCAAATTAGGTCAGCTACTCAATATTCTTGCAGTGGATAAGAATGAAAGAGGACCAATTACACATTTAATTAGGACCCAAAAAACATCTTGGATCAATCAAACACTTCCTTAATTTGATGCAAAATCTTTATGTAATCTGTAAACACCAAGTTGACCAAACCTAATGAAAACACCAATTATCTTTGAAGTACACGCATCTCTAGCAATATGATCACATGTGGATCACCCAACATGCTTCACCAAACATTTTAACATCTCTTAGAAACCTTTAGGTGCATCCACAATGATTTCAAAAATATTCATGCACAAAACATTCTTCAACAGTCCAACCGGTCCGAGCAGCAACTCACAGTAGCTTTGGAGCAAGTCTACTAGAGCACCAAGCCACAAGAAAATTTTCCAAAACGTAAAGAACATTAGTGTTAACCTTCTTCTAGATCCACAAGATCTGAAATAAACTACCAAAATATTGAAAAGCAAAGACATTTCTCCCAATCCATAGACAAATAGTTCTACCAAACCAGTTTACACACCGGTGAACATATCTTTCACTCTCCATCGATCCAGAAGCTAAAACTTAGGATATATCATCTATTGATGCTCATGAACACTGCTACGGATCCACACAGGCATAGGATCAACATAGAAGAAATTCATAGCAGAATACCAGATCACACTTAGAACACACACTCAACACCGCCTTCATTATTTCTTAATAAAATCAAAAGAATTTGGCATCAACACAACTCTAACTTCATTAATATAGCTCCATGTACTCTAAACACTTCTACAATAACTCAACTATATAAGTAACATCTACAATCACTCTAAACTGTGTTGGAATCAATGACAACATCACCAAGCTCATCCATACTTGCAACAATCTCACCCTTTTTCATTGATGGCAACACATGATGTGAAAAACCATCAAAGATAGAATTCATACTCTCCTACTTCTTCTTTCCTTTCTTTTTTAGATTAGACAACCTGCACAAGCATTTTTGTACTCTCTTCTCCTTACAAAATTTTCTCTCTCCCTTTGAATTTTTCACATGAATCTCTCCCCTTTGACGTCAATGGAAAATAAATATTTTGCATGAAACATCTGCCATATAAAGCTTTGATCAATCTCGCTTAGGAGTTTACCCACACCACATACTACAACAATTCAACTCTCTACTCCCCCTGAGGAGTAGACCACAATCATTAGTCCATACCAGGAAAGAATGTTCGAATCCACTAGACTGATGCACCTCCATGTGCACCTAATTCAGGGAAGGAGGGGGAATAACCCCTAACTTCTCCCTGAGATACTCAAAAGTATCTTTTGGAAGGGCCTTAGTGAATATGTCAGCAATTGTTTCCTTGGTAGACACATATTCAAGTTTGAATTCATTCTGCAATACCTTCTCCCTCAAGAAATGATACCTAATAGATATATGCTTTGTTCTAGAATGCATCACCAAATTCTTTCATATGTTTATTGTACTTGCATTTTCACCAAATATAGAGATAGGCTCATCACATATCACACCTATGTCCTTCAAAGTTTGCTTCATCCAAAGTATCTGTGTACAATAAGATGATGTTGTGATGTACTTAGCTTCTATAGTGGATAAAGAAATTGAATCTTGTTTCTTACTCAACCATGAGACCAATCTTCCTCCAAGGAATAATGCACCACCACTTGTACTCTTCTGGTCATCTACACAACCAGTCCAATCTGCATCAGTGTAGGCAATCAATGTGAAATCAATATCCTTAGGATACCATAGCCCATAATCTGGAGTTCCCTTAAGATATCTAAATATCCTCTTCATAGTTGTAACATGTGTCTCTTTAGGTTTTTCTTGAAATATTGCAACCAAACATACTGCATGCGTGATATCTGGTCTAGTATCAGTACAATACAATAGTCCACTAATCATGGATTTGTACATGCTTTGATCAAATTTAGAAGATTCATCATCCTTACTTAGTTTACATCCAGTTACCATACGGGTGTGACCAATTTGGAGTCATTCATTCCAAACTTTTTCAACAATTCCTTAACATACTTGGATTGTGAAATGAATATCCCCTTAGCATTTTGATTCACTTGAAGTCCAAGGAAGAAATTCAACTCACCAATCATAGACATATCAAACTCTTTTTGCATCTCCTCTACAAATTTCTTAAACATACCTTCATTTCCACCAAAGATAATATCATCAACATATACCACAACAATCAACATTTTTGTTTCTCAACTTTAAAATAGAGATTTTTGTTACCAGAGCCTTTGTTGAATCCTTGTTGTGTCAAGTATCTATCCAATCTTGCATACGATGCTCTAGGAGCCTATTTAAGTCCATAGAGTGCCTTTTTCAATTTGCAGACCACGTCAGGTTTGTTTGATAACTAAAATCCTTCTGGTTGTTCCATATACACTTCTTCCAATTATCCATTCAGGAATGCAGACTTGACATCCATCTGGTACACTTTGAAGTATTTATGAGCTGAAAATTCCAAGAACATCCGAATGGCCTCCATTCTTGCCACCGGTGCAAACGACTCTTCAAAGTCTATTCATTCAACCTGTGAATAACCTTTGAATAGAAGTCTTGCTTTATTTCTTACCACTTCACCATCATTCAGCTTATTCCTGAATAAGCATTAAGCATTTTGAACCAATTGCATTCTTGTTTTCTGGTCTAGGGACTAGTTCCCATGTCTGATTCTTCTCTATTTGTTGCAATTCCTCTTTCATTGCTCTAACCCAACTTTCATCTATGCATGCTTCACTCACAGTTTTGGGTTCTATTTTAGAAAGTAAACACAAATTTACCTCAACCACTTTGCTCCTTGTCTTTACACCTTCACTTATGTCTCCAATTATCTGTTCCTCCAGATGATTTCTCTATACATATTTAGGAGTATTAGGAGCAGGTTCTGGAATCTCCTCTTCATCACTTTGTTATTTCTCTTCCTTTTCTTCTTCTTGTATTTGTATGCAAAAAGGATCATCTGGTTCAACTTCAATTATTTCTATTGGTCTATTCATAGCTTCATCAACTTTTACATTTGCACTTTTAATTATTTTCCTCAATATTTTATTGAAGCATCTATATCCTTTGTTCTTAGTTGAATATCCAAGAAAAATTCCTTCATCGCATCTAGCATCAAACTTTCCAAGATTCTCATCATCTCTTTTAGTGTAACATCTACTTCCAAACACTTTAAAGTATTTAACAGTAGGATTCTTACTAGTCCATAACTCATAAGGAGTATCTGTGTTGTTGTCCCTGATCTGAAATCTATTAAGAATGTAAATAGTAGTGTGGATATCTTCTCTCCAATACACATCAGGAACATTTTCTTCTTTCATCATTGTCTTGGAGGCCTCTTGAATAGTTCGATTCTTTCTTTCCATAACTCCATTTTGCTGAGGGGTTCTAGGGGAAGAATAATATCTCTTTATGCCATGCTCTTCAAAAAATGAATTAAACTCACTAGAAGTGAATTCTCCACCTCTATCAAACCTTAAACATTTGGTTCTTAGGTTTACCTCATTCTCTTTCTTTGAACACTTTGAATATATCTAGAGCCTGAGCTTTCTCTCTAAGAAAAGTAACCCATGTAATCCTATAGTAATCATCAATCAAAAATATAAAATACCTGACACCATTAAGACTTCTTGTGCTTGTAGAACTGCAAAGTTATGTATGAATCAATTCTATCATTCCGGTAGATGATTGTTCTTTTCCTTTAAAGCCACTCTTTTTTCCCAACTGACAACTTCTACAAATTGAATTTGGAGGCTTTGTGATTCTAGGCATATCTCTAACATCTTCTCTTGAACTAATCCTGATCAGATTATCAAAATTTACATGTCTCATCATTTGATGCCATAGACAAATTTCATTAATCTATGAAACAAATCACTGACCATCACCACTCTTAAGATGATAGATGTTTCCATGAGTTATTCCTGCTACTACCATAGTTCCAAACCCCTTTCTGATCTCACAAGTGTTATCCTAAAACACAAGATCGAATCCTTTGCTACACATTTACCCAACACTCAAAATATTATGCCTTAATCCCTTTACATAATAGACATCATCAGTACTATGTTTTCCATCAAGATTAATTGTTCCTTTTCCAATAATTTTAGCACTAGAATCATCTTCAAACATAACTAATCCTCCATCATAATTTTCAAGTTTAGTGAACTTACTCTTGGCTCTAGTCATATGATCTGAACATCCACTATCAATTACCTAATAGTCTCCATCCTGTCTAGCATGAAAAGTAGTAACTAGAGTACCTTCCATCTCATCCTTCTTGCTCTTTGAACTAGATTCCCTTGCACATCTTTCATGGTTAGTAGATACAACTTTACTTTCCAAGGCTAGAAATAAACATTCATCTTTATCCTCCTCAAAATCAGAATCATCATAAAAAATTCCTGCATCTTCTCTAACATAATACAATTTCTTGAACTTCCTATCCTTTTTGTCTTTGTAATTATTATTATCTTTGTTCTTCTTGTGTAGAGCTTTATTTAGAAATATTGTAGCATAGTTACCAATATTTCCACAATTGAAACATTTAAAGTGTAACATACCTTTTTATTTATCAATACCTTTCTTCAATTTCCTTGTAAAGTTTTCTTCCAACTCTTCTTAACTTCCGTCATCCAAGTCATCTCCTATCTTAATTTCTTTAAAGGTTGTTTCAGCTTTCTCCTTTTCTCTTCCAGAATTTCTCATCTCAAATGCAGTCAAGGTGCCAAATAGCTACTCCTTATTAAATGTCTTTGGATCATATGATTCTTCAATAATAGAGACCTTATCACTATAATTCTCCAGTACGGTCATCAAGATCTTCTCAATTACATCTTCATCTATCATGGTACCACCTTGTTTGTTGATTTCATTTGCTACAATTTCAACTCTCTAATAATAGCTTGCAATATCTTCGCCCTCTTCCATTCTTAGGTTCTCAAATTTGTGTTTAGCTGTTAGTTTTCTTGACAATTTTACTCTATCATTTCTTTCATAAATATCTTTCAATTTTTCCCATACTTCATAAGAAGTGCCTAAAGACATAAATTTTGTCCTTTCAATTCTAGATAAAGCACTTAAGATAGCATACCTTTCCTTTTCATTCTCCTCATAGGTAGAACTCGCATCTGCAGAGGAAGGACCAGTGGATGGCTCAACATACTTTGTCTCTACAACTTTCCAAGTCTTGAAACCCTGAGAGACCAAGTAATCTCTCATCTACACTTTTTAGTCATTGTAATCAGATTCATCAAAAATAGGGATTTGCAACTTGTGTGCCATCTGATCTACCTCAAATGGTTAAGCTTTTCCCTGAGTAACTTGAGCTCTTATACCAATTATTCAAATGCATAAGACAACTAAGAGGGGGGGGTGAATCAGTTGTACGAAATTACTTTAACTTCTATCCTTAAAAAATTTCACCTTAACTTAATCTATTATTAAGAATAAACATGAAATGTAGATAACAAAAAGGAAACACCAGAGACACCAAATTTACATGGAAAACCCAATGAGGGAAAAACGACGGTGAGGATTAACTCACAATATAGTAGTAATGCAATACCAAATAAAAAGGCTCATTGCTAGAGGGCTCACTACCCAAATAAAAAGGCTCACTACCTACAATAGGACTCACTATCTACAAGGAGGCTCACTACCTATAGATAAAGAAAAGATAAATAGAGATCCACCACAATAGGTTCCACATAGTCGGAGCTTGATCAAAAGATTGTAGACACCATCAAATCACTACTTTTAGGAGTCTAACAAATCAAAGTACTATTCCCTTGATTCGCTCTTACAAACTCTCTTTTCACACGTGTTCACACACTTCACTTGGTTTCCACTGAATTTGCAACATCTTGACTTGCTTTTATACTATCTTCAACCCTTGAAGCTTTCTCCAAGGTCGGCTATACATCGTTCGTTTTAAAAATTCACATTAGATCATCTAATCAAAATTCCCATGGTGGATAAGAATGGGAGAGGACCAATTACACATTTAATTAGGACTCAAAAAAACTCTTGGATCAATGACACGCTTCCTTAATTTGATACAAAATCAATATGTACCGTGTAAACACTAGGTCGACCAAACCTAATGGAAACACCAATGATCTTTAAAGTATGTGAATCTCTAGTAAGATGATCAAATGTGGATCAC
Organism: Sequoiadendron giganteum; assembly: GCA_007115665.2. Lineage (NCBI taxonomy): Eukaryota > Viridiplantae > Streptophyta > Pinopsida > Cupressales > Cupressaceae > Sequoiadendron > Sequoiadendron giganteum. The sequence continues at coordinate 352,911,122 of CM021104.1, read as the reverse complement.
CCAACATGTTTCACCAAACATTTTAACATCTCTTAGAAACCTTCAGGTACATCTACAGTGACTTCAACAATCTTCATGCACAAAACATTCTTCAACAGTCCAACCAGACCAAGAAGCAACACACAATAGCTCTGGAGCAAGTCTTCCAGAGCACCAAGCCACAAGCACATTTTTGAGAACACAGAGAACATCAGTGTTAAGCTTCTTTCAGATACAAAAGATTTGAAACAAACCACCAAAAGATTGTAGAGGAAAGACATTTCTCCCAGACCATAGACAAATAGTTCTACCAAATTGGTTCACACACTGGTGAACATATCTTTCACTCTCCATCAATCCAAAAGCTAAAACTTAGCATATATCATCCTTTGAGGCTCATCAACACTACTACAGATCTGCATAGGCATAGGACCAACAAAAAATAAATGAGGAGCACACTTAGAACACACACTCAACACTTCCTTCATTATTTCTTAATGACATCAAAATCACTTGGCATCAACACAACTGCAACTTCATAAATATAGCTCCATGTACTCTAAATACTTCTAAAGTATCTCAGCTATACAAGTACCATTTGCAATCACTTTGAACTATGTTGGAGTCAATGACAACATTAATGAAAACACCACCAAACTCATCCATACTTGCAACAAGATACAAAGAACTTGCAAAACTAAAGTTGACACAACTTCAAGGGCGAGATACAAGGACTTGATGAGATTCACTATCTCAGAGAAAGATGCATAAATTTTATAAGAGATTACAATATCTGTTAACATTACACTCTATGGATTGAGGCATTAAGGAACATCTAAAATTTCCTCTTCACAATATAGCACTAAATTTATTGGATATTCAATATATTCCACACACTCAATTTTTTACACTTCTATACTTCTCTACTTTTTTGCATCTAAAATTATCGAATTTATATCCATTGTAACTCTTCAAAAGTTCAATTAGGTTGTCCAAGAGGAAGATGAACAATGAATTCAACAAGTCAACCACCAAAATATAATGTGGTCCTATCTCAAAGATAGAGAGGACCAAAAGAAACTTAATACGTCTTCCAATGTGATCCAAAACAATTCACACATTAGCACACATCAAAGGAATATAACCAGTTGGCCCAAAAACATACTTCTAACTAAATTTTCTTAAAGCATTTCTAACCAAGATAGGTCAAGATCCAAATCTAACTTAACACATCTTCAATTGTTGGAGCAAACCTCCAAGTACACGACGTAGGAAAAAAGCAAGACCTATCGAACATATATCTACAAATAAACTAGAAATCCAACTCAAGACATAATGCATCACAAAAGCAGCCATTTAACAACATGTAGATCACATGGGAGTGTTTGATGAACATCTAAAAAAGCTTCCATACACTTTCTTCATATTGTCATGCCATCAATAGTCATTGAAAATCAAATAAGAACAAATAGTTCATTCTAGAAACACAAAATACATAACCAGAGGATATAACATTAATAGATCAACTGACGGATCACTTCAACACATGAAATTGGAATTAAGACACTACACTAAATTTGAGAGCACATTCACCAAGTTGTAAGATTAGATACGTCAATACATAGAAATGTGGAGCATTTCTCAGACTAGTTTAGACAACCAACAACGTTGCCAACCTTTTGTAATCCAGCAAAAACTCCTCAACAATGTTGGTGACCTAAAAAGATAGGAGTGCAACATCAAAAGAATACTAACTTTCAATTCCAAATTGCAAGACCATATCTTCAAAGGAAGAGGCATGCAGAGCATTCTCCCAAACATACTTCAAATCAACTTCCTAAACTAGAAATACTTAATAAACTTGGAGAGGCTAGAACTTTATTTCAACAAAACATACTTCTTTAGCAACAAAAAGAGAGAGATAAAAACATACTGTAGATTATCAACAACATCTCTCCACCATCATCAATGCTTCTAATCATCATCTTAATATATAATTTTGAAATCAATCTTTTTCTGACAAAAGAAAAGCATTATACAACCTTTCTTGACATAAAACTAGGCATGGCATCCAACCATGAACTTCAACAACAAAACCATACATCAATGTTAGTCCAAACTAAATGTTTTCAACAATAACAACCAATGTCAAGCATCAAGCACTACAACAATATTTCTTACTTGTGAAGTTCTAACAACAATGACAACCACAATAAATTCACCAAGTGCTATCATCAACCACTACAAAAAACCTCACAAACATATGTAATAATCTTACCAAGTGTTGACATTAATTACAACAACTACCAACAATGCACTCACTCTTCCCCCTTGACATCAAGGATAATGGGCCAAAGATATTCTATTGAGGTAGCATCGCATTCTCCCTTTTACTACCAACTCACCCTGAGTAGTAACATACATCAATCTAGGAGAAAAGGATATGACATGAATTTCTCCCTCTAGAAAGATGCACCATATTATGCATCTAGTTAGAAGGAGGGGAAATAACCCCTAACTTCTTTTGAAGATACTCAAAAGTATCTTTTAAAAGTTCGTTTGTGAAGATATTTGGAATATGATCTTTGGTGGGTGCATACTCCATTTTGACTTCATCCTCTACAACCTTCTCTCTTAGAAAGTGATACCAAATAGAGATGTTTTTGGTCCTTGAATGTATTATTAGATTCTTGGAGATATTAATTACACTTTTATCGTCACACAATATAGGAATAGGATCATCATAAACCACTTTCACATCCTTCAAGGTCTGTTTCATATAAATCACTTGGGTGCAATGAGATGTTGTAGTAATGTATTAAGCCTCTGTTGTGGATTAAGATACCGAGTCTTACTTTTTACTGAACCAAGAGACCAATCTATCTTCCAAAAAGAACGCACTTCCAATTTTACTTCTCTAGTTCTCCACACAACCTACCCAATAAAGATCAGTATAGGCACTCAAAGAAAATTTATCATCCTTTTTATACCACAAGCCATAATTCAGAGTTCCCTTCAAATATCTAAATATTCTTTTCACAAATTTTTCATGAGATTTCTTAGGATTAGTGTGAAATATAGAAACCAAACATACCACATGCACAATATTAGTTCTAGAAGCAGTTAAGTATAGTAAACCTCTAGTTATAGACCTATAAAGAGTATAATAAACTTTTAGAGACTCATCAGATTTGCTCAAATGATAGCCAGTCACCATAGGAGTACTCATTGGTTTGGAATCTTCCATGCCAAACTTCTTCAACATTTCTTTGACATATTTAGCTTGAGAAATAAAGATACCATCATCTTGTTGAATAATTTGAAGCCCAAGGAAGAAGGATAACTCACCAATCATGGACATCTCAAATTATTTATGCATATCTTTTACAAATTTTTTACACATATCATCATCTCCACCAAAGATGATGTCATCAACATATTCAACCATAACCATCAACTTATCTTCCCGAACCTTAGTGTATAGATTACTATATGAATTACCTTTCTTGAATCCTTATTCAAGAAGGTACTTATCCAATCTAGCATACCATGCTTTGGGAGCTTGCTTGAGACAATATAGAGCTTTCTTGAATCTGAAAACCATGTTTGAATCCTATTATGACTGGAAACCATCAAGTTGCTCAGTATATACCTCTTCTTTTATATTACCATTTAGGAAATCTGACTTGACATCCATTTGATATACTTTGAAGTTATTATGAGCAACAAGAGCAAGAAAAATCCTTATTTCCCCCACTCTAGTTATTAGAGAAAAATTATCCTCAAAATAAATGCCTTATAATTTTGAATGTCCTCTACAAACCAATCTGGCTTTGTTTCTTACCACTTCACCATCTTCATTCAGAATTTTCTGGAACACCCACTTTGTTCATATCACTTTTTTATCAATTGTTTTGGGAACTAATTCCCAAGTCTATTTCTTTTCTATTTGATCCAGTTCTTCCATCATTGCCTTTATCCAATTTTAATCTTTGCTAGAAAAATTAGAAAATTTATTGGGCTCAAATTTTGACAACTAATAAAAAAATTCTTGCTCACTAGCTCTTGCAAACTTTCTCCTAGTTATCACACCTTCATCCTTATCTCCAATAATCTAATATGCATAATAATTCTTCTAGACATACTTTACTAGAGCTTTGAGAGTCTTCACTGGTTCTCATTCCTTCTCTTTCTCCTCAACTTCATCATCTTCTTCTTCTTCAGTCCAAGGGGGTATATTAGATCCACAAACCTCTAGTTCTTGTGAGATATGACACAAGTCTTCATCTACTTTCACATTTTTAATTTCAATCATCTTTCCCAATATCTTGTTGTAGTATATGTATGCCTTGCTCCTAGTTGAGTATCCAATAAAGAATCCTTCATCACACCTTGAATCAAAATTTCCAAGATCTCCTTCATCTCTTTTGATATAACATTTTCTACCAAATATTTTGAAGTATTTAATAGTATGAGGCCTTCCATACCACCTCATAAGGGATCTTATTGTTATTGACCCTTAAATGCACCCTATTAAGAAAATAGACAACATTATGAACTACTTCTTTCCAATACATATCTAATAGATTAGCATCCTTCATCTTTGACCTAGCCATATCTTGCACTATCCTATTCTTTCTTTCAACTACCCTATTTTGTTGAGGGGTTCTAGGAGCAGACATATATCTCCTAATTTCATGATCTTCACAAAAAAATTCAAATTCATATGAAGTAAACTCACCTCCTCTATCTAACCTTAAAAATTTGATCCTAGCATCCATTTCATTCTCAAATTTTGCTTTAAAAATCTTAAACTTATCAAAGGATTCAGATATCTCTCTTAATAATGTAACCCAAATCATTCTAGTGCAATAATCTATAAGCAACATAAAGTACCTTTCACCTTGTTGACACCTTATCCTTATAGGTCTAAATATATTAGTGTGGATTAGCTCCAATGGAACTGAAATAGAGCACTCCTTGCTTTTGAAACTAGTCTTTGTTTGCTTTCCCACTTGACATTCTTTGCACAATGTGTTTGTAGGCTTTATTATTTTGGGAATATCTATCACTGCATGAGAGGAATTGATCTTCACGATATTGTCAAATTTTATGTGACCCATTATTTTGTGTCATAGCCAACACTCTTTGGGCTGAGCTAATAAGCATATCCATCCATTAGCCTCCTTTAGATGATATAAATTACCATTTGTCCTTGCTCCTTCAAAAACTAATCTTTCAGATCCAACTTTTTTGATCTCACAACCATTAGCATGAAAAGTACAGTTGTATCCTTTCCTACACATTTGATTAACATTGAGAAGATTATGCTTCAGACCTTTGACATAAAGGTCATCTTCAGTTCTATTCTTCTCATCAATTGTTATATCACCTTTTCCATAGATTTGTGCTAACTTATCATCATCAAACTTAATAGCTCCACCATTAACCTTCTTGAGGCCAATAAACTTTCCTATATCACTAGTCATGTGGTGAGAACAACCACTATCAATGACCCAATAATTTTCCTCTTCCTTTGCATGAAAGTTAGTCCATACTACCATTGATATTTCATTGAACTTATTGCTTTGCAAGGTACCAAACCTCTTACATTCTCTAATATTGTTATTTTTATCTTCTAAAGCCATGAATTGGTTTTCATCATTTGAATCATTATCTTCATTTTCAAAGGAACAACTTCTCTCCTTAGAATAGAAACCTCTTTTGTTATCATCAATAGATTCTTTATAGGGATATTTAGATTCAAAATGACCAATTCTTCCATAATTTCAAAATATTTGGAAGGTAACTTACCTTTGTACTTGCTAGTGCCTTTCTTCAATATTCTTACAAATTTTTATTTAACTTCATAAAATTCATCATTTTGATCAACAACTTCATTTTCAATAATTTTGTTGGTTTTAAATGCAACTTCCTTCTTTGGAACATCTTGATCAAACTCTCTCATTTAAAAGGTAGTAAGAGAACCAAATGTTTCATCAACTGAGGACTGATCCAAGTCCTTAGATTATTCCATAGCAGACACTTTATGACTATAAGTTTTAGGAAGAGAAATCAAAAACTTATGTACTGTAGAGAAGGGGGATTCGCTACTCATGAGTTCTCTTCACTCAAAGAGCCTCACGGGGTGAAATTCCATAAAATACCTCAAGGAAAAATGTGAGTTCTAGAATCAGAACGAGCAGGTCACAAAGATTCTCTAGACAAACTGACAAGCTCTCAACCAAAGGACATCAGTGAAAAATAATGACGACAGTGTGGCGCGTTGGTGTCTCATATAGACCAGAAAGCAAGTTTATCATATAAAATAACAAAGTGGCTACTTCCATCTCTATTGAATTCAAATGCTCGAAAAAAAACTCTACTTTAGCTTTATGGCACATAGACAATGCTAAATACCTTTTTCTTTCTTAGCTGGAACTAGGGTTTTGATGCTCTGCTTCACAAATCACTTTTGATCTCTTGAATTCGCTCGAACTCACTCTACTTTCTCCAAATACTTAAAAGTTGATTAAATCAACTAAGTGTAGAAACTTACAACTCTTCAAAGTACCCTAATTTTCATTTAATGTGCCAAATAATAAAGCTAGATAAACTCCTATGTGCAACAATAGACCCTAAATTACTTTAGAAATCTTCACAATTGCATATTTTCTTCTAGTATCTTCTCTAAAATATCAATACTATCCACCTTTGTCACATATCTCCATTCCAAGCCATGCCACCTTATATCGGTCGTTGGTTGTTTGATTATCTTTTATTACTCCCCCTAAGCCAATTCTTAGGTTCAATTCTCAAAGGAAACATCTGCATCGAAGGGTGGTAAAAATTCTTCCTTGTTCTCAATATCTTCTTTCTTTTCTCCAAATATTTTCCATTTCCTTCTTTACATCAATTGGATCAACCTTTTTGAGTGGTTCATTTCTCTTTACCAGATTATCCTTGCTTGTGTTTCTACTTTTACAAACTTAGCAATATGTCCAAGTCTATTTTAATTGTGAAATACAACATTATTTTGAACAACATTCCTTCCATTCATCCTAGATTTACATTGATTAGCCTTGTGCCCAAATCCACAACATGTATAACAAAAACCATTGAAAGGTCAAATCATTCTACCATTTTATATGCATTTATCATTTGATTTTTGCATTCATTATCACTATGTAAAAAATTCTTACATGTAAAGCATTGACCAATAAAGGATGGAACATTCTGATTCATTTTTCTTCTACATTCAATTGCTTTATGTCCAAATTTATTCCAAGAATAAAAACTACCATTTAAAGATGGGTACATTTGAGCATTTGGTTGTGTTGAGGGTGAAAATGACACAAACAACGTTAAACAAAATATCTCTATTCTATTTCTCTTGAAAAAGAAAGACAACATATAGTAGCCTAACTCCCAAAGTTCTGGTAGTTGGTTCTCAACTGTCTAGTGTCACTCAAGTGGTCCATGCAACTGTAATATTCAAGGGGCCTTTGTTGGTAATAAGGAATGCAAGCAATAACGGATTCATCAATCTTTTCTTAAGGAAAAGGGGGTTTTTAAATAAAAGAAAAAGATAGATCAGGGCATACATCAGTGAAACATGAATAAAAACTATCTAATATCCAGACATATATTTTCAACAACGAATGTTCCTCCAATAGATCAAAAAAACCATAACATGATGCAATTTACAAAGCAATCCATACTATTGCATGCATCTATGGTGCTTAATTTAACCATCACAATCACACATCATAAATACTTTAAAGATTCCAAAAGAACAAACTCTCATTCGTTGCTAAAAAATCATAGATCAACATACTTTCAATAATTCAATCCATAGATAATTGAATGAAATAATCTTTAAATCTGGTTCCTTCTAATGAATTTTCATCAAATAAGAAACACTTATGGTTCAACACAATCACTGGCATATAGATAGACTATGACTCATTAACCTTATCCAGTAAACTCAATTCCAACACCATATTGCATAAAAAACCTCTATTTGTATTCAACTATAACTAATAATAACAAAGTGTCTTTTCAAAGCTATAAAATTCCTATCTCCTACTATCAGGTGGCCAATTCTATTCTTATTAGACGACCTTTACAATATGGTATCCTATAGGTATATATAGATGTACAACATATAAAGTCCTCTCTATCTAAATTCAAGATCCACCTTTTCAGGAACTTAGATTTTCTTGGAAACTCAGATCAATTGATCTCTAGTTCCCATATTGATCATCTAGTAAACTAGAGAGAAAAAGACAGAAGAGAAAAGAAAGCCATGCACCCATAAGATTGTCAGTAATGCATGCGGAGTTTTCTCTGAAGTGTACTCATCATAACTAGAGAAGACTTGTTGAAGCATATCCAAATTTGGTCCATCAATCCAACTGTCTTCGAACTTGATCCACTTCAATTCAGTAGCAGCAAACTCTCTCATGTCTCTTAACTTTGTCAACTCCCTTCTAGCAGCCCTTACCTCTTCTCTAATATCCATCAATCAATCCAAAGGAAGATCTTCTCCATCATCTCCCTTTTGTACAACCTCTTTAAGTCTACCATCCCATTTCTCTTTTAACTGACTTAAAGGCAAGCCTTCCTTCACCGATATATCAACATTCACTAGAATAGCAATAGCATATTCTAGCTCATCAAGTTGTTCATTTAGATCCTTGCTAGAATCCTAAACTTCATTCTTATGTTTGTATAAAAAGTTAGATCTAAACCAGATTATGTTGGAGGCCTTTTCCAAGAAATCTGTGTTGTCCTCTTCAAGGATTGACTGCTCCAGAAGAGTGGATTTTAGAAATTTATTGATCTCTTTTAGCTTCTAGATATACCCTCTATACTCCTCCTCTTGTTCTCCCAATGTTTTAGCATGATGACTCATTTCTTCTATTAGATTCAAAGCTTTCTCATGAACCTCATAACTACTTCCTAGCACCTCACCTACTTCCTGATTAAGCTTGTTGGTCCACATATCCATCATCTCAGCCTTACTCCTTATCTACACCAAATCATCCACCTCTCTCTTGCTAAGCATAATTGGTGTCTCTATGGTGGTAATTTGTTGTGAGCTTGGAGCATAAACATTCTTCAAGAAGGTGTGTAATTAATCCAATTGAGCCTTAAGCTCATCCTTTCTCTGTTTATCCTTTATCATCCTTGATTTGGTGGATGATGCTACCACATCAATTAAGTTCATTTTCTGATTTCTTGTGGGTCTTCCCAAATTGACCGTGCCCAACTGGTAATCCATTAGTTGCATATCTCCCACATCTTTATCCACCACTGGTATTGCACATTTAGCAACAATTTCTCCTCCTTCAGTGAGTTTAGTGGAATGAATAATTTTAGCCTTCTTCTTGGGTCTTTCTTTTTCAATCTCTTTCATCATGTCATCCCAATTAAGAGGTTGTGAGGGTGTTATTGGCCTCTTTTGAAGATCAAGTTTTAACCAAGTGGGAGCACTTGGAGTAGGGGCCATTACAGTAGAAGAAGAAGTAGCAGTTGTAGAGGATAAAGGTTGTAGCATATTAACCTTAAGTTGAGGATCAACCTCCTCTAAATCTTTCTTGTTCTCACTCTGCATTTTCTTGTGCAAGCTTTTCAGCTTCATCCTTGTCCTTTTGTTCTTGCATCTTCTTGTCTTCTTGTTCCTTCTTCAGTTTTTCCTCTTCCAACCTTTTCTCCTCAAGTAACTTATTTCTCTCTTCTTTTAATGCTTTAAGTTTGTCTAAGGCTTCCTTTTCCTTTTGTAGTTGCTTGGCTAGCTCCTCAGCATCTCTCTCCTTTTGTAGGCATTCTATTTCCTCCCTTTTCTTATATTCTTCTTCAATTAGTTTCAATTTATCCTCAAGGGCTTCTCTTTCTCTCCTTTGTTTAGCCTTCTCCTCCTCTAGCTCATGGATCTTCTGCACCATCTTGAGCTTGTCATTCTATTCTTTTGTCTTAAGCTCATGTTCCTTTTGTCTTTGCTGCTTTATTACCTCATCGACTATTTGCTTAGCCTCCAATTTCTGTTGTTGAAGTAATGCATCAACTTGTGCCATAGCATCCATTTGCTTCTTTTTTTCTATAGCTTCTGCATGTGCCTTAACATCTTAAGCTTTCTTTGCTTCCTCAAACAAAGCCCATTTAACCTCCTCCATTAACACATGCTCAGTTTCCTCCTCTAGAGGCATCTTTTCTTGTGCATCCTTTTCTGATAAGGTCTCATCAGAGTTTGTTTCAACATCATGGATCTCTAGCTCTTCTCCTTTTCCCTTTAATGTTTTAGCTATACCATGAAGAGTCCCCTTAGGCATCTCTCCACCTTGTTACTTTGTAAGAGGGACTTGAGCAGATGATTCACCTATTGCTGGTGTTGGGGCATCCTCCTCTTGTACCCCAGGTAAATCTTGATTCAGGGCTACAAGCTTGAATTCTTCAATATCAGGAGGGAAGAATTCCAAGGGTTCCTTGGGATGCAATTTCCTCTTGATTCTCCTATATCATTTCCCTTTCTTAGGAGCTTGACCGGCAAGAGACTTGGCTCTAAGAGTAACCTAGTGGATACTCCTATCCAAGACTGGTCTCCCTATTTGCTTGATGTTAATGGTCTCCTCACCATTCTAATCTACCAAGTCCAAACTCTTGGTACCTATGTTCAATGCTTCATACGAACGATCCAACACTACCCCATCATTTACTAATGTATCAGGAATATCAACTTTGACCCCAAATTCTACCATGAGTGAGATCGGAAACCTCTCATAATTCCTCTTCCCGAGGTCATACTCATCCTGAAGATCACTCCAAAAGTCCTCTTGTAGGTTGAAATGTTTGTCAAAGACCGAAGCCGGCAAAGCATTCATCTTCTTCTTTGGATCAAAGTTATTTTGAGTAGTATACAATTCCAACTTTGAGTGTATCAATTCACTACAAACCACCTTAGCTCCCACAGGGTGTGGGTAGCTATATTCACCCAATTGCATGGGCAACTTGTGACAATGTGGTTTGTGTTTTATTCCTAATTAGGCATTGACCCCCAAAGCTTGGTAAACAAACTCCATCAAAACCATCCTATTGCTGCAACACCTGGGGAGCAAGTGAGGATGACCCTCAAACCCAGCCAGCTTGAAATAAGTAAACTTGGGGTACTGGATATACCAACATCCCCATTCTATAATGAAGGCCATGGCCTCCTAGATCAATCTATACCCTGCATCTCCATTAAGATGGTTAATAACTACATCTAAGAATGCATCATTAACTCTTCTAAATTGTGTTTCAGAAATTTGTAGGGATAGCTGGTCATAATGATCCCATACTCTCTTTTTTCGATCATCTTCTCCCAATATTCCCACTTTGTTTAACCTTGGAAAGATGCCTCCTCTGGCTGTTGCATAGACAACATAAGAGGTCACGAAAAATCTCTTAGTTTCCCTTATTTTGGTCAATTGGTCATGTATAGTATCTGAGACAATCATAGGCCAATCAAACTATTGACTACCATCAAAGATTGTTTGGATGAAAGGAAACATCTATTCCTTAAAATGAAATGCATCCCTCTTCCCAAAGACTCTAGACAACATCATTATAAGGTCCAATACCTCCTTGTAAAATTCTGCCCTCTTTGGTTGATCTGAGAGATTTGTCAGGGACTTCTTCTCCATTCTTAAACACTTCTTGTTCAAGTGAGCCTTGTTGGTCTCCTTGTGTTTGCTATATATCTCCAAAGCATTTGCCTCATTCAGCTATGCCACGTTCTTTAGATCAGGGAGACTGAACATTAGCTGAAACATTTGAGGAGTTAGGTCTATGATCACATTGTCTTGTGAATCCATACATTGTCTAGTGGTTGGATTGTAAGCTCATGCTGCTATCATGATCAATTTTGGGCATTGGATGGATAAAATAAACATAGTGATGTGAGCCAAGCTAGACTCAACTATTCTTCTAGTTTTCCCTGTTACATCCTTAATAAATGTTTCTAAGTACAACTCCTCATAATTGAATGGGCCTAGATTGGTGTCAGTTATATCAGCCCAATCAGATTCCACCTTGCTGACAGTGATGGCAGGACCCCTATGGTTATACCTCGAGGTATAGGCAGTTGCTCTGGTTTGATCTTCTTGGTCTTAGTTGATGCCTTTGAAGTTTCTATAGGCTAACTCTTCTGAGAAGCTTCCCCCGATATTCCTGCCATTCTTTAACTTCCTGCAACAAAACCTTAAATTAGATCCTTGAACAAATATAACAAAATATGCTTTAAGATCTTACCCTTCTTATATATACCAGAGGTGGAACTAGGCATAAAACATTCTAAATAGTCTCTTTTAAAACACTGTCGGGATCAGAGTCAAAACAGTTATTGAGATTATACTAATAACAGGCGGGACCAGAGTCGAAGTTGGAATGATAACTGGAATCGGAATCAAAACAAAAACCGATTTGATTCCATGAAGATTTTCTAATTTTATATTCGATTCCGATTCTGCTTCTGCCTTGGTTACTAGTATTTTGAAATCCTACTTCTTATTGTAAAGCCAAGTTGCAGACAGGATGGAAATGGAATTGATACTTTCTACAAAACATGGTTCAAAGTCTAAATCGATTTTGATCCCACTTCCGCTTAAAATAACCATGATGTCATAAAATATTTTAACAGGCTGATAAATAACATCATGATTTTAAGGACTAGGTCATATCAAAATGAAAGGGGCTAGAAAATAACCAATACAAGACCATCCCCATATGACTGAGAAGCAACCGTAATAATTAGGGCATCATATATTTAAAACAAGAACACGCCAAAACCCTAATTCACAAACCCTCAATTTCAAATAATTAGGGCATGAATTTAACCCCATTCAAACTAATCAGATTTAATGCGCAACAGGATTCCTAAGTAAAACCATAATTTATCAAACCCTACCAATGTAAAAACAGTAACTAATCCAAGCCATTTAAAAACTAGGGCATCACGATACTGTCATGAATAAAACATGAAAACGACCATGAGAAAAACAAACAAACAAGAAACAAAACACCAGAAAAACCAAAATGAAAACAAGAAAAAGAAAACAAAAGAGAATGAAAATGAATAACATAAACTCACAATAGAACTGAGAGTCACAAATTCGCAAGAAACCAACGACCGAAAAAAATGGAAAACATGAAACAAAATGAAAGAGAAGAACATAAACCCTACCTCAAACGTAAATAAAAAGGTTATCCCTTTGAGATGATTCCAAACGTGATTATCTCCCTTTCAATCGAATCACACATCCAAACGCTCCACTGCAAATCTACTTCGCCCTTGATCTTTTAAACAAAGATGATAACTACTAATTAATCCCTAATTTAGGTTAAACTGTAGCTTCACGCATGCAGAGCACCTGTAATCAATGCGATAAATGCAGCAGATCGGAGTCAGAACTACAGAGGGAACTGGCACATTACTGCCATATAGTCTCATTAAATTCAACGACCAAAATTATGGGAGTGGAATTAGAGTTGAGATTGATTTAGAAACTTTGTCCAAGTTTCACATTTGGTTCCGATTCCGATTCCGATTCTGCCAACAAAGAAGAAAACGAAACAAAAAATTCAAATAAAAACATGAAGATAAAAACAAGAAAAAACCAAAAATAAAATCTAAGTCTAAATGAACAAAACAAAAGGTGCAGGTGGAGATGGGATGGAACCTGATTTAGAAACCATGAATAAATTCAAACTTAACTTCCACTCTTGCTCTGGCTCCAACAAAGACAAACCAAAAGGCAAAAAAAAAAAATACCATCGAGACGGGGATCGAAACCGATCTTTGAAACAAGTTTCAAAACCCGATTTAGTTCTGGTTCTAGTTCCAACAGAACAAACCAAAGAAAAACAAATTGTTGGAAAAGAAATACTCCAAACTTTGTTTGAAAAATAAATGAGGACAAAAACATAAAGGGGGGCCCATTTTGACCAAGGCAAAAGATGGTTTGGTCATGCAAGGCATAACAGGTTGTTTGACTGAGGGTCTTCTAGCATTGTTTCATTGATTCTAGATCTTTCCATTGTTCTTCTTATCTTTACTCTTGTCTAGTTCATTGATCTTCTTTGCATTAGGTGTTTGGTTTGCTTTTGAGCTTTCACCTTTTTCAAGTCCCAAACCACCTTTGTCTTTTGATGCTTTTTGACTTTCAATCAACTCATCGAGCATTGTAGAGCTTGTCTTGAATTTATGTTCATGACTTCTTGGTTTCTGTAGATAAGATCTTAGATTTACCACTTCTTGTTCAAGCCTCAAACATTCATCATATTTTATTTTTACCATTGTGTTTAGACATTCCTCAATTCATTTTTTTTCTTCCACTTGCACTTTCAGTTCGGTGATGTCTTAATTTTCTTTCTTTAATTGTTCATTGACTTCCTTATTCCTTTCTCTAAACTTCTTGATTTTCTCTCTAAATTTTTTGATGCATTCATTTGCTTCTTTAATATTTTCCTTTAGATCTTCCCAAAGAGTTCAAACTCCTTCTAAGGATCCAAGCTCTGATACCAATTATTGAACACTCGAAATACTGAGAGGGGGGTGAATCATTATTCTATTAAACCATTCAAATATTACTCATCCAATTACCAAAGCATATTCAACTATACTAAGCAAGGAAAGCATGAGAACACCCACAACATTACATAACACATGAACACTAGGATTTTTTACATGGAAAACCCAAAAAGGGAAAAACTACAATGAGGGTTAGCTCACAATATATCATATCCAAATATAGTATATTATAGAAGTGCTAATTATAGGTGGACTCACTGTCTAGTGAACTCACTACCCACAAAGAATAAGATAGAAGAAAGAAGAGGTGTCTTGCAACCTATTTGAACTAATAAAAATGCATCTACAATATGCAGGATTCAGTTCCAATGAAGCACATTACAAACTTCACACTAATCTCAACATTCATAACTTATTCGCTCAAATCTACATATTTTTGCATCCTCTATTGTATTTAGATTGTACACTTTCAAAAATTGATATCTAAAATCTCAAAACAACCTTGTATATATATATAATTCATTGCAAACATCACTTAGGTTGGCCTAATTAGATGTAGCCCTAAAACATACAAAACGTGTCGTATCGGCACCTAATTCAAATCAAAATTCATTGACACACCCAAAAAAAATGTACAAAGTGTAATATAGGTCAACATTGACCTATTATAGCTCCCCCTTACATCCAAATCAATATTTAATCTTTGCAACCCTTTCCATACATTAGGTTGGCCAAGCACAGGACCTGAAAATAAAATACTTCAACTATTCATCATCATAGGAAATGTGGACCTAAAAATGTCATGCCATCTATAAAACACAATACTTTGACACTTGTTAACATTTTCCCAAAACCAAAAGGTCTAATCAAAATCTGCGAAGGAGTGCAGACCAGATAAGTCATAGCCATTACATAGAAAATTATCTAAACCGTATATGTTGATCTTCTATTACTTTCTTGCAACTTACAAACCATCAATCCAAACCAAGTGAAATTCTGAATAAAGATACTACTGACTACCATAAACAACATATTATAACCATAAAGGTGTATCTCTAAGGGTGAATGAAGGTGGACCAAATTACCAGAGGGCTTGGTGCACTAAATCTGTTGATGTGGACACAACAAAAAAACTTAGTTGTTTCTATGTGGAGACCAACACCTCTTGCAAAAGTATATTTTTCAATCATCCTTAATATAATGTTGGACTCAATGAAAACTCATTAATGACAACCTTCTTCATTCTTTCAAAAATTGATAGGGAGTGATGGAGGGAGATGTAGGCAGAAATAGGGAGAGGTGAGATATAGAGAAGTACAAAGGGAAGGAGAGATAGGGAGGGAGACAGAGAGGTGATATAGAGAGAAATAGAGAGAGTGATGGAGGGAGAGGTAGGTAGAGAGGGAAAGGGGAGATAAATATAATTAGAGAGAGAGAGGGAGGGAGAGGAGAGATAGAGAAACATAAAAAATATGAGGTACCTCAAGTTTAGTTTACAAAACCTCAGGTTAATTCCATCATTTCTAGGATTTCATTAGGATGCAAATCAACAAGGTGCATAGATTGACTTTCAACCTCCAAGGCCAGTCAATCAGACCTAGATCTGATCCTTTTGAGTCTTAGCAATGAATTGGAAATGATTTGGAGTGATTCATCTAATTAGACTATATGACCTAATATATAAATTGTAAAATCATGAAGATAAAGAAATAATGATTTGCAAGTGGATCTGGGGGATGTTTAATGATGTGTAGCTATCACCAAAAGTTGGATTCATCATGCCAAGAGAGACTCGGTCACCCATGGGTGAATGGGTCTTTTTAAACCTTTCCAAAACTTCAAATTTTGATCATGTAACCCTCTATCTAACCTTTGTTCCTATACCTACAAATCTTCATATTCAGATCTAGAGTTTTAATAAATATACAAAGTAAATTGTTTGGGTGGCTATATAGGGGCTTGTATCAATCAAATCCCTATTTTGGTAATTAAACCTTAATAAAAATCCAAATATTGTTGATATTTTGTCCTTGATGTCAAATTTGGTATTATGGCTCTCTGATCTTGTCTCTGTGATCTTGGTAATTCATTGGTTCAGCTATGGCCTTCTAGCTTTGTCCTTGTGATACTTGATTGGTTCATCTATGGAAAATTGGTCTATTTATATTATGGCATTCTATATCTTGTTTATGGATAGTATTATTTCTTTGCTTTGGTACTGATCAAGTTGAGCTTCATGTGCAGATAAAGGTTATCTTGCTTACAAGTTTATATGGTATTGGCATGTTCAGATTTTTGTGGTTACATGGCGTTGATAAAGTTTTTGAACAACATCATAGCTTCTTTTTTTTTCAGCCTCATACATGTAATTCTTATAGGAAACTTGGTTTTGGAATCATAATTGGAGTTGGTATTTAATATTAAGAAAACCCTATCGGGTTTCCTTAAACATTTGATAAATTTTATATTATTTGCATGGGAATATGATAAGTTGATATCAATTGGCATATATTTAGGAAAAGGTATTAACATGGAAATTTTTATAATGATGTCTTGAAGCATTATTGTTGGCTCACTTACATTTGAAAATGACTTAGAAACAATTCATTTCTGGATCAAGTCTTATATTTGTTGATTCATTAGGCCTTAAGGCTGACAACAGGTATGAGGAAATAATTACAAAAATCACTTTGATGTGACTTGGCATCGACCCTTGGTAATAATGTTGTGTTTGTTAAGGTGGTCAGAATTTTCTTTGTTTGATCATTGGACATCGATTAAAGTTGATGTTATGATGAAAATCATCAACAGTTTGTATGAATTCTGGAGGTAATGAAATTGTCGGCATACTTGGCATTTGCTTGACCATGGATTTTAGAATGCATTATGATGTCTTTAATTATGTCTTTAGTCCTTTCAGACTTCAAACATGATTATTTTTTGGCTTGGGGAATCAAATGACTTGAAGAAAGACTAGGGCTTTCCTTATTGAGTTTTTCATTTCGCTAAGGGTGTAAACCCTAGCCACGTTGCTGCCATGAAAGGATTTGAAACTGTTGCTAAAGTGTAATGTCTCCTCTCTGTTATGAATCTGTTCATTGCTCTTTTGATATCATGATTGGTGTTTCATAGTATATGGAAAGTTGTTGTCAAGTGGGCGCTATCAAGGATGGAATAAGGCAGGTTGAGACCTAGGCATATATAAAATCTAACTGGTATTTCCATAACTCTCTTGATGAACAAACATGTATCATTAATCTTTATTTGGAGAAAGTTTTTAGTTTAAAAGAAAAACATAAGGTAGTCTTTTTTTTTATTCAAAATTGAACATGCAAGAATGGTTTCCTACAAGGCATGTCATGTTTTCAGTTACACTACATTACTGATTGTGGGCATTCTGAAAAAGTTAGTTAGAAATTGTAAATGATGGGAAAAGTTCTCTCTAGTGAAATATGTTACTATAACCTTTGTTTTTCAGATAGTATTGATGGTGCAGATTCCTTGTGTGGTTAGGGTTCAAAGTCTTCTTTCTCAAAATACACTTTCTTGGCCATTTTGTCAAAAGAAATCTTTTATTTTGGATACTTCTCTGAATCTCTAATCATACCTGGCAAAAAACAAACTCGACAAAAGTTAGTCATTATTAAAATTACCTCATTTTGATGGACAAAAAATATATATGTTTTTGGTTGTAATTTTGGGAAATTTTCTCCAGAGATATTGGTCAGAAGAAAAAGAGGGAAAAATCACTGTTTTTAAACTATGCAAAATGACTAAGAAAAAGAGTGAGAAAAATGCGGCTATTGTATTGTCTATACTATGAGACATGTTTTAATTATGAGATTGTAAATCTGAAATATAAGTACAATAACAAACTGTCTCAAGACAAGATAATGGCTAGAATTTTGAAGGTTCATTTTTGAACTTTGAGGATAGTAGGTATTGTCTGTTGAGAGGCACTTGTGAGAAAAGAGAGAAACAGAGAGACACTATGTATCATTGTATCTTCTGTAAAAGGGGTTGGTGCTTCTTGAAATTGGTGTTTCCAAATGAGGGGTTGGTGCTCCTTGAGTTGGTGGTCAGAAATCATCCTATAAGGCATTGTTAAAAGTGGTTTTTCAAATATAAGCCTAAAAAGGTAGCAGTTTACGAGTGGTTTTTCTACCCCAAGAGGGTTTTCCACTCAACATATCTTGTGTTACTTTTCTCATCTATGGTTCCTCTAATTTATTGTGTGAATGATTTATTATGCAATGTTTCATTGTCATACTTCTCATTTCAGTTATATGTAATTGCACTCAATATATGGATGAGTTAATCATTGATAAATAAGAGCATAAATCTGTTCTATTTCAGTTTTAGTAAAATTTATCAAATCAGTTCATGACACTGATTCACCCCCCTCTTAGTGTCTTTTTCACTCCAACAAATATTTGATAGAAAACAATGTGTAAGCCCTAATCTTATGTGTGTCTAAAGTTGTTGTAGACATGTAAAAATGACCTAATGCATATCACACATCTTGAATAACATTTTTCATTATCTACATCATTACCATTAATATAATTGTATTTCACATCATTTACATTATTAACACTATTTTCCTCTATTAATTGAATAATCTTTAATTATTTAATTAAATCACTATATCGTCACCTAATCTAACTATATTCTTCTTGATTAATTAAATAAACATCAATTATTTAATTATGTGACTAATATACCCTATTCATCTAAATCAATTAAATTGTTATCATTTAATAATTTAATTAAATCACTTTCCCCTCTCTAAACTTGAATGATTAAATTAATTATTTGAAATAATTCAACATAGTCAATAAAAATATACATCTTTATTTGTTAAAGTCAAACATGACTTGCATGTTCATCTCCAAATATTAATTAATTATTCAATTAATTAATTATCCTCGCCTCTTTTTTTATTGAGTAAATCATTACCACTGATTTCTCACTCTAATCGGTTGAATAACTCATCTATTCTTCAATCCAACTAACCACTCAATCTATTCCTCAATCCCACTAACCACTCAACCTAATTTCCTCAATCCCCCCAATCATTCCAATCTAATTCCACTAAGAGTTAAATCTATTTCCTCTCAACGGTTCTCAATCGTTGATTGTGATATTTTACTACTAAATCTCGATCATTCATCTAAAAACATGAAATATATATAAAAACCTTCTTTCTTCTAAAAAATGATCAAATAATATATATAGGTTATGCAAAGAGTTCATTTTGAATTAGCATTCGAATTCTACAGAGCAAATACACACATATATTTGATCACCATTAACACACTTTGAAGATTTTGCAACAAAAAATGGAGGTTTGTATTGATTCAAATGCAATTTAACATCAATATGGATTACACTTCAACATGGGATGGTAAAATTTTAATTTCATGAATTCAATTTATGTTAACTTTATGATTGCATTGCTTGTTGATTTCATCGTTTTATAACTTCATTTCATGAGTATGGGTTTGTAATTCGATCTTGTTTGAATTCATTTGTTGTTTTCCTATGATGTATTTCCCCCTTATGTGAATTGGCATGCCCAGTGGAACCAAGGTCCTTAATTCTAATCTTTTGGCAAGTTTTGTGAGTAGTTACAAGTTCCAAAATGCTAATGTCTTTTGCAAGAAATGCTATTGATAATTGAAACACAAAATTTCTAGAATTTCCATGTGGTCATTTTCATAGTTTTGTCACGGACATGCTAAATACAGTTGCTATTGTACTAAACAAGATCACTATTGTTATTTTAATTTCTATTGTTTATTTTCTATTGCAGGTTTCCAACAAAGTTGACTTTTACAAGGTCACTTTCGTCCTAAACAGGTTCATGATTATACTTTTTTTTACTACTATCATCTAACTTTGCTATGGTTGTTCTAGAGAAAAGGCTACTATTGTACTAAACAAATATCCTATTGTTATGTTTTCTATCCAGATTCAATCTATAAGGTTTCTTTGATTTTTCAATTTTCCTAACCCTAACGATTGATAGTTTGTTGTGCTTCTAAGGTTTTCTAACCTTGTTTGTGTAGCCCTTGCAGGATTATGGCTCATTTTTCATGAGAACAACTAACAGATTGATTGCAGAGTTGGCGAACAATCCAATTCCATTTGAATTTTAAAGAATTTTGTAGTTAAAACACATTTCATTTTGGTGCTCTTAAAACTGAATGAAAAAATCTCACATTTTATTTGGTGATCATAAAATTAAACCTATAAATCTCATATTATGTTTGGTGCTCATAAAATTGAACCTACAAATCTCACATTTCATTTTCTTCTCATAAAATTGAACCTAAAAATCTCACATTTCATTTGGTTCTCATAAAATTGAACCTTCAAATCTTGCATTTCATTTGGTGTTGATAAAATTGAACCTAAAAATCTCACATTTTGTTTGGTGCTTCTAAAACTAAACAAATCAAACTTCATATTTTGTTTTAGTGCTCCTAAAATTGAATTTTTTCATTTTGATGCTATTAAGACAAGCAACACAACTTGGAATATTCAATTTCGTGCTATAAAATTGAACAAATCTTTTCTGATTTGCAAATTGATATATCTTTCTTCAAGTCTCAAAAAATTGGATTTGGTGTACCTAAATAATGAATTGGTATCTTTTCACACTTCACTTTTTGGGCTTAAAAATAAAATTCTATGAATTGTATACCATGTTCATCGTGATTGGTGAGGGTTCCCATCTTTTGACAATCCTGGGTGATAAGAAACACTTTGGTATTTTGTACTTTTGTGGTCACCCAATTTTTAGGATAAGGGTCTACTAATGAGATACATCCCACAATGGAGAACTCATATAAGTAATTTTAAAAGCATTTTTACCATTGCACTATATAAATTTTGCAAAATCAAAAGAAAGTAGCTTATATATGGGTGGGAATAACATATAGTTCCTCATCCTTGTCCAAACATAAGAGTTTGGTAGGAATAGCTAAAGCCTTAAGTGCCTTACATTTGAATCATACATCATACTGTTCATGTTTGTCAATAAATAGCTTGTTTTAGAAGCCTATCTAGTTTTTTGAAACATCCTTCAATGTATTGGATGGGAATAACACCATTCCATAAGTTACTTACCATGTTAGATCTATAGTTGAGGAAATAAAGCATTAAGAGAATGGACTCTTTTGCTTGGAGTTTCAAGATAGTACATTTACTTGAAATATCCTAATCATTCCCTCTATAGATTCGATTAGAACCCTTTCGAGGGGGAGGTAAGCCTACAAAGAAATCATACCTTTTAATCCTTAGGATGTGTTGACTAATAAATCTACAAGCTATCAAATTGGTTCTTAAATTTTCTATTGTATGTATCACTTTCCATCAAAAACATTAGATCAAACAAACATCTCAAAATTGCAAACTTGTCCAACAAACTATTGTCAAAGAAACTGGAAAATTTGGAAATAGGTTCACTATTATCATTCCTTCCCTTGTTGTTCCAAATTATTACCACTATTGTACTAAATTTTGATCATTGTTGTCTTAAGTTTTGACTTTTGATGTCCTAAACATTACCACTTTTATCAAAGTTGCACTATTGTGCTCATTGTTACACCAATAAGAAGAAATTAGAAATAGAAACTACTATTGATAAAATTGCCATTACTATCTGAGATAATTTACCATAGTTGTCTTAGTTTTCATTGGTATTGCTAAAATTTCCATTATTTTCCTCTCTATTTACCAATCACAAATTTTACACAGAGATTGCTTTTGCCAATTTTATCGCACTCGTTCTAAAACAAAAACCACTATTGTCCTGAAAATTGTCACAACTATCCTAAACAAAGACTGATTTTGTCATATTTTTTGGTGCAAATCATAATTGGTCCAAAAATAGTTATTCCATCATCCTTTGAAACACAAACATCTAGAACTGTACCAAATCATATTAGCAATTTTTCATATCCATTAGCAAATCAAAACATCAAAATAGTTTTAAGACACAAATCAAGCACAACAACATGGATTATCCTCTTGATCCCATTTTCTAAGATATTAACATTTTCTTGAAACCTCAAGGTTAGTTCAAGTATATTATCAACATATCCTCTAGAAAAATAGAGCAAAATATTGATCCAAGTCTTGTACACTTTGTGCCCCAAAATTAGCGGCATCTCAAAAAATCCACCAAAATCACTCATACTCTAGTGTCTTGAGCATCAAACATGAAATCCATAGCAAACCATCAACAAACCTTTACCAAAAAAAATTCACCCATCATCTCCATACTTCATTTTAAACAAAAAATCCTAAAAACAAAACACTATCTCATTTCATAGTTAGTGATCACAAAATTCACCTAGGTCTTGAGCTTGTTTATGAAAACATCGAGATCTCAACACAGGAAAAAGATGGAAGCCAACAATATTAGTTATAGTGTCCTTTAAAAAAATACCACTAATGAGGAGACTCAATCATGGGGTTACAATCCAAATGACCTTACAACTCCTCAAAGAGAACCCATGTTTAAAGCTACCCAAAATCAACCACCTAGTGAAGAGAAAACATTACTTGAACACAAAAACATGATTTATAAACAAAACCAACATCCTAGTGTCATCATAGAATAATATGATAGTGATGAGAAAATTACCAACAAAAAACTCTTAACGTACTCCCAAGACCCTAAGATGTAGAAATTTATGGACAAACTGCTCGGGAAGAATAGAAACCAATATTTCCTTACACTAGCACAAAGTGTTGCTAAGCTACCCATAGACTTCAACATAGATATTCTTAAGGATCCTAACCTCATTCCATTAGGAGATAAAATAGTGGTTAGACATATACCAAAAACTAACAATGGATCCCAACATACCACCCTTGTTCTTACAAAACAATGATCAATCTAAAAATCAACCTAAGGATAACCCATTGTTTAGGAAAACATCATAAATTGAGCAAGCAATAGTAGCTCAACAATATCAAGGAAATTAAACTCAAAACATTCCACAAAAAACATCATATCATGACCCTTCAAATAATTCACAATATCAACAAGGTCCATCTCAATAAAATCCTCAACAACAAAGTGTACCCCAAACGAACTATCAAGGTACCCTTCAACAAAGTCCACAACGACAAGGCATACCCCAAACAAACTACCAAGGTAACCTTCAAAATCCACAACAACAAGGTGTACCCCAAATTAAACACCAAGTTATTCCTCAATAAAATCCATAACAATGAGGCATACACCAAATGAACTACCAAGGTACCCTTCAAAATCCACAACAACAAGGCGGTACCCCAAACAAAATACCAAGGTATCCTTCAAAATCCATAGCAACAAGGTGTACCCCAAATGAACTACCAAGGTACCCTTGAAAATCCAAAACATAATGTATCCCAAACAAACTACCAAGGTACACAACATCTAGGTATACCCCCAATGCACCATCAAAGGTATTCCTCAACAACAATAGCAAGACGTACTACAAATGAACTACCAAGGTACTCCAACAAAATCCACAACAATATGGGATACCACAAATGAATTACCAAAGTACACCTCAAACACAACATCATGGTATTCCACAAATTCAAAGTCAAACTCCTATTCCACAACAGCAAGGTATACCTCAAATGCAATATGATGGTATCCCTCAAAATCAATATAAGGGAGGTCAACACAATCAATCACAAGGAGTACCTCAAAATCAATATTAGGGTGTACTACAGACTCAACATACCTATAATACACAACAAGGACCTAATCTTTTTTACACACAACATGGTCATCAAGGTCCCATACCTACACAATATCTCGTTTATGACCAAATAAATGTCATACAACAACAAGGCTACAACACACAAAATCTTGAAGCAAGTGCACCAATCAATGACATAAACATGCAACTACAAACCATCAACCAAAGAATATAAAACATCTATATCAGAAAGCCAAAGAAGAGATATACTATACAAGACATTTGTCCATATCCTTTTGATCAAAACTTATCCATGATACCTTTGACCAAAGGCTTTGAAATACCAAAATTTGCAAAGTATATTGGAAGAAGGGATCCAATAGAAAACATGAATGATTTTTTAGTATCTTGTATGGATCTACAAAAAAATTATACCTACCTAATGAGGCTTTTCCGTGAAGTCTCAAAGAGACCACTATCAAGTGGTTCTCTTATCTACCACCTTGTATCAAAACATTCAACGAGTTGTCAGAGAAATTTGTCAACCATTTCTCATACAACATAGAATAGGATATAACAATCATCAATCTTTACAAAATCAAACAAAGTCAAGGTGAAATTCATATCGACAAAGATGGAGACACAAAGCTAGCAAATATAAATATCCCATTCCCAAGAAATAGCTCATAGACATCTTTATCTCAAAAATACACATAGACATTAACTACCAGCTTACAGTGTTGTGCCCTAGCAACTTTGAGCAGACTATTGAAAATGGTTTACTAATTGAAAGAGCTCTCATCGCAAGGGGGTAATCAAACTATACAACCCTAAGGATCAACCTTCTACTTCAAATGATAAACCAAAGATATGGGTGAAAAACAAAAATGTAACCAATGATGGAGTAGTTGATGCTATGGTTGTACGAAATATACAAACTCCCAATGTCCCATCAAATACTATTTAAACTACACAACAAAGCTATGCTCCAAAAAATGCGCAAAACAATCAACTCAATTAGCCTTAGAAAAACCAACCCAATAACCAAATAAAAATCAAGGATAGGATTATGAAAGGAGACCACCAAGGCAATATGACTAACAAAGAAGAAAATACACCCCATTGGGTGAACCCCTTGAGGTAATCATGTGTATATTGATCCAAATAAACCTCATCTAGATTTATGATAGAAAAAACTATGAGGAGCCCAAAATTCAAACCTCCTTGGTATAATGAGAATGATAAATGTGAGTTTTAGAAGATCAAGGGGCGTACCACTAACAATTGCATGAGGCTCAAAAACATTGTGCAAGAATTAATCAAAAAAGGAGAGGTTAACATTAATCCTCATCCTGGAAACAAAGACTTAAAAATATAAAAGGATGTAATCCTCAACCATTCTAAGGGAAATTACAAGGGAAAAGGGCAATATTACCATAAAGCCAACTTTTCCTATGATGAACTCATAGGAAATATCTCTCACAACAATCATACCATCCATGTTGTAACCATAATAAGTAGATATCCTGAGTGTAATGTAACTACATGAAGGGGGGGAGTTGAAATCCAAGTAGCACCACCCCAAGTAAAAGCCACAAGTAAGCCATCAAGTGACTACAACATTATAGAATAGTTAAAGAAAAATCTCACCTTAATCTCCATCCTTGAGCTCTTAAAATTGTCACTAGCACATGAGGAAATATCGGAGAAAGCCCTTGTAGAAACATCAGTCCCAAACAACCTTAATGTTGATCGGTTTCAAGCCATGGTTGGTAACATAAATATTGTGTGGTCTCACAACACACCCCAAGATTGTAAGGCTTGGGGGACCAAATTATTATTTTTAACTCTTATGGTACGAGCTAGCTAGTTGGAAGATCAGTAAAAAAAAAGAGGTAAAAGAAATCTTTGATTAAAGAAGACTTCGTAATAAAGTTCCCAGGGTTGCAATATAAAGTGAAGTTTTGAGATTTTATGATTATCTAATGAGTCTGATAGTCTGGTAATCCAGTATATGTAGAGGATAATCATACAAGAATTTATAGTGTGCTTGGAAAGCGTGTTATTTATGGAAATTTTTGTTATAACATTTGAATAATGGTTTTATTTCCATGAGATGTTTGTAAATGTTTTTTTTAAGGTATTTAATGTGTGGAATTTGTGATTGTAGGAAATATAGATTGTGATGCAAATTTCGGGTATGGATGGTCAAGAAAATCAAGTTTGCAAATGGGTCTAATGGTATTACTAGGTTCAGTGATACACTTTAGAGGTTCGTGCTTGAATAAATTTTGCTGCAAAGAAGTTCCAGATAATGGGAACCCAAAACTCTGGAGTTTAAGCATGCAAAAGAGAAGTGTACTCATTCCAAGAGTTATTTATTTTTGAAATGTTCAAACCGAGAATGAACCTAGAGTGTAGGAATTGAATTTCAACTAGATCATTTTGAATATATGGGAATTTCTTACACTCAAATGAGCAGATTGGTTTGGTTCTAAGAAGGAACCCTGATAATAAAAGATTAAAATTCGAAGAGCTTCAATGAGCAATTGAAGTTGATCTTCATTGATTTCAATTATAATTTCCTAGTCAATCACTACTTTCTACGTGCCTTGATATGATTAGTCCCTTACATTCTCTCTCATGTATTTGTCTTATCTTGTCTGTGCTTTGTGTTCTATAAAAGGCCAAAGGATATCTTTTTTTAAGTTAAGTTCAAAATTTGTGGATGTCGGAAGAGCCAAAACTTCTCTAAGTTTTGTATTTTTTTCTTGTTTTTTGAATCATTCTGATCTAAAAACTTGCATGCATGTAGACATTGATTAATATCAGAGACAATTTGATAGCTACCTATCTCATGAATCTTTTATAGCTAGTTTTATTAGTATAGCCAAACAAGACTATATGTTGCATCATGTAAGGGTGCATATAGAACCTACTCGGTGTCCAAACTAAAACCCTCTCTTTAAAAGCTCACACCATTTTATATGTAGCTGTGAAGCAATCTGGTGAAGTCTAAAGTGGTTTGCTTTGATTTAATTAATTCTTTGGGGCATGCATGGAGAATAATCGGGAGAAATTTTAATTTCAGTATTTTTTTTATGTTTTATTTTAGAATAGATTGCTTAAATTATGAAAATATTCCAAAAATATATGAATGGATAGAAATTTATTGAAAATCTTTCATTTTATATAAAAAAAATGTTGAATGCTTAAAGCTAAATCTACTTAAGTGATAGCAAATGAAATTGTTGATGTTCATGAAATATTATTTCAAATCTTTCAATTTCATGATATTTGTTCTTGAGATTCAAATTAAAAACTCAGTGTCTAGTATATATGTGATTCTAAACAACATATTCCCTTTTAGATTAACAAAAAACTCACATAAAACCCTGAAGTGAACCTAGTACGATCATGACTTGATTACCGGAGACTTGGGATTGAACTAATTCAATCTTTTTGTTCTATTTAGGCAGATTTCCCCTTTGAGATTATCTTGTTCCATATCTTTCAAGAAGGATAGGCTTCTTTACAATTTGTCTGTGAATATTTTTATTTTCCCTGTTGTTGTGAGTGAAATCATCATCAACAGGAACTAGCACTAGAAGGAGGGCATATTTTGAATTTTTTTAATCTAGTCTTGAGTTTTAAAGCTTGTAAAAGTGAAATTGAATACAAGCTAGTATTTCAGTATGGAATTCAAGAAAATTTTGAAAAAATTTAACTAGAGATTATATCCTTTGAGTTTGCTCACTTTTGTTAGAGTCACCGAATGTAGAATTCATGATACAATGGATCACGCTGAACTTGATTGTGAGATTATTTTAGGTAGGGTAAGCCTAGCCATGTGTAAATTGATTATATTAATAGAAGAATTTCTAACTACTAGAAGGAAAGATCCATTAGCGAAAATTGTGTGCAACCCTAGTAAAATCAGAAATATTAAAAAATCAGCTAATACATCAAAATAGTTGGATAACTGTAATTATTATAATTAAAATCATAACACATTGCAAGAAAATAAACGAGAAATGTCGAGATTTTAGAATAATGCATCAGAAACAAGGGAATGAAATTTATGAGTCATCATTCTCCTTATACGTGGAAAAAGAAAATGAAGAAAAGGAGTGGGAAAATCGAGTGAGAGATGCGCATATTTTAACCCAAATAGAAAATTTACAAGATAAAAAGAGAAATTTTCTTAATTTTATTCAAGATACAGAATATCATTCTTTTACTTTTTCTCTCTCTGATGATAATATAAATTATGATATATCTTGGTCTAACAAAGTGAAAAGTGAATATAGGAACCAAGACATGAAAAAATTTCGGAGGAGAAAGTCAAAAAATAGATGTAGCCGTTCATGGCAATAAATAGAGTATAGAAACGAACCATGAACTGGGGCTGGAAGAAGGTAGAGTATGGTTGCATCAGACAAAGTGTGTGTAATTGACCTTTAATGAGGTCATTTTCATACATATGATCCAAGTCATTGGTAAGTACGCCTTTGAATTTATGATTATAAAACGTAGAAAGTTTAAAATAATTCATTGTTACAATAGAATTGTTGAAGTTTTTTTGAATGAATTTAAAGATAAGTTTGTTGTAATTCATACCAAAATAACGATGGAAATAATCATAAAAATTAGAGTTAATTGTTTTGTTAGGGTTAATCATTTGCTAGATTAGATGCTTGGTAAGTTAGGATTAGCTTTTTTAGGGTTTTTTTTTTTTTTGCTTGCTTTTGCTTTTGTTTTTTTTTCTTTTCTTTTTCTTTTGTATGGCCCCTGAATTTGCAAATTATGCTTAACTTATCTTACATACATGAGAGCTAATCTAAAAATTTATAAAGAGATACAATGAAATGAAAAAATCATAAAGCCATACATAGTAATTGCATGCTTTAAAAGTACTAAGAGCTTTATATGTGTGTGTGTGTATCGCATATATACATCAGTATCAAAATTCTTATTTAAAAAGATCAAAAAAGTCAAAAAAAAAAGTGAGCCTAGCTGCAAGTGGTGGTTATCATTCAGTCTATATGGGA
Source organism: Sequoiadendron giganteum (assembly GCA_007115665.2). Lineage (NCBI taxonomy): Eukaryota > Viridiplantae > Streptophyta > Pinopsida > Cupressales > Cupressaceae > Sequoiadendron > Sequoiadendron giganteum. The sequence continues at coordinate 352,881,810 of CM021104.1, read as the reverse complement.
CGCCTCATCTATCAGAGCTAAATACCCTATATAGGAAAGTTTCTGGTGAGTTTCAAAGTGTCGAGTATGGAGGTCTAAGAGGAAAGGCTAAAGAGGAACTACTTCCCCATGCTCCAGGAACTGAGTAATAGCATCCATCGAGGGGATTCCAATGGTCTAGTCTGCCACAAATAAAATAGTGTCTAGATTTTCCAAGTATTCAAGTCTCACTATCATATGGGCAGCTGAGCCAATATCTTCCATAGAAAGCCCTATATCTAGAAGAGATGCTACAAAATGAGAAGCCACGTCAGAGTAAAAGTGAAAGTAGCAGCTGGATTCTACATACTTTTCCTTGAGGACTAAGCACAAGTTTGGTATAGTAAAATTAGAATTCCTAATGAAGAAGACCTTCTCAAGCCTTTGTGATGTGATACTTCCTAAGAAAACATTCAAGTGGTGAGAGAAGCTTAAACAAATTGGAGTATCCATTGCCTAGAAGCAAATGAGAATAAATAGAGCAAGAAAATGCAAAACCAGAGAAGAAAGCTAAGAAAGTGTGAAGAATTTAGAAGGAAGAAATACATAATTTATAGAAAGTCATGAGAGACTTGCGGTACATAGTTTCCTTGAGAGAATCCTGGAAATCGTAAGCAGGGTGACAACCAGATAATTATTTTCAGAATGGAAGGTTAAATCAAATTAATTCTTTGCACATTGTTGGTGATAAATTGCTTCAAAGTTGAGTAGTACGAAGATTGTGAATCAAGAAAGTTGAATATTTCAAAGTTAATAGTGGTCTTTTCAAAATACTATTTTTGGATGTATTAATTATGGAGGTGTTGGTATGTGCGGAATCAAAAAATAAAATTGAGTTGGTAAGGTAGTACACGTCATCACCCAGATAAGTTGAGAGAAATGATAGGTGCAAAGTCAGGCGTGTGAATTAAATGAAGAATAATGTGATCATGTTTTGATATAATCATGATAATCTCAATCCATTAATGAGGTGTAACACTGTCAAATCAGAAGTGCTAGCCAAAATTTTAGAGGATGCCATAAGCATTTATCGAAACGGTGGTAGCTAATGTTTCTAAATTTAGATTTAATTTGGTGATTAAATTGTTTGTTGCTAAATTTTAATTTATGCATATCTTTTAACACATAACAGTTTTCAATTAGCTAGGATTTGGCATAAGGTGGTAAAATTTAGCTAAAAACACACACCAACAAGGAATTTTTAAGTGAATTTTTGGGAAATGGTGAATTGATGAAGGGGTTTGCATTGAATGAAAAATAAAAAGGTAACCTTTGCTACCACTAGAATTCCCAACCTAATAGCGGGCTTCATTTCCTGCAAGTTGAAAATGAGCTATTATTGAAATATCAAAAGTTGAAAATGAGTTATCATTGCTATATCTAAAAAAGAAGAAGAGAAAAATCAACTCTTTAGGCCATCCAAATAACTCTATTGGGGCTATAGACACATGGTTGGTAGTAGAGCTATGTTTGAGGGAATTATAGAGATAACCTTGTCGGGGCTATGGATGCTTGATTGACAACAAGACTCTATCCCTGGTCGGCTTTGGAGGATTACCATATTATGTAGTTCAATGTCAATGAACTAATTCTTTTTACAAAGTTCTGAAAATTGGAATTAATCAGAGCACATACGGATGTTTCTGGGGGAGTTAATTTTTTATGTCAGAATCTAGGTAAAGGTAAAGGTTATTGTTTTAATTTACAATGGGTGATTTAATTTTAATTTTTTAAAAAAAATTGGTTTTATTGGTTGCAAGTTATTGTGTGGTATCACAACACACCCCAAGATTGTAAGGCTTGGGGACCCAAATTATTATTTTAAACTCTAATGGTATGAGCTAAGTAGTTGGAAGATCACTGAAAAAAAAAAGAGGTAAAAGAAATCTTTGATTAAAGAATACTTCGTAATAAAGTGTTTTGGGTATTAAATACCATGAATAGGGAATGTTTGAAAGGTAGAAAAGGTAATAAGGATATGAGCTAAGCATTCCATTCTAATATTTGAAGCCTAGGATAGATGGAAATTTGGTAAAACCAAAGTCCGAGGAAATTTTATTGGCAAAGCTGAATATCGGGTACCAGGTTGTGATATAAAGTGAAGTTTTGAGATATTGTGATTATCTAATGCGTCTGATAGTCTAGTAATCTGGTATATGTAGAGGATAATCATACACTAATTTATAATGTGCTTCAAAAGCATATTATTTATGGAAATTTCTGTTATAAAATTTGAATAATGGTTTTATTTACATGAGATGTTTGTAAAAAAAATTTGAAGGGATTTAATGTGTGGAATTTGTGATTGCAAGAAATACAGATTGTGATGCAAAGTTCAGGTATGGATGGTCAGGAAAATCAAGTTTGCAAATGGATCTGATGGTGTTACCAAGTTCAGTGGTACACTTTAAAGATTCATGCTCGAATAAAGTTTGTTGCAAAGAAGTGCTAGATAACGGGAACCCAAAATTTTGGAGTTTAAGCATGTAGTAGAGAAGTGTACTCATTCCAAGAGTTATTTATTCCTGAAATGTTCAAACTGAGAATGAACCTAGAGTGTAGGAATTTAATTTCCACTAGATCATTCTGAATATATGGGAATTTCTTACACTCAAATGAGCAGATTGGTTTGGTTCTGAGAAGGAACCTTGATAATAAAAGATTAAAACCTGAAGAGCTTCAATGATCAATTGAAGTTGATCTTCATTGACTTCAATTGTAATTTCCTAGTCAATCACTACCTTCCACGTGCCTTGCTATGATTAGTCCCTTAGATTCTCTCTCATGTATTTGTCTTATCTTTTATGTGCCTTGTGTTCTATAAAAGGCCAGAGAATATCTTTTTTAAGTTAATTTCAAAATCTGTGGATATCGGAAGAGCCAAAACTTCTCTAAGTTTTGTTCTTTTTTCCTATTTTCTGAATCATTCCAATCTAAAAATTTGTATGCATGTAGACATTGATTAATATCAGAGATGATTTGATAGCTACCTATCTCATGAATCTGTTCTAGTTGGTTTTGTTAATTCATTCGAACAAGATTGTATGTTGTGTCGTGTAAGGGTGCATATAGAACCTACTCAGTGTCCAAACTAAAACCCCCCCTTTAAAAGCTCGCACCATTTTATATGTAGCAGTGAATAAATCTGGTGAAGTATAAAATGGTTTTCTTTTATTTCATTAATTCTTTGGGGCATGCATGGAAAATAACCAGGAGAAATTTTAATTTTAGTATTTTTTTATGTAGAATAGATTGCTTAAATTATGAAAATGTTCCAAAAATAGATGAATGGATGGAAATTTATTGAAAATCTTTCATTTTATATTAAAAATTGATGAATTCTTAAAGCTAAATCAACTTAAGTGATAGCAAATGAAATTTTTGATGTGCATGAATATTATTTTAAATCTTTCAATTTCATGATACTTTTTCTTGAGATTCAAATTGAAAACTTAGTGTCTAGTATATATTTGATTCTAAACAACATATTCCCTTTGAGATTAAAAAACTCACATCATACCCTAAAGTGAACCTAGTATGATCATGACCTAAATAACAGAGACTTGGGATTGAAGTGAGTCAATTTTTTTGTTCTATTTAGGCAGATTTTCCCTTTGAAATTGTCTTGTTCCATATCTTTCAAGAAGGATAGGCATCTTTACGGTTTGTTTCTGAAGATTTTTATTTGCCCTATTACTATGAGTGAAATCGTCATCAACAATAACCTCCACCCATAATTTGGTCTTCTTCAAGAAAGACTTTCCACAACGATCTTGCCACAATCAAGCTCTTTATCTAGAAGTTTGTGTCCATAAACACAAATTCAAGAGAGGGAGTTGAGCCTATTTTGGGATCTTTTCATGTAGTGTTGACTCCTCTTTTTGAGGCATTTTCTTTTTGCTCGTGAGAGGACACTTCAGGATATTTTTCACTTTCAGTTCACATACAGTTTCATCTCTTGGATGCTTTATGCATGCCATACTTTGTATATATTGGAAAAAGTTATTCTTTTTCCTCTAGTTTTTATTTTTCATCTCTTTTGGCATACCTTTTGCAAAGAGACAAAGATTTGTAGCTCAAATTTTTACATTAATACAATTTTACAACTTTACCGGTTACCTTAGTTTGTCATTTTGTAGAGTTTTTTCCTTCGTTATTTTTTGGAAATCAATTGTCTACCTTCTCATATTCAAGTGTTTTGTTTCTATTAGTGAATTGATGTGAATTTAATGTGTTTTGAGTTTAAAACCTTTAAGTTTAGATCTTATTAATGGGTGCTTCTATACAGAATCTGGTTTAATCATAGGTCATAAATTATGCTATAGTTTTATCTTTATCTTTAAGTCATGAAATTTGTATTTCCTTCATAAAGTATTGAGTCACAGGCCCTTTTATGAAAAAATTTAGTGGTTAAGTTGTTTAGTTAGAGTTGTGAAGATGGATTGTAGGAGATATCATTGTGAATTCAATTGCATGTTCTTTCATCATTTGTGTGCATCACCCACAGTTTAAGTTTTAAGTTTATGCATTCAAGTCAAGCCTTCTTCCCTTTTCCATCCAAGTCAAAGTTAGTCATTAGAAAATCAAAAAGGAAGTCGGCCTATAATCTAGAGGTCTAGTTTCACAATAGGGTACCCACAACCTAAAATTAGTCCAATGTTACATGGGATTGCACATCTTTCCAGTGTTGCACGTGGGTGCAAATCCCTATGATAACAATTTATGGCATGCCCAGTGGGACTCTAAAGACCACTTCAAAGAAAGTTTTCAATAGTTTCAAGTTGTTGTTCTAGTATACACAATAGTACTTCAACCTTTCAGAGGTAAAGATTCATATAATTAGCGACTCCGTTCAGTTTCAAGTAGATCAAGTCTGAATATCTTATGAGAAATGTTCAGATGAGAAGAAGTTCTTCTTTGTTTGAATATTTATAGTTGTCTTCGCCAAAGAGAAGAGGAAGAACAACTCAAAAAACACCTGGTCGACCTTCAAGAAACCAATTAGTATCTCTTGGTTTTAGAATAGAATCACTTGTTTTGTCACCTAGAAGGAGAGGTAGATTATCAACAAGGTAGCCAGGTTCGTAATCAGCTTCACCAAGCTTTAGAATATCAATCTCACCTTCAAGAGGTTCACCAAGAGCAGCTACAGTTTCAGTTCCAGTAATTCTAGTATGTCCTGTACCAATACTACAAGTTGTAAATCTCAGAGTACTAGTAGCTCTAATGGCCAAAGATCACACTTTTGTACCTTTCAATCAAGGTGGCCCACTAAATTTGGCTCGACATGATGAAATACCAATGGCAACCTTGAAAATTTTACCTATTTTCATCGGTGAGGAGTAGACTACACTTATTGAGCACATAAAAGATGTGGTTTCTCTATGTGTTGTTCATCATATCACACAAGAGAATGTAGTTATGAGGTTGTTGGTAGCCTCTCTAAAGGGCAAGGCTCTTCAGTGGTTTATAATTTTGGCTGTGAACACTATTGCATCATGGGATGACTTGGGAGACAAGCTGAACAAACAATTCTCAAACAAGTTCGACCATCTATCTCTAGTTGAACAATTGACGACTATTAAGAGAGCTCCATAAGAACAAATGGCAGTTTTCAACTTCCAATTCTAGAGAACTTGGGACAGAATCCCAACAACGTTAAATATTTCACTAGATCATGCTTTTATGTACTTTCTTAGAGCAATAAATAGTGATATTGTTGTCATGATCCAATCCATGGGTGGAGTAACACTGCCAGTAGCTTATGATTTTTCTATTAGAGCTAAAAATAGCCTCATTCAAGCTGGTAAAATTACACCTAGGCGTCCTATGCCTATTTTCCCAAATATTAAGCTATCAATGCCTATTCACATACCTATAATAGCCCCATTACCCACTTTCCCAACTTTTGGTTTCCAAACAGCTACTCAAAACAACGTTGTTCTAACAAATTTTGAGTTGTAGGAGCTTAGAGGAACCCAACAGCAAATGGCTAGTACCTAGTAGCAGATGGCTAAACTATTGCAAATTGTCAGCAATGACTTAGTGAGGCTTCAAAATCAGCAAGGCAAGAATTATAGACCTTACCAAGCACCCTTTCAGCCAAATAGACCACCTTATCAAGCTGACTACCAAGGATAGCAAAAAAAATATAATGCCAGGCCTAATTAGCCTTTCAATCAGAATTTTGCTAGCTCTTCTAAGGATCTTGTACCTATCAAGAATAGCTTGGTGTAGGATTACATATGGTGCTATCCCTATAATCAACCTCATAACCACACTACTTGTATGAATGGGGTGGTTAATCAGACTCTTATAGTGCAAAGCAATTATGCTGCTTCTAAGAAGATAGTTAAGGAGGCCAGTGATCAACAAGATGATCAAACGCAACAAAATGATCTTGATGCCATGTTGAACTAGAAAGGTAAAAAAACTATGGAGTTAATCATGCACAAGGGCAGAATCAGTTAGATACCTCGATTGCATCCAATCCGAGGTCAAAAAAGAGAGTTGTTGACTTGAGACAACAAGTGGTTCCTAACATATAGCAGCCAGAAAAGGACAAACAATAATTTTTTCAACAAAAAGACCAGATTCCTACAGCCTAACAGGGGAAAAATCAGCATACTACAAATCAAAATGTTTAAATTTTTCCAAGACAGCAGAATGTAGCAGCAAAGGAACAATGGAAAGAACAACCTCAGCCTCAAATAGCACAAGAAAGGCCTGCTATTATGAAAGTGTAGCACAAGGTTACTACCATAGCTTTCAGTATCATTGATCATATGAAAAAAACCACTCTAACCATGACTATGTTAGATGCTTTACATCTTCCTAGATAGAAAGAAAGTCTGCAGGAGGCTTTAGCCAAAATATCCATTTTTTATGAGCTTGTACAAGAAAAGCCCAAAGTCCTTGCCAATAGTTCAAAACTTAAGAAGGAGAAGTCAGTTCAAGAGGTAAATCCACCACCCTTATATGTTACTCTGATTATAGGTAACAGTCTAGTCCATAACTGTATGATTGAATCTGGCGCAAGCAATTCCATAATGCCTAAGAGTTTAGTAGATAAGTTAGGTCTGGCATATGAGCCCCTTTCAAAAGGAGTCATACAACTAGATGTCCCAACCATTCAGTTTGTAGGAATGTTCAAGAATCTACCTCTTACCCTGCACACTTGCCCAAATTTCTTAGTTCCACAAGACATATATGTTATAGACTTGTCACATTTTTTTGACATGTATTTGTCTAGAGATTTCACTGCTAAGTTAGGGGGATATCTATCTTCTGACTGGTCCCTTATGTTTTTTAGAACCAGATATGGTACAAAGGTGACCATTAAGTCAAAACTCCATGCTAAGGACCATATAGAGTCATATGTACCTAGTGCAATAAATGATAACCTTGTTGTCCATGGTTAGGAGGATCAATCCATGACCTTAGACTCTGGTACACCAATTGGATGAATACGCATCATGAATCTTGATGAGTGGATAGCCGAAGATCATGAGACTAATCCTTTAAGTCACATGGATGAGGTAGGTTTAGGTGTTTATATGATTCAGGACCCTAATGTCATGATTCTACACTTGGTTAAAAATGAGGTACAACCTGATTAGTAGGATAACCAGCTTTGGAAGTTTTTTTTTTATGGTTCAAGGAGTAAGATAGGTGTTGGTGGAGGAGAAATGCTTTTTTCACCTTAAGGAGATAAATATTATGCAACACTTCATTTTTCTTTCAGCTGCATGAACAATGTGGTTGGGTATGAAGCACTGATTCATGGCCTAGAGTGGGCCAGAAAAAGGGGTATTAGATGCTTGAAGGCTTATGGTGACTCAGAACTAATACCAAATTAGGTAATAAATTAGAGTGTAACTAAAACTTATTTTCTTAAGTTGTACAAGCACAAAACCTGGGACTTAATTGAAGATTTTAGTGCTTTTAATCTGTTGTCTATTCCTAGAAATCAGAATAGAGAAGAAGATAGATTAGTTGATATAGGTTCACAATATGATATACTGATATACATAACATTGAGGTACAACAATATGTTAAGGTGATAGTCAAACCATCTGTACCTGATAATACTATCAGTTGGAAAATTTTTGATAGTGATCAACAAATCATCAATTTTTTGATTGAAGAAGCAGAGATTTCTACTAATAATTAGCAAAAACTTGAACAGCTATATGGTGACCAAATTCTCTAGTTAAAGTCTAATAAGCTTCATAAGGGGCTAGTTACCCTTGAATCAATCTTCAACACTGATGAAGTTAGAAGAGATAAATCCATAATTACAATGGAGGAGCAATATGAACCGATTGAAATATTTAGAGATAATCTTCTAAAGCTTGGAAAAATTTGAACCAAAGAAGAACAAAAATCCTTCATCTTGTTGTGCCAAGAATTCAGTGACTTATTTTCTTGGGAGCATGGAGATCTAAAGGGCTTTAACCCCAAGTTGGCTCTGCACACAATTGAGCTAGAACCCAATGCAGAACCAGTAAGACAAAAGAAGAGGCCATTGAATCATAAGTTGGAATATTTGATGAAGACAAAGTTGAATAATTTGGTTGAAGGTGGTATTATTTTTCCAATAAATCACACCACTTGGGTTTCCAACTTGGTGCTTTTTAGAAAAAATAATGAAGAGATAAGGTTGTGTGTTGATTTCTATTATCTAAATAGAGCTTCGCTCAAGGATCACTATCCATTACCTTCAATGGAACAAATGCTATAGGTTGTTTCAAGTTCAGAGAGGTTCTCATTGTTAGATGGTTATTCAGGATATAATCAAATCTTGGTTAAAGGGGAAGACCAATACAAAACAACCTTCACCACCAAGTGGGGTACTATGGCTTACAAAAAAATGCCATTTGGATTGTCAAATGCAGGAGCAACCTTTCAGAGAGCAATCGATATGGCTCTCCAAGGTTTGATAAACAATTTTTTTCTTGTTTACTTATATGATGTCACTATTTTCTCATGAAATGCTAATGAACACTTTGATCATCTTAGACAGATATTTGAAAGATGCAGAGAGTATGGAGTTTCCTTGAATCCAAAAAAGAGCATCTTTGTTGTTCACGAAGGTAAACTTCTAGGTTACATTGTTTCTAGAGATGAAATTTCTTCGATCTAGAACATATTGCAGCCATTCTAGCATTTCCACTTCCTACTCACAAGAAAGGTTTACAGAGTTTTCTGGGCACATTTAACTTTGTTAGGAGATTTATTCCTAACATTGCAGCTTTATTGTAGCCTCTTACAACTATGTTAAAGAAGAACATTGTTTTCAGTTGGAAAAAAAGAGGGTAAGAATAGCTTTGAGAAAATCAAAGAGGCACTTGTAGCATCCCCAACATTGATTAACTCAAACTTTGATAAATATTTTATATTGTATGTGTTTGGTAGTGTTGATATGATTTCTGCCATGTTATGCTAGTAGAATGATGAAGGACTTGAACAACCCATTGCATTTTTTAGTCAAGTCTTGCATGATTATGAAGTAAGGTATTAATTGATTGAAAATAATGTGCTTGTTATAATCAAAAGCCTTAAGAAATTTAGGCATATGCTTTCAAACAATAAAATATAGCTAATGGTTGCACATTCAATAGTAAAGTATTTTCTGCTCAGTAAAGACATTAATGATAAGAGAGAAAGCTAGATCATGAAAGTGATGGAATATGACATTGAGATTAAGGTCACCATGCTCATTAGAGGAAAACGCCTTTGTGGACAATTTGTTGTAAATTCAGAGAATATCAAACCAGTTGAAACAGCCTTCAACAACGAAGAGCAAGTTGTTGCTCCAATTATATCAACAAATTGGATACAACAAATAATCCATTATTTGCATATAGGTGGCTGTCCTGAAGGCTTGGAAAATTCAAAATGAATATATTACCACCTTCAGGCTATTCCTTTTGTTTTCATTGATGATATTTTGTATAAGAAAGATTATAACAGTGTTTTGCTTAGATGTGTAGAACCATAATAGATTCAAAAAGTTTTGCAAGAATTCATGATGGGCCAACTAGAGGCCACTTTGCACCCAGAACCACAACCCTAAAGATAATGAGATTTGGTTTTTACTGGCCTGATTTATTTAAGGATTCTCATACTTGGGTCAAAAAATATAATAAATGTGCAATGTTTGCAGGAAAATAGAAGCTTGTACCTCTACATTCAAGTGGAGTAGCCTATAAGCAAGTGGGGACTCAATTTCATTAGCCCCATTAATCCACATTCAAGTGTTGGGCATAAGTGGATCTTAACTACCACAGACTACTTCACAAAGTGGACTGAAGCAGTTGCATTAAAGATACAAATGAAACATTTGTTCTGAACTTTTATCAAGATTTGGTACACTAGATTCAATAATCTCTTATAACATTTTAGAATTCATAGGATTAAGAGTTTCAGATTGGTCAATGAAGAACAATATTTATATGAACACTTCTTCAAACTATTACACACAGGGTAATGGAAAGGAAGAGTCCATGAACAAAAACTTGATAAAGATCATCAAAAATATAATTCAGGACAATTGGAGATCTTGGCATGAGAAGCTGGAACTAGCCCTCTGGGTTCATATGGTTGCACCAAAGAGGGCAACTGTTAATTCACCTTACATTCTAACATATGGAAAAGACACTAGGGTACCTATCTCAGTTGAGTTGCCTACTTTGAGTTTGATCAAGGAACTAGACCTTCTTGAAGAGGAACCTATGCAGATCAGGATTGCACAGTTAATGGAGTTGGAGGAAAGCCTTAAGAAATATGGAAATCCATCAAGCCCAGATGAAGAGAACATTTTACAGAAAATCTACTCCAAGGATTTTCAAATAGGGAGATTTGTTTTTAAATGGGATGAACTAAAGAGCTAGTCTAGTAAACATACAAAATTTGATGCCATATGGGATGGCACATATGTTATAACTGAATGAAAACAACATAACACATTCCAGCTCTCAAGGCATGATGGAGAGGTGTTTCCAATCCTCGTCAATGGGATTCACCTCAAACGGTGCTACTGAGAATCAAGAGTTTGTAGATGTATATAGTAGAATAGTTTTAGTTTCAGTTTTTCTTACAATAAGTGCCCCATGGCACATTTCATTTGAGTATTGTTTACTTTCAATAAGTGTAGATGTTGCACCTATTTTTTGAGTATGTCTGTAAATAGAGTCTTTTAGTTTCTTTCAAAAAAAAATTGTTGTCGTTGTTTTCTTTCAGTAGTTGAGTTACATGTTTTCTGAGTCAAAAAAGGACAAAGGTGGACTCCATGCCCAATGGATTATCAAGGAAGTTGGTCTATATTGTGTTTAGTAGGCAAACACCCATCAGATGTCACTAGAAATGTTACCAAAACTTTCACTTCAGCTCATTTTGGTAGAGCTAGAATTATTTGCTTCATTCTAAGTGAGAGGTACATTTACATTATGTTGATAATTCATTTTCAGTGAAGGATTTATAGTGAAGTTTGATTTTAGTTTCAGTTTGAAATGAGTTGCAATAAGCTTCCAGCTAATGCTTTATAGCATAAAGTGAGTTACAATCAAATATAAAGTACAAGTTCTTGCTTTTCTTTCATTTTTCCAATATTACATTCATTTTTTAATGATGTATTCATATTACAAAGAAATCAAATATAGAATTGTACAAGATTATAGAATTGTTGCATTTTTATTCATTGGAAATGAAAACAAATCAAGTATCCAACACAAGCCATGGGAGTAGACAAAACAGCCTATTGTAGGAAGTGAATCACACAATTGAAGGTCAAGGAAATAAAAGCATGTAACAAAGAACATATCAATCATTGCCTGTTCTTTCGAGATCTTCAAAAAAAATTGTTGTTGCTACTCCATCCTCACTCCCAACTTGGAATAAACCTACATCATTAGAAAAGGGGATGTTAGAGCTCCGGATATGAACTATACTATAGGTTGTTCCAACAAAAATATAATTCATCACCTACAATAAATTGAGTCAGCTATCATGAGTATAAACAACAGCTTAAATGGATCATCATAGAAAACATATGAAATTTATTGTTTTAATGCTAACGTGTTTGTTTCCTATGCAAGAAAAATAGTTATATTTCATCATTGGTTCATCACTTTCAAGATTTAACTATGTGGAGGAAAATGGGCTCCCACGAGGGTCAAGCCCAACATACTTGAGCCACAAACAACTATGCAATTTGAAGGTCACAATAGTCACCATGGATAACATGGCCAAATCTTCATAGGGCAGTCCCTATGGCATGGACAACAATACACTATTGTAGTGTAACAAAAAATAGTACTTATCAATGATTACATCAAAATAGCAGAATCAATGTATTTGATTACGTGTCAATTGGGCACATCAATTACAAGGTGTATTTTTCTTCACTACAGAGCATTCTTAATATTCAGTTTATCAAAATTTCATCATCTTACAGGCTGTCTTCTCATTTTACATCACTATTATTTGATTTTATTGTTGTTGCATAGTAAAGTACATCAGTATTACTTGTTGTCATCATTATGATGATGTATCAGCTAGTGGTGTATTATGGTCATTATAGCACAATGAGAGAAATGAGCATTCCATGTTGAGTGGGTTTCAAGTAGTGAGTGAATTATCTCTATGGGACAAGTAATTTCAAATAACAAAGCAGTCACATAAAGTTCATACATTAGCAGTGCAAAAGATTTTCAACATTCACCAATATGCATATGACATAAAACATCCAGGGAAGTGTGGAAGGAGACAGCAGATGGTGTGAAGACTCAAGGTGAATAGAAATAAATTAGAAAAATTAATTACACAGAGCCACTAAGATCAAGAACCATGAATGCAAAAAGGCTATACTTATCATGGACCTCATCGAGAACATAACAAGAACCATCAAATGTTTGAAACTAAAACTGGTATTTATCTCAAAGCAACATACTCCTATGGTTGATATGAATAGAACAAGACAATAAAATTTTCTAAATGGTTGCATGAAAATTCGCTTGTTGTAATGACAACAAAATACATTCTTTCAGTCAAGAAGGTTATTTCTCTTGATATCAACATCAATGTCGCTCTAATAATTACACTTCCTTGGCATAAAGCTGAGTTCCATGAATATTTAAAGGTCAGGTAAGTTGTGAGCAAGAAACTTGTACATTGGTGCACTTTACATAAGCATCATGAGAGATTTCTTGAGCAGACGGAAAAGTGACAGTGAAGGGTTTTCTTCAAAAAAGAGCCTCCAGTATAGCTATCAAAGAGAGTTGGGCACTATGGCGATAGGACAAAATAAGGTATGTACAAGTATAAGGTACCAACTCTCAATTTCTACAAGGAATGAAGACTCACGGCCTCTCATGGGTAAAATGGGATTTTTATAATAGAAAGAGAATTTTATTTTTGTTACAGAAAAAAAATTCAAAGCTCTCTACACAAAGAAAACCCTTGAGCCTATTCAAGAAAACCCAGAAGGTGAAGCTAGGGTTTTATAGAAGAATATTCGGGTGGAGGAGAAAACCCAGAGTAAAAGGGAAGCCATATATGGAGTTACGGGTTTATGAAAGCCCCATATCTATTTTACAGTAGCAACAGTAAAAAATGAAGTCCAATGTGTATGTCCAAGCCACAATCAAAGAAAAATAAACAGGAAGAGTGCCATAAGAAAATCCTCATAGATGTTAGAAACAATGGGGAGAAATTCAAAATTCATTCATCTTCTACAAATCTTGAGCTCGAATCAAGCATCAAACAATAAGAAGCAGGAAATAGTGCCAGAGCTTACCAATTAGTCCATGTCATTTTTCCATGAAGGAGATACATTTGAATGTTGTTTGTAAAATATTGAGAAAGACTCCATGGCGGCACCAAAGAAGGAAGAGTATCAATAGAGAAAATATTGAGATATGCATCAGAGAAATGAGTAGAGGTCACGGCTTAGATGCCCTAAATTTCTTCAAAAATAGAGTCAAGGTATCTAATCATGGTGGCAAAGAAGACTTGCCTTATTTTCCCATTGGTTTCTCCATTCAAAGTCTTCAGAAAGTCAACAGGAAGAAACTTGAAGTGATGTAGGTCGACTTTAGAACCCTAGCTCATGGCGGTGTATCATACAGAGAAGTGAAGTTTCCAGAAAATATTGCAAAATGAAATGAAAATACATTGTGTCGTGGGTTTTTCCTTTAGGGTTTCATTTACCCTAAAATAATTGACTATTGACTTACGACATTTTATTTGCATTAGTCTTGATTTGAATTTAAATGCTATGTATTAGGTGATTCTATATACCTTTACATATATAAATTTTGCAAATTTGAAAAACCAAACTCAATGTTGCCCTTTAATTCTTCATGATTTTTGCATGGATTTTCAAAATGAGATATTATGTAAACAAATATTAAAGAAATAAATTATAATTGCTTTAATAGATGTCATGCAAATGCAGAAAGGAAGGCAACTGCACAACACATATTAAATTAATTCTTAATTGATTACTTTAATATTATTCAAATTGCTTACCTTCAGTTTAATCATGCAAAGTATCTAACGAGGGTTGATGTTTGAGTCTTGAGGGAGTTAACTTCTCATGCATTTTGGAGTGCAACTGAGGTTCTTCTCATGCAATTTTGAGGTCTCCATCAGTCTAACTGATCAAGAGAGGGAGTTGAGCCTATTTTGGGCTCTTTTCATTCAATGTCGACTCCTCTTTTTGAGGCATTTTCTTTTTTCTCGTGAGAGGACACTTGGGTATATTTTTCACTTTCAGTTCACATATAGTTTCTTCTCTTGGATGCTTTATGCATGCCATACTTTGTATATATTGGAAAAGGTTACTCTTTTTCCTCTAGTCCTTATTTTTCATCTCTTTTGGCATACCTTTTGCAAAGAGACATATTTGTAACTCATCTTTTTACATTAATACAGTTTTACAACTTTACAAGTTACCTTAGTTTGTCATTTTGTAGATTTTTTTCCTTTGTTATTTTCTGGAAATCAATTGTCTACCTTCTCATATTCAGGTTTTTTTCTTTTGTTAGTGATTTGATGTGAATTTAATGTGTTTTGAGTTAAAAACCTTTAATTTTAGATTAAATTAATGGATGCTTGTATATAGAGTCTGGTTTAATCACAAGTCATAGATTGTACCATAGTTTTATCTTTATCTCTAACTCATCAAATTTTTATTTCTTTCATAAAGTATTGAGTCACGGGCCCTTTTATGAAATACGTTTGTGGTTAATCTGTTCAGTTAGAGTTGTGAAGATAGATTGTAGGAGATATTATTGTGAATTCAATTGCATGTTCTTTCATCATTTGGGTGCATCACCCACAATTTAAGTTTTAAGTTTATGCATTCAAGTCAAGCCTTCTTCCCTTTTCCACCCAAGTCAAAGTTAGTCATTAGAAAATCAAAAAGGAAGCTAGCCTATAAGCTGGAGGTCTAGTTTCACAATAGGGTACCCACAACCTGAAATTAGTCAAATGTTACATGGGATTATAAAGCTTTCCAGCCTTGCATGAGGGTGCAAATCCCTGTGATAACAATAACCTAGAAACCCTACAGAACCTTGATAAATTTGATATCCATACCCTAGCTATAACCTCGATAAGCTTTGTTAATACCAATGACAAAAAAACCTTGATATACCCACAGTTAATAGACTAGGACCAACAACATCAAAATTTTGCTTTGGACTCATTCTAGAACAATGAGGCTATTATGGAGTTCATGGGACTTCGAACTAATATATTGGGCAATGAGATCATAAGGTAGGATTTGTAATGGAGCTTGATCACAGAGCATATTTTGGATGGGATATTGTGTCCTCCAGTCGCAAAAATAAACCAAGAAATTTAAAAATCAAGAAGAGGTCCCATAAGGAAAACCATAATGTGGCTTTCTCAAATCAAGAAAAGAGAAAAAAAAGGATACATTTGAAGATAAAAACCTCTATGAGGCACTCGAAGATGGAGGATTTGATCTCCCCATTACAAAATATCAAGAAAAGTCAGTGCTCTTAGTTGAATACTTTGAACATATCAATGTTAGCACAACAAAGACACCAAAAATAACATATCATGTAGCTTCACTCGATCTTGAGGAAAAGGTCAACTTTGTGACATTCATTAATGAATGAAAAATCAACTTTGCATGGACATATGAAAACATGCTAGGGCTAGATCCAACATTAGTAGTAGATCACTTAGCAATGTTCCCTAGAGCTAAACCCATCAAAGAAAAGTTGTGCAAGATGCATCCACAAATAATACTCTTGGTAAAAGTATAACTTCATAAACTATTAGATCTAGCCTTCATCAAACCAATCAACTATCCTGAATGGGTATCTAATCTTGTACCAGTGTCAAATCCCACTGGAGGCATAATGATTTGCATAGAATTTAGGGATCTCAACAAATCATGCCCAAAGGATGACTTCCCTCTACCCAACATCTACATGATTGTGGACCCAACTGTGGGACATGAAGTCCTCTCACAGATGGATGGTTTCTCTAGATAAAATCAAATAAAAATATCCTTTGAAGACCACATAAAACAACTTTCACTTGTGCATGAGGAACCTTTTACTGGAATGCCATGTCATTCGCCAATGAGAAATTACCACAATCTTCCATGATATTTTGCACATTACCATGGAGTATTATGTGGATGACATATTAGAAAAATTAATCAAAAGGAAAGATCATTTAGCTAAGCTAGACAAGGTATTTGATAGACTAGAAGAATATAACCTATCCCTCAACCCAAAGAAGTGTGTATTCAGTGTGACTTTTGGAAAACTGTTAGGTTACATAGTATCAAGAAGAGGCATTGAGCTAGATCCTGTCAATGTAAAATCTATATTAGAAATTCTTCCTCCAAAAATATTGAAATAGATCTGAAGTCTACAAGGTAATATATAGTCCATCAGGAGATTCAACTCATAGTTAGCAGACAAGTGCCATCCATTCACTCATTTATTACATAAAGACATAAAATTCAAATTGGATGGTAGATGTGATCAAGCTTTCCAACATTTCAAGGATTATTTGCTCACTCCTCATTGCTAATGCCTCCAATTTAAGATAAGGATATGATCATGTATGTATCTAAAACACCAAAAATGTTAGGAGCATTGTTAGCGCAATTGGATGATCAAAACAAGGAAAGAGTGGTATACTATATCATCCAAACACTTGTGGGCTATGAATTAAATAATTCACCCATAGAAAGAGTATTTCTATCTACCATATTTACATAATAGAAACTGAGACACTACATATTAAATAGGAAAGCAAAGCTAATATCAAAAGTGGATCCCTTAAAGTATCTATTGGCAAAGGTAGCTCTAATAGGGAGAATCGCTAAGTGGGCAATGATACTTAGCGAATTTGATATAGAATACATTTAAAAAAAATCTATAAAGGGATAGGTAATAGTAGATCAATTAGCCAATCCACCTATAGAGGATCATTAATCTTTAGTATCAGAATTTCCAAATGAAATCATACTTCTAACCAATCATTCAAGCCATTGGACCTTGTACTTTGACGAGTCCCACACTTAATACGTCCCAGGGGCTAGTATCCTATTTCTTACACTATAGGGATATAGTATACCTAAAGCTTACAAGATTTCCTTTCCATGTGCTAACAACATTTTTGAATATGAAGCGCTCATCACTGGGCTAAAGATGGCCATAAAATGGAAGATAAAGGAACTACAAGTCTATGGAGACTCTCAACTAGTAATAAGGTAGGTAAATGATGAATACCAAATGAAGGATGACAAGCTCATGCCATATAAAATAATGGTGGACAATTTCAAATAGTACTTTGTCATCATCACCTTTGAATAGGTTCCCAAAATCATCAATAGAGTAGCTGATGTTATGGAAACAATAGGCTCACTCCTTGAAATTCCCCAAAACATTCCCAAATATGAATTCCTTGTGGAAGAACTAATTATACTGACATTTGATATCCCAAAACTAGAACTTTTCTATGATGTTGTTGGTCCTAACTCACCTTGGTACCAAGATATCTTTTCCTATATCCAGCATGGGATCATATTCCTTGACTTAATGACAAACCAAAAGAAAACCTTTGTCCATAGAAATTCTTGATTCACCATATTAGGACATACCCTATATAGGCGAACTCTAGATGGTACATTACTTTGACTTCTCAATGTGCAAAGAGTGCAAACCGCTTTACAACAAGTGCACAAAGATATTTGTGGGTCTCATGCTAGTGGACCTAATCTAGTATAGAAGTTGCTGAGAAACAAATATTATCGGCCCTTAATGGAGTGAGAATCCATTCATTACTCAAGGAAATGTTTCCAATGTCAATAACACATCGATCTTGTTCATGCACCATCACAAGAGCTACACCATGGCCATTCTCACAATGGGGACTCGACTTGATAGGAAAGATATCTCCCACTTCATCAAATGGGTATAACTTCATTATAACTGCAACTGAGTACTTTACCAAGTGGATAGAGGCTATCCCTCTAACCTAAATCATAGGGAAACAAATACCCAATTTTGTCTTGCACTATCTGATATGTGCATATGAAATTCCATAAGCTATCATAACAGATAATAAAAATCCATTCAAGAAGCAAGATGTTTGTGAGCTCTACTCATATTCAACCCTGATTCTCAACCCCATACTATCCCCAAGTAAATGATTAGGATGAAGCATCCAATAAAACCATTCTAAAAATACTAAAAAACTATGTTAATGATGTTGGTCGTGATTGGAATTTATAGCTAAACCCAACCTTATGGGCTTACTAAACTATTATTTTTACACCTACATGTACCACACTTTTGCCTTGGTCTACGGATCTAAAGAAATCCTACCTATTAAAGTTAAAATCCCATCACTTCGAGTATCCCTGAAAGGCATGGTCAATAATGATGAATATCGAGTATCTATACTTAATGAGCCAGAGCTTCTAGATGAAAGATGTTTCAATCTATTAAAAAATCTCTAGTTTTATCAAAATCGGATCAAGCAAAGCTATAAAAAAAATATCAAGAACAAAATCTTTCAAGTTGGTGACTTAGTACTGAAAGAAAATCAGAAGATCTAACTAAATCAGGATGGGAAGGGGAAGTTTCAACCAAATTTTAAGTCCTTTTATCATAATAGCAAGCTATGGCTCTAGAGCTTATCAATTGGCTACTCCTAAAGGAGAACCTTTAGCTGAATTGCTAAAAAATATCCATCTCAAAATATTTTTTACTGGAGCGCATCAAAATATCCCAAGCCAAAAAGCTAAACAATCAAACAGAAATAAAAAACAAAGAAAAAAAGTAAAGAGAAATAAAATGTCCTTTAAGTGAAAACCACCTTGTGGTGCTTCTAAGACCAGTATCATAGTGACAACCTAGTAAACGGATGCTACTTTTGAATAAGACATGCATCTCTATATATCAACACTATCTAAAGTATCCACCTTATCTCATCCCATAAACGTGTATCCAACCATGGCTCGGTAACTGATCAAATATTGAACATATTACATAATCTCCATCCATCTACCCTAATGAACGTAATATTGTCCAAAACTAGGGGAAACTTCCTAAAACTACTAGCGAATTGGATCCTTGTACATCCAATCACTATCAAAAATATCAAAAATCAAAAACATCAAAAAATTCTAAAAACATTGTAGGTTGTCTCTAGACGAGCTACAATTGAGTCATAAAATAAGAAAAATATGAGCCTTAATGTGTATAACGTAGGCAAGGCCATCATTGATGATCCCCCGAGGCCCTAGGTTAGTCCCCCGAAATAAAAAACATTCAAATATCTTATCTAAATCCAAAAAAAATCATAAATAGTTAGAAAACTCTAAATACAATGTCACTCAATAAAATCAAACTATGATGTCTCTGCATTAATAACATAGGCAAGCCTAATATTTGATCATCCCCTGAGTCACTAGGTCGGTCCCTGTAGGTCCCCCTAATTGTCTCTAAATCTCTCAAAAACAACATCAAATAAATTAGAGAATTATAAAAAGGTCCTATATCCATTGTCACCTATATGTAATAACCTTTCCATTCATAATAAATAAATCATTTCCTTCAATCAACAAGCAAAGCAATTAACAAACAAAACAAGAATCAAAATCAAAACTTTCAAAAGTAAAGATTGAAATGACCGGATCACTATCAGACTATAATAATGTCTAAGTATTAATCGCATACCTATCAGTAATTCATCATCAACATCCTAATGTATGTCTTAATGGATAAAATGTTCCTACAATAGACATCTCTAATGGATAACATCCTGAAACATCAAACAACTATGGAAAGTGATACTACAACATTATTTAACATTTTTATTATCTTATCTTTTTGATATATCTTAATATCACATTCCCAAGATCTCTCGAGGATATTCATAAGGATTTAGAGAGGAAGGAATGCGGATATTGATCATTGATTTCTATTTGTTCTATTTGTTAGATGTTTTGTGATACTATCACGGAAAATACTTTCTTTGTTCTATGTGTGGAAGTTGTTTTGAGGAAATTCGTGTAGCAGTTGCATGTTAGGTATTCCATACCTATCTATGTAATTGATCTGAAATATTTTGAAACTTCTCATTCATACGCTCTAACAGGGTATTTTTATGTTTGGTATGAGCAATAGTATTCTTTGTTTACAAAGTCAAATTCTACGCAATAGATATAAATCCATGTTGGTCATTAATACCCTAGTGAATCATCTATATTTTCTACATCAATAAGGATTGCTAAAAATATGAAGTCTCTATGAAAGAAAATCAAGCTCATCAATAACTAACATCAAATTTCTATCCACATCTAAATCATACTAACACTTCTAACTAACAGCCCCATCCTACATCACAATATCATTAATACCACACACATCTTGCATCCAAAAAATAATCAGCACATGTCATGACCATAATAAAGATGAAAAAAATCATATGCCATATATCAACATTCATCACATATACAATATATCATCATCCATCACATAATATATAAATCATACATCCATCCAATCATATACATGTATTAGAAAAGTACAAAAACATGAACATGTAATCATAAACCATAAACACATATAAGCATCCATAATCATCCATAAACATCTCATAACACATAAAAATCCACATCAAAATATGGCATATCTCATATATCATCAAAAATGGGAATACCATATACATCATAAAGTATCATGTGGGATATCAAAACATACAAAATATATATGAGGCCTCAGCTAGGTAGATGAATGTATATGCAAAATATCATGTCTACACAAGTCTTCGAAGCAATAAATATCAATATTAGATCATAAGAAAATCAACCCTACTAGCAATCCTAAGGTGGGATCTCTAAGTTTGTTGGCTCTATTGAGAAGATGGTTGTGGAATAATAAGAGACCATTGAGGCTATCTCACCAACTGTCCACTAGACTCTACACCTGTTTGAATACTAGGCTCTTCACAACGTGAGTGTCTCTGAGACCTTAGAACAAAGGCCTCATATAGTGTCTAGTAATATGTACACTGTTGCATAATACAATCTTGCTCAACCTAATACTAAGCCATGGGAATGGAGGAAGCTAATGAAATCTCTATAGTTAATCTTTGTTGACGCTCAGTAGCTAGCTTGCTACACCCTTAATATTGGTGTACATCGGGTTATAAATAGTCAGCTTGTGGATATCTTAACTCCTATTTAAGTCATATTATCATTAGTATACTTTTATTTAGTTGTTTAGGTCAGCCTTAGACTTATATAGGGTTATATAAGTCGGCCTAGGTGATATACTAGGCATAAATAGGTATATATAGGAGGTTGTGAGTCTTATTTGATTATCATGTTAAGTATTGTGTTCTTAGTGAAGACTATTGGAGGTACCCCCCTCGAAGTGGATTAGGAGGTTGCCCCCTTGAAGTGGCATTTTATTACCAAGTATTTGCATCATATTTCATATTATATTCTTCTTTTTCAAGTTATTTCATTACAAGTGGTATCAGAGCATGATCTTGGCACTGTAGAGGCAAGGTTTTTTTTCTCAATATTGGAGGTGAATTTGGGGAGAGCATATCTTCTAGATTTTGGTGATTTTTTTTCTGTTTTTTAAAGGGTTTTTGAAGACCACATTAAATAAGCTTAAGTCCATATTTGAGAGGAATTGGAGCATATTTGAGCTAATTATTGCAAACTTAGGGTTTTTGCACAATTTATTTGGAAACCAAATAATTCTCACATACTACCAAATTGGAGTATAATCTTTATTGGGTTTTTGAAGATATTATAGAGGAGTATATAGTAAAAATTAGAGAAATTGGATAAAAATAAGCGAGTTATTGAAAGATTAGGGTTTCCATAAATATCACTCTCAAGGCTACAAATCTGCTTATTTGTTGGAGATTTTTCTAGGGGAGAGGAAACTTGGCCCTAGTAAGTTATAGAAAAAAATTCATAGAATTTAAATTTCATTTGTGTGATTCATTTCAAAATTATTGGCTCCCATCATGATGAGGCCTGCAACAAGGGGCAAAACAAATGTTGTCACACCGGGGAAGACTCCTGATAAGGATGGGGTAACAATAGAGGATGATAATCCTAATGAGGAAATCAGTAAGGTCAAGGAAGAAATTTCCTCAATAAAGATAGATGTGTGTGATCTAAGAGGAGATATATCATATATGTGAAGCATGTTAAGCACCTATATGAATGAACCAAGAAAGGATTTCTTAAGCAGCCAAGGTGAAACTTCTAGGTCAACTCATATTGACACAAATTTTAATACTCCTATGGGATCTAGGAATTTGTTTCCAAAGGTGGATATGCACAAGTTTGATGGCAAGGATCCTCTAACATGGATAAACCAAATGGAGGATTTTTTTAAAGTACATCAAATCCCAAATTGGACAAAAGGTCACGATGGCTTCCCTATATCTAAAACCAGATCAATTTATTTGCTATCATTGGCTTTGTACTCATCGAAGGAAAAATGGTCTAACCGTCTCATGGTCAATTTTTATGGAGGAACTCCAAGCACAATATAGCAATAGTGTGATAGACAACTTCTTCAACTAGCTTGCTAAATTTCAACAAACAGGACCGGTTAAGGATTACATTCATCAATTCCAAAATCTATCCTTAAGAGTGGATACAATTACAAAGGAGAACTTGAATTATTTATTCTTGGGTAGTCTCAAGGATCACATTCAACATGAGGTACGCATGTTTAGTCCTAGCTCTATAAATGAGTCATTTAACTTAGAACATAAGGTAGAGAAGTATTTGATTCCTAAGAAGCAAGGGGCTAATGTGACAAGATTGAAAGGTTATTTTGAACCTTCTCTTCCTCAACCTACTAGGTTGACTCCACAACTAATTGAGGAGAAAAGAGAAAAAAGGGTTTTGTTTCAATTGTGATAGAAAATATAGTCAAGGACATAAATGTAGTGAAAATAAATTGTTCTATATTGAAGGGCCAAGTAAGGAAGAGGAGGAGGAAAAAGTATTAGAGGATGAAGAGGAGTCAAATGAGGAATCAAATGATTCTCAACCAATCATTTATTGTCATGCACTCTCAAGTTTCATTGTTCCACAAACTCTCAAGGTAGTGGGGTTCTTAAAGATGCAGAAAGTAACAGTGTTGATTGACTCAGGTACTACTCATAATTTCATCAACAAAAATTTGGCTACTCGTTTAAATTGTTTTATATATCCAACTCTAGAGTTGCAGGTTTTGATTGCAGATGGTGGTATAGTTAGTTGATTGGGGAAGTGTCATAGCATTAAATTATCCATGGGAGATTATTGACTTGACACCCCAATGTATGTGATATCCATGGGTGTAGTAGATATTGTTCTGGGAGTACAATGGCTTACTACATTGGGAACAATTGAGATGAACTTCCAAGAACTATTCATGAGATTTCAATAAGAAGGAAAGGTAGTAGAGCTAAGGGGTTTGAAGGAAAATCCACCACAAATGGTTAGCTCTCATCAAATGAAAAAGTTGCTTAAGAAAGGAGTGGATGGATTTGTGGCCCAACTATGTTCATTAGAAGTATCTCAATCTAATGCTCCTACTCATCCAAATTTATAAGCAATGATTGATCATCACTCAATTGTTCTTGGAGATATGCCTAAAGGAGTTCCTCCTAAGAGGGATCATGATCATGCCATAAAACTAGTTCCAAGGAGCCAACCACCGAACATCAGACCTTATAGGTACCCACACATACAAAAAAGTGAGATAGAAAAAATTGTTGAGGAGATGCTAGAGGCGGGAATTATCAGGCATAGCCAAAGTGCTTACTCCTCTTCCATGGTGTTGGTACGTAAGAAGGATGAAACTTGGCACATGTGTCCAGATTATAGAGTTCTCAATAGGTACACCATTGCAGATAAGTTCCCTATTCCAGTTATTGATGATTTGCTAGATGAATTGAATGGAGCTATGTATTTTACCAAGTTAGATCTTATATCTGGTTATCACCAATTTTGGATTAAGGAGGAATATAATTGTAAGATAGCATTTCGAAATCATGAGGGTCTTTTTGAATTTTTGGTGATGCCATTTGGTCTTACCAATGCACCATCTACATTCCAAAGTTTCATGAATTCCATTTTTAAGAAGTTCTTGAGAAAGTTTGTATTAGTGTTCTTTGATGATATATTGATTTATAGCAAGACTTCGGAAGAACATTTACAACATTTAGATCAAGCATTAGAAATACTTGAAGATCATAAACTCTATGCTAAGCCATCCAAGTGTTCTTTTGGTCTTAAGGAGGTGGAGTATTTGGGACACATAGTTTCACATGAAGAAGTAAAGGTGGACCCTAACAAAATTAAGGCTATCATGGAATGGCCTATTCCAAAAACCATTAATGAACTAAGGGGTTTCTTAGGATTGATAGGATACTACAAAATATTTTTGAAGAATTATGGTCATATAGCATCACCTCTCACCACTTTATTGAAGAAGGATTCTTTTCATTGGAATGAGTCCACTAATGCAACATTTGAAATATTGAAGGAGGCTATGTGTACAACTCCAGTGCTTGCCACTCTTGGCTTCACAAAGTAATTTATTATGGAATTTGATGCTTCTAAAAATGGGATAGGAGAAGTTCTCATACAAGAAGGGTGACCAATTGCATTTGAGAGTCGCCAATTAAAGGGTAAGAATCAGATAAAACCTATTTATGAGAAGGAAATGCTAGAGATACTTCATGCAGTTAAATAATGGAGGCCTTATCTAATGGGTAGACACTTCAAGGTTAAGACAGATCATGATTGCCTAAAATATTATTTGGAACAAAGATTATCTTCTGAAGAGCAACAAAAATGGGTCACTAATATGTTAGGATATGACTTTGAGATTGTATATAAGAAAGGGAAGGAAAATATTGTGGCAATTGCACTTTCTAGTAAGGATGAGAAAGATGAAGCCTTATTGTGTTCTCTTTCAATATTACAGGAAAATCGGGTGGAAGAATCCAAAGCAGAGTGGCAAAATGATGTTGCGACAAGTAATCTCATCCAGCAATTAAAAATGATCCTAGTACTTCAGACAAGTTTTGTTGGAAGGGAGATACTCTTTGGTATAAAAATCAATTGTATCTTTGCAAGAATTCCACTCTTAAACACAAGATTCTCATAGAACTACATGAGTCTCCAGTTGGTGATCATTCAGTATTTTTGAAGACATATCATCGAGTCAAGAAATATTTTTTTGGGAAGGGCTAAAAGGTGACGTTCAAAATTTTTTGGCTGAATGTTTGGTTTGTCAAAGGAATAAAGGGGAGATGATTAAGATACCAGATCTCTTATAGCCCTTATCTATTCCTAGCCATCATTGGGAAGAGGTATCCATGGACTTCATCACAAGGGTTCCCAAATCCAAAGGTCATAATGTCACCATGGTAGTAGTTGATCGCCTCACTAAATATGCTAATTTCATTGCATTATCACATCCTTTACAACAAGTACAGTGGCAAAATGTTTTTTGGAGAATATTCAAAAGCTACATGGTACACCTAAGGTTATTGTCAATGATCGTGATCCTATCTTCACTAGTCACTTTTGGAAAGATTTATTCTCATGTTTGGGTACTCAATTGTCTCATAGCTCTTCATACCATCCTCAATCAGATGGGAAAACTGAGGTTGTTAATAAGTGTTTGGAAGGATATCTACATTGTTTCACTTCTGAGAAACACACTCTCAATTGGTAGATTGGATACCACTTGTAGAATGGTGGTATAACATGTCTTTTCATAGCTCATCAAAAATGTCTCCATTTTTGGAGCTTTATAGATATCATCCTCCTTCCATCACATCATCATTAAAGGTGTCACCGAGATTTCAAGTAGTAGAGGACCACTTGCTTCATCAACAACAGGTACTTTCAAGGCTCAAGGAGAATTTATCCATGACACAAAATTGAATGAAACAACAAGAAGACCAACATCGTAGCAAAAGAAGTTTTGAAGTTGGCAATTGGGTCTTCTTGAGATTGCAACCTTATAAGCAAATCTCATTGAAGAACCAAAAAAAGAATAATAAATTGTCACCAAGGTATTATGGGCCATACCAAATCATGCAAAGGATTGGTAGTGTTACCTACAAGCTAGAGTTACCACCAACAACAAAGATACATCCAGTTTTTCATGTCTCTTATTTGAAGAAGGTAATTGGGCATAATATTCCAACTCAAACAACACTACCAGAGCTTGATGAAGAAGGAAGAATCATTTTGGAACCAGAGTGCATCTCGTCAAACACACACAAAGAAGTTGAGGAATAGAACTCTCACCGAGTATCTCATCCAATGGAAGAATTTACCAGTTGAAGATGCCACATGGGAGGATGATGAGTTCATTCAAAAGAATCCACACTTGATTAGCGTTGAGGAAAATGCTTATTTGAAGAGGGGGGGCATGCTACGCCCTTAATATTGGTGTATATTAAATTATGAATAGTTGGCTTGTGGATATCTTAACTCCTATTTAAGTCATATTATCATTAGTATATTGTTATTTAGTTGTTTAGGTCAGCCTTAGACTTATATAGGGTTTTCTAAGTCATCCTAGGTGATATCCTAGGCATAAATAGGTATATATAGGAGGTTGTGAGTCGTATTTGATCATCATGTTAAGTATTGTGTTCTTAGAGAAGACTATTGGAGGTATCCACTTGAAGTGGGTTAGGAGGTTTCCCCCTCGAAGTGGCATATTATTATCAAGTATTTGCAGAATATTTCATATTATATTATTCTTTTGAAAGTTATTTCATTACATAGCTTATGCCTCAAACCATCTCACTCCCACTGGATACCATCTCACTTTATAGTAATAATAGCCACTAATCCCTCTATAGCCTACCTCTAAGAAATCTTGACATCTTGCTCTCTAATACAAGCATCCCTATCCATAGTCAATTGGGCTATCTAAGTTGTTTCTACTACATCCCCCTATGGGGGAGGACCTTGTGGTACTTAATGCTCCTAACATTTTTGGTCCTATTATTGTTGATGCTACCCATCATCCTACCCCCAGACCTTGTCTACATGCTCAATAGCGATGCATAGACTTTGACTATCCCCTCTCCTCCTAGTAATATCAATCACCCTCTTGACCTATCCCATGACTGGCCTAGTACTAGCATGATCTATAAACCATAATGGAACATGGAGGGCCCACCACTAATCATAATCTTGAGTAGTACCAGGATCTAATAAACCTATTTCCCATCCCCATTTGAATGGGGCAAGTCATCTAAAATCTACAACAACATCAATGGATGAGAGTTTCATCCCCCACACCCTAACCTCTTGCGTTGTCCGCTTGAACCATGCATGGTAATCATTTGTTAAATAGGTATATCTCTCTTCAAACTGGCAGAGAACTTGATCAAGAAGGTACCACTCTAGAATAGTATCCACATGGCCTATAAGCCACCAATTCTATTGGAAAAATTGAAACTACTCCATGTCATCATGTCAAGCATCATAGCCTAGCCATGGCCTCCAAATGAACTTGATCATGTCAATGAAAACACCTCTCCAGTAGTGTAACCTATTTTTGATGGGTGTTTTATACACTTTCTAAATACAGGCAATGCACAAGTGCACTACCTCTCCTGAAAGGAAATCTCCAACAACAAGTTGCTGAAAATTACCCCAAGGTCTCTCGGGTGTCAGGTCATGACAAGATTGGAATATCTCAGTGGTTTGAATGTGGTCCTACTAGTAATAACATGACAAACTTATGTGATTTAAGCTAGGAAGAATTGGTTCTTTAATAAAGTTCTTGAGATGGTAAGTTGTTGCACAATTATTGTAGGTTCGAACAATAGTCTAAACTCATATTTTAACTTCAGCTTTGGCTTTACAATGTACAATGAACCTTGTTCAAAGTCACTAAAAAAAATGAAAAGGGGGTAGGGAAGTGAAGAGGTTCCTGGATCTGAAACTAGCAATGAACAATGATAATGGAGGTTGCTACAGTGGGCCAGCCTTCCCAAGACTTAGTTCTACTTAACCAAGAAAGTCTACAGTATCATGAAACTAGTGCAATCTTCTAAGGTCTGTATATTTTAGCTTTTCATCCAACATGAATATGAATAAAGATATGATATTTAAGTGCAGCAATAATATACAGTTCAGACTAACTTTACACAGCTGTATACCATCAATATGTAGCAAAAAGTATGAACTAAAAAGAGGTCAGCACTATAGCAATCTCTAGCATCAATGAACAGTATTAACTAATCTACTAAAATAAATTGAAACACATAGAACAATAAAGTAAATCTACTCAAATTCACTAACTATGAGAAGAAGAATCATGCAACATGAAGTTGCAACTCAAGAATCCACCAAATCAATGAATTTTTATTAACATTCCAACAACATGTCTTTACAACAACTCAACTCTCTCTTGAAAATGAGAGGAGGCCACCTATTTATAGTTTTCCAAAAGTGAAATGTACGGCCAGGATTTAATTTCATTGTGTGACCTAGATTCATTTTACATTAGGGTTTCACCTACCCCCAAATATATAGAAATTTAAAATTACATTTTATCTTTTAAGTATTTTGTCTTCTTGTGGGGCAGCACTGTAGCTCTTTTGTCTCCTAGTTGATTATTGTTTTTCATGGCTACACTGTGAGTAATTCATCATCTATGATAGGATTTCTAGACTCCTTTTGTGACGTGGCATACTCTACGAATTTCTCGATCAATGCTTTGAGCTTATCCTACTCCATTATATCGGATTGGATTACCTGAAATGTCAATTTCTTTGATCGGCCTATGATTTTCTCCTAATTCTCCATGCACTCAGGCATAGCCTTGATTATTTTCTTGGACTGAATAGAGGCATTGGTGGTGAATTCCATGAAATCTATTGTTAGCACATCTATTGATCCCGTCTCCATCTTCTTAAGGAAATACGACTTGATCTTTCCTGCATTGAGCTCAAGGGTCAACATCTCATAATCTGTCATTAATTTGAGATAGTCCTTAGCATCCATCCTGTGTTCCTTAGCCCATGCTAAATCGAACCCTACCTCATGGAATACCTGCTCCAAGACCTCCCTTCTATGGTCCAAGCTCATTTTCC
The DNA here is from genome assembly GCA_007115665.2 of Sequoiadendron giganteum. NCBI lineage: Eukaryota > Viridiplantae > Streptophyta > Pinopsida > Cupressales > Cupressaceae > Sequoiadendron > Sequoiadendron giganteum. Next base: position 352,852,125 of record CM021104.1, on the reverse strand, counting down.
AGGTCTCTACGAGCCACTGATCAGCCTTTACCAAACCTAACTCCTTTTCCCAAAATTTATTGGGAATCTTGAGGATTGCCTCGATCTTTGGATAAGTGATCCTATAAAGTTCCACGAAGCCCTGGAGAATCTTCTCAATCCCCTCCAATTTTTTTTTTGCAACTCCTAAAACTTATTTATTGTTCGGATGGCGTGATCGATTCCCATAACACCTTTATAGATTACACATCAAAACTCATCTTCAGTAGCTTTGATCCAACTCTTTCTCTTCTCTAGTGTACTGATATGTTCTTCTAACAACAGCAATGGGGTAGATGATGACATGGTGGGGAGCTCCTCATTTGATGACCATTGTTGAATATAGGTTGTCAGATCCGCAACCTATGCCTTTAGCTCCTTTTGGAGGTTTTATCTTTGTGCATTTGGTGCATGATGGTGGCAACGGATCCCTGAAGATGGTTAATTTTCTACTCTCTAGTGGTTGTCCCCAAATCAAAGGTAGAAATATTATAGATGACCCCTTCCTCACCCATCACTGGGGTGGCAATTTGCACTATCCTGGATCCAGATGCATCCATCGTCAGATGAGATTTGACTCTTGGTTTCTTTTCCTTCTTTGTGTTGATTTGGGCTCGAGCCAAGATGCCTTCCAGCCTTGCCTTTAAATCTACTAGGGCCTAAGTCTTCTTCTCCATTTGCATCTCGATCCATTCAAGAATCTGATATTCCCTTTCTGGTGATTCATGACCACTTTCTTCCTCACGGGTGTGTTGGATTTGCATTTCCTTGCCACCTAAATTTTCTTGCTCTGGATTCTCTCCTTCTTCCTCATCTAAATATTGAATGCATATTGTCTCTTTCCTTGGGGATTCAGTAGCTATATTCTCTTTGGGGTTGTCCTTCCCCTCATAATTTTTCTCTTCTTCTTCTTGTGCATGCCTATGTTCATCATGGCGTTCCATTTCTGGTCCTTTTCATGTTTCAGCCTTTTCTTGAGGCTTATCTTCTTCTTTCCTTTCTTTCTCCTCCTCCCCTTTTTTCTTTAGAAGGAGGTATCTCTTTATCATGCTTGGGGCTTATATTTTTCTCCTATGTTGGAGGCTCAATGTCCTCCATTTCTTCATCAATATCTATCTCTTCAATGGTGGGCTACTTCTCAACCTCCTCTCCAACATCTTTGAATTGTTAGGCCAACTCTTTTTCGAGCTCAGGATTAAAATTCTCTACAATATACTTTGCACTTAGCTCCTCAACATCTTCCTTGGAGGATTGTGTTTCCTCCTCCTCATGGACTACTTCTTCAATCACAAAATGTTGATATGGGGGTGCTCATGGTAGTCGTTCTCCTCTTCTTCTATTTTCTTGCTTGATTCTTTTTGTTGCCTATCCAATTCCTCAGAGATTTGAATTGTTTCCTCCATCATAGGGGGCTCAATTAGAGGAGGAGAGATGGGGAGGCCAGTTATAGCCTAGGCCAGGATGGCTTGCACTACAGGGTTTGCAAACATTCCATAAAGCTTTGAGGGAATATTTTGCATGTACTTGGAAAAGGCTTCTAGGAGGATAAGAGTGGGCATTGGCATTGTTACAGTAGCTAGTGGGAGGGTTGATGATGGAGAAATGGATGAGGAAGAGAGTGGGGAAGTGATGGCAGATGAGGAATCTATAGCTATGATCTAAGCCACATGAGAATTAGAGGCAAGGTGAACTGAAATGTCCATTACGGGTGAGGAGGTGGCAACCATTGCCTGTGAAGCAGGTGGAGGAGTAACAGTGGTAGCAGTAGCTGCAAGTGGGGCAATAAGCATTATAGGTGGAGACTTTGGATGTTTGGCCACTTGCTCCCCTCCTTGATGGAGTGGGTCCTCTTAAATAGTGGGCATCCCTATGAAGCTGCCCGATCTCCTTGATTTTTTTGAAGTTTCAACTTATGAAGCCTTCCCTGAAGACTCCTTCAGTTTGGTTTGATGCTCTGTAGCCTCCTTTCTCTTCTTAGGCTATGTATTTGGGAGAGATGTTGAATTCTCTCCAGTTGGAGAATCATCGGCACAGACACTGTCAGACTCACCTTCTATTGTATCTTTGAGTTCCCCATATGTTAGGGTCACTCCTTGCAGCTTTAGTTGATAAATCTACCCATCAACCCATTGTCTTGTCCTTGCCTCAACAGGCTTTGTTAGAATGTCGAGGTCATTGACCTCTTCTTCGTTCCAGTCAATTAACATAAGTGGTAGGTTGGAAATAGTGTTATACCTTGGATCCACTACGATTTTTTCTTCTTCAACTACTTGTTCTGGCATTGGAAATAATTTCACTATCTTGACGAAGTATGTCGTCATGTGCATGTATTTCCACATACGCACCTCCTTGTCATCTTTGCAGTTGGCCCAAAAGTCTTCAACATTATGCAAGTGGGTGTGTTCAAGTCTGACCCTCTTATTAGTCCTTCCATATGAATCCATTCATGGTCGGGCAGTGTGGAGCCCCAAGTTGTATTCATTCATCTCCTTATCAGAGTACTCTGCATACTGGGATGTGTGAATTTCATACATTCCTTAGCCAAAGGAGAGAGGATAAGGGATCCCCGCTCTATGCTTGTCACTCAAGAGGGTGTATGCTCATTGCATCTATTGAGAGAGTTCAAGCAGTGTCAACCAGTCATTTGGGTATTGGGGTAGCTTATATGGTTTCTCAGAGAAACCCTCATCTCGAATATAGGTGAACTTTGGAAATTGTATGAATAGGAAGTCGAACCAACGGATGAAAGTGCTAATGTTGTGTGAGACTCTTCTTTTAGGGTCACCCCTAAGCATTCTGATGATATGCCTATAAAGGCGTCATTGACTCTATAGTAATCCTTCTTGAAATTATTATATTGGAGATAAGGGTACTTGTCATACACCTTTAGCTCCCTTTCTGGAGTTGGATTTGGTGCCACAAATAATCCCCTATATTGGATATAGTCAGAAAGCAAGTAGACTAGGTAAAAATCCATATAGAACCATGAGGTTTTCTATACTACCATGTATTTCTCATGCAAGCAGTTGCTAATCATTCCAACCCAGTAAAACTTAGTGTCCCCTTAGATTACTTCTTCTATAAAATACAGCATCCTTTCCTAAAAGAAGGCCGCAGTTGGCAGGCCCATAGCTCTACTCAAAAGGCTTACCAAGTCATGGTAATCTTTGTAGAAATCATTTCAGAAGATATCCTGGGGCACTTTATTAGTGCTAACCCTCTTTTCCTTCAGCCAGTACTAATTGATGAGTTTTATTGCAGTTGAGGGGATCAACATCCCACATTTTCTTACGATATTCCTTAGGCATATGGGATATGTACAGGATCATGATGGCCCAAAAAGTGGTGATATCTAAGTGATATGATGGCCCATGTGGCTAACGACCTTTTTTTTACCCAAAATTGATGAAACGAAAAGGGTTTTTAGAGGAGATTCTTAGATTTCCACCAATATAAATTATGCTTTACTTTGAATTTAATAAATAATTATTAGTCATTTTCTATCTGAATTATGACTAAAGTCCTGATTGATAGGTTGATTGAAAAAAATCTATAGATTTCAAATAGTATCACATTTTTTGAATCCAAAACATGCATCACATTCTATGATTCACATACTATAGGATTAAAAAAAAAAGATTTGAATTTCATGAAGTTTTGACCAAGTTAAGGTGGTTAGACATAAAGTTTTTATATTTTTTAAAAGCTGTAATAAAAAATCATAATTAATTGTTCACTTGGAAAAAAATTACAAAAAAATATGCATCACATCGGGACATGAGTCCCCTACTTATATCTAAAATCTTATAAAAAAATATTATCATTTTATTGTGGTTAGGGTGGTCAGAAAGACACCTACTTCTTATTTTTTCCCTGAAAGTTAAGTACTACTGCATTGAAATTTCAATTTTTCACCAAATAGATTTTTATTTTTTAAAATAAACCTAGTAGTTTAGAAACTACATTAAATTTTCTACAAATTCTAGTCTTACGTATTTTTGAAATAATATAGATTAATTATTCAAATTTTTACATCAAGTTTCCTAACTCTGATTTTTTGAATTTTATTGCCACTTAAGGGCCTATTTTTTCCATGATGATCCTGCACATACCCGATCTCCTCCATCTCGTTGAAGGTAGGGATGTGAAAGGTCCTCCCTATTGACTTGGCGGATATGTTAGCCAATACATTCCCATCTCTGTCCACTATTCTTTTTGTATCTTCTTGATATGCCTCACTACAAGCCATTACAAGCTCAGGGTCTATGAGAGATGATGGGAATTCAATAGCCTTGACCAATCCACTACCTTTGATCCTTCTAAAAATTTTGGTTGTAGGGTTGAGTCATACCCTTTGCTTAAATTCATTGATGTCAACATGTCCCAGATTGGTGTTTGAGATCTCCTTCTAGTATGTGGTGACCTTTGAATTTAGGGGTTCCCCTTGGAACTTATATCTCATTTGGTCCTCATCCTCTTTACCCTAGGGTGCCTTGGCGATCTTCTTCCCTTTTTCTTTCTTTGCAGTTGCCCCTAAGGATCTAGTAGCCGGCTCCATAAATCCTGCAAAACAGAAATGCAGTAAGCATATTCATACACTAAATGGGGGAGTGTCAGTTAAATCCTATGAAATAGTCATTAGATCAAATAATTCATGCTTAAAGATCATAAAAACCTCCAAAAATCATCTTGTGTCTTTTTCCTGGAGGAGATTGAACAATGTGGGCCCAAGGGTGTAGATTTCCCTAGGCTGGCAATTGTTTTGGAGGCTCTTCCATTGAGAATGAAGCTGGCAAGGTGGCATCCTTCAAGTGGCATCCCATAATGTAGGACCCACAGGATTGAAGGATGACAATCACCATGTTGTTTAAACTTTAAGGGTGTGCGCCAAAAGGTGTAGAAGGACGTTAGGTGTCAGCTATTCGAAATATCAGTGGGATGGAAGTCCGGTAGGGGAGGACTGCATGGTCAGGTTTGTAGGAGTTAAGTGCATTGATTGTTTCACCACTAGACAACCAAGAGGAAAAGGCAGGGTCAGGTCCTACGTAGCAAGCAGACGTAGATCAATGTCTACCTAAAAATGATGTGAGCAAGGTGGAGATCTGCGAACGGTGGCCCGCATGGGATGGTCCACAAAGGGAGGTCAATCCTTAACCATTTTACACTTTAAACTAATCAGTGGCAGCAGGTTTGAGGTCCGCAAGTGGGAAGGATGTTATCCTTTCACAATTTTGAGTTAGCCATTTTGGAACAATGAAAGGTCGGCGAAAATCCTTAAAGGGTGGCACACATTGAATTTGCTTTGATTGTGGGCTCTGACGGCAGTTGGGAGTGGGGGGTCCATCGAGCGGATGGTCATTATGTGAAGGTCATTTGGAATGGTGAAGCCCGAGCAGAAGTACATGGATGGAAGTCCATGAGGTGAACCCCACACTAGGTCAAGACTTAGTCATTTTCATGAAATCTAAGCTTGAACAGTGCTCACAATTGTGGGATCCGAAGGGTGGAGGGGCATGATCAGATGGTTGTTTTGGAATGGCGGAGCCTAAATAGAATCCCACAGATGAAAGTCCACAGAATTCAACCCACAGAGAATTCAAGACCCAAGTTTTAAGCCCATTTAGGTGTCAACCGCAGAGGCGAGACCCGAGCATTGGGAGGGTGCGACCCTATTGTCATTCAAAGTGATGAAGCCTAGAGGTAGATTGCATACAGAGGTCCACACTTGCAGACCTGAGGAGGTCAGAGGGTCCACTCTTTGAGACTTACAAAATATTGTAAGGTTTGTAATGGCCAAGCGGAGGGGGCATCCCGCAGATGTGGGCCCAACATGAGTGATTTCCATTTTCAAGAGTTTAAACATTTTGTGAGGGAAAAGGATGGCGACGGGAGGGTTGTGAGCCCGAAGGGCATGAACATCAAGCCCAAGAATAGTGGCAAGAATGATCGGTTCTGCCAAACCCAGATCGTTGTTTTTAAAGGATTTTTCAAGTTTTTAAAATGTGGGTTTCATGTGAAAGGTGTTTCTCTACCTAATTTCATCATTTTATCAGGCAATTCTTAATCATTTTCAGATTTTAGGAAAAATATACATGGTGAAGGGTGACGAAAAAATTACCTTAGATTCTTGCATGACTGCTGATGAAAAAAATTGGTGACAATGCTTGAATCGGCAAATGCAAGGCACGGGTGAGAAGGTGATGAAGCCAAGAGGCCCTGACACGTTTCTACAAAGGAATGTTTGTGAAAATGAAAGCTCAAGTTGAGCTATTTATAGAAAATTTGGCATTTAATACCCTTCATAAATGCAGGTAGGGTGGTAGCCATGGTTGGTGATCAGTCATTTTGAAAACGGCGGTGAGAACGGTGAAGTCTACTAAGCAGATAGTAGTCAAGTGTTGGTTGCTCAGGCAATTAGCGATGAAAAGGGAAAACCAGACTACGGGTCCCACGGGGTGAGAGGAAGTCATGAGAAAGTCATTTGGAATAGTGAAGGCAGTAGGGAAACATGCATAGGGTGAACCTGCGCTAGCTGGAGGACGCAAGTTTTAAAGATCCAAGGCAAACAACCAAGGAAATCCCATGAAGACTGAAGACTTTGAAAATTTTAG
>CM021104.1:352697032-352845396 GCA_007115665.2 Sequoiadendron giganteum | reverse complement strand
GCAATGACCGCTTCTAGCTCTTCCAATTGCTCAATCAAATTATTAATAGCCTCTTGGATCTCATCCTTATGTTTACACAAAAAGCTAGTTCTAAAATAGAGTATACGAGAGGTTTTTCCAATAAAATCTTTATTCTCCTCCTCAAGTATGGATTGTTCAAGAAGATTAGCTAAAGGTAATGCATTAACCTTCTCCAATTTCTGATTGTATTCTTTATACTATTCTTCTTGTTTCTCCAATGCTTCAATGTATTGATGCATCTCTTTTATTAACCCTTCTGTGTCCTTGTAGGCTTCAAAGCCTTCAACCAAAACTTCTCCCACTTCTCGATCTAAATTGTCTACCCATCGGTCGACCATCTCCACTTTACCTCTTACCTGCACCAAATCATCTACCTCATTTTTGCTTAACAAAACAGGAGTCTCAATGGTCATTGCCTTTTGTGATCTCAAAGAGGAAACACTCTTCAAGAATGAATGCGGTTGATCCAATTGAGCCTTAAGCTCATCCTTCTTTTTCTTATCCTTAATCATTCTTGATTTGGTTGTTGAAGCCACTACATCAATCAAGTTCATTTGTTGATTCCTAGTGGGCCTTCCTAAGTTGACAATACTCAACTGATAATATGTTAACTACATGTCCCCTACCTCCTTTTCTATCATTGGCATGGCACATTCAACAACAATCTCTCCTTTATCTGTGAGTCGGGTAGAATGTAGAATCTTGGCCTTCTTTTTAGACCTCTCCTGCTCAATTCCTTTCATCATGTCCTCCCAATTGAGAGGTTGTGAAGGGGTTACTACCCTCTTCTGCAAGTCCGTTTTTAGCTATGTAGGAGCACTTGGAGCAGTAGTCATCATAAAGGAAGAGGGAGTAATAACTGTAGAAGGTGGCTACAAATTTACCTAGGATTGAGAGTCAACCCTTGCTTTCTCTTGTTGTTCTTGTAGTATATGCATCTGCACAAGCTTTTTAGCCTCTTCCCTATCCTTTTGTTCTTTCCTTTTCTTATATTCCTCTTCTTTTCTTAACCTCTCTTCCTCCAACTGATTTCTCTCTACTTTTTCCTTTTCCAACCTTTCCTTTTCTAATTCTTACTTCTCTATTCTTTCTCTTTCTAGAGCTTCCCTTTCTAATTTCTCTTTTTCTAAAGCCTCTAGCTTTTCCTCTTCTAATCTTTCCACTTCCAAAGTCTTAAGTTTTTCTACCTTTTCTTCTTCTTCTTGTTGCTTCCTAACCAGCTCTGCAGTATCTTTCTCTTTTTGCAATCGTACTACTTCTTCTTCCTTTTGGCGAGCTTCTTCTGCAAGTTTCAACCTAGCAATCAATATTTATTTCTCCCTTCGGTTTCTTGCTTTCTCTTCCTCAAGATCATGGATCTTTTGTATCAACTCTAACTTATCATTCTCTTCCTTTATCTTGAGATCTTGTTCTTGTTGCCTTCCTTGTTTTCCAATTAACTGTTGCCTTTTCTTTCACTTGTTTGGCTTTCAATTGTTGCTAGTGCAGTATACAATCAGCTTGTACCTTGGCTTCCATTTCATTTTGTTTCTCCACTACAGCCCTTGCATTAGAATCTCTTTTCACATCTTCAAACAGCTTCCATTGATCTTCATGTGTTAAAATCTGCTCAATATTCTCCTCTGAAGGCATGTTCTCTTGCATATCTTTCTCTGACAGAGTCTCATTTGAATCTGTCTCAACCTCCAGAATTTCCTCCTCCACTTCTTTTCCCTTTCCAGCTTCAGCCATGCTATGAAGAGCTCCTTGAATTTCTTTACTCCTTTTCCTCATAATTGGGACTTGTGTAGATGATTCACCTAATGTAGGTGTCGAAACAATAGATCTTACTGGAACATCCCCTTCTTGTGCTTCTTCTTCATCATCCACCGCCTCAAGTTCTATCTCTTCGATGTATGGAGGTATCCCTTACCCTTTTTAGGGGCTGGTTCTTGAGGAGCTTGAGTTTTTTAACATTAACCATTGCACACTCCTATCCAATATTGTCCTTCCAATCTTCTTAATATCAATTATTTCTTCAACATCCCAGTCAATTGGATCCAGGCTCTTGGTGCCAATGTTCAATGCTTCATAGGATGGATCCAATACAATTCCATCACCCACCAATGTGTCAAGAATGTTTCCTTTAACACCTAGCTCTGACATGAGTGTGACAGGCAATCTTTCATAGTTCTTCTTTCTTAAATCAAACTCATCTTGCCGATCACTCCAAAAGTATTCTAACAAATTGAAATGTCTGGTAAATACTAAAGGCAACAAAGCATACATCTTACCCTTCGGATCAAAACACTTACGAGCTGTGTATAATCCCAATTTCAACTGTATTAATTCATTACAGACCACCTTTGCTCCTACCAAGTGTTGACAACCATACTCACCCAACTTCATGGGAAACTTATGACACCCAGTTTTATGTTTGATCCCAAACCAAGCATTAACTCCAAGAGCTTGATACACAAACTCCATTAGCACTATCCTATTATTGCGGCATCTTGGAAGCAAATGTGGATGGCCTTCAAAACTAGCCAACCTGAAGTATGTAAATTTGGGGTACTGGATGTACCAACATCCCCATTCAGCAATGAATGCCATGACTTCTTGACTCAACCGGTATCCTGCATCTCCATTCAATTGGTTGATGATCACATATAAAAATGCATCATTGACTCTTCTTAAGTGAGTCTTAGCAACTTGAAGGGACAACTGATCATAATGCTCCCATACCTTCTTCTATCCATCCAAGGCTCCCATTATGCCTACTATGTTCAAGCCTAGGAAGATACCTAATCTGGCTACTGCATATACCACATAAGATGTCATAAAGAAACACTTAGTGTTTCTAATGTTATTTAGTTGATCATGGATGGCATTTGACACAATCATTGGCCAATCCAACTGATAGTCACCTTGTAAGATTATTTGGATGAAAGGAAACATCCATTCCTTGAAGTGGAATGTATCCCTCTTCCCAAACACCCTGGATAGCATTAGTATTAAATCTGATGTTTCCTTCTTGAAATATACCCTCTTAGGTTGGTGTGCAAGCTTGGATAGAGATTTCTTTTCTATTTTCAGCCAATTCTTGTTCAAATGAGACCTATTGGAGTACTTATACTTACTATATTTCTCCAAGGCCTCTGCCTCATCCAACTGCACCAAGCTCTTAGGATCCAGGACATTAAATAAACTTTGAAACATCTGAGGAGTAAGATCAATGATCACCCTATTCTGTGAATCCATGCATAGTCTTGTAGCAGGATTGTAGGCACTGGTTTTTGTTAAAATCAACTCTGAGCATTGGACTGATAAAGGGAACACAGTAATATGTGCCAAGCTAGAATCAACAATCCTTTGCGTCCTTCCCATTAGATTTTCTTGTTCTGCAGAGGTTTCTCCATGTAACTCCTCAAAATTGTACTGGCCTAAGTTCGTATCAGTGATGTCTGACCAGTCTAATTCTACCTTGCTCACCTTCACCATCGGACTCCTGTGATTATACCTCAAGGTATAAGGCAATTGTTCTGGTTTTAACTTCTTTGGTTTTGGTGCTGCCTTTGATGTTCCTACAGGTTGATTCCTTCGAGCAGCTTCCCTTGATGTTCCTGACATCCTTCAACTTTCCTATAAGCAAAACCTCTAATTAGATCTTTAGATATCACCACAAAACATGCTCAAAAAGCCATACCTTTCATATATGCACCGGAGGTGGAACCAGGCAGAAACTCAATCTAAAACAGTTTCTTTTCACAACACTGCCGAACTCGGAGCCAAAACCAATATAGATACTTCACTAACAATAAACGGGCTCGGAGTCAGAATCAGGAAGGGAATCGGAACCAAGATCGGAATGAAAAAGGGATTTCATTTTCTTCATATTTTCATATTTTCGTATTCCATCTCCATTCTGCCTCCACTTCCGACTAGGTCATCGTTAAAAAGACTTCTTATTATACGCGGAGTCGGAAACAGGATGAAAAGGAATCGATAACTTTTGTAAAACATAATTCTCAAGTTCGAAGTCGATTCTGATCCCGTCTTCGCCTAGGTTGATCATGACGTCATCAAAGATTTTATTGATTTAACCTATAACTCCATGACTAAAACCAAGGTTGTATTAGATGAAAAAGAGGCTTTAAAAACACTATACTCATATGACCATGGGGAACGACTGAATCCTAGGGTATCATATTTTAATCATTTAAAAGTGATCACTAAAATACACGAAACCCTAATCTAACAAACACGATAAAACTAACAAACACGATAAAACTAGGGCACGAATTTTAAACCTTATGATTTTACCAGATTAAATGCGACAAAACCCTAAGTAAAAATGAGATTCAATTAACCCTAACTCACTATAAATCTCTCACTGTAAATCTCTAATCTACCTCACTATAAATTTCTAATCTACCTCACTGTAAATTTCTAATCCAACCAATCACCATTTAAAACCTAAACTTAATCTAACTCACTGCAAAATCAAAATAACACGACGCAATCATGAATAAAACGTGAAAGCGACCATGCCCTAAAATAGAAAGAACTAAAAATAAAAGCCAAAAGAAACGAGAAATCAACCAGACAAAAAAAATAAAGCACTCATTCAAAGAAGTATGCCAAGAATCATGAACTTGTTTAAAATGAAACGATAAAAACAACAAGATTCCAAACACGAGCAAATATAAAAAATTCAACAGTAAAAGAACAAAGAACAACAACGATAAGAAACCCTACCTCAAAAACAAAAGAAACCAGCTAACCTTCTGAACTGATCCACAAGCAATAATCTTCTACTCCTTCAATCGATTCGCTCAAATGAACTCTGTCACTTCTCTTCCTTGCTCTTTAGGTTTTTTAACAATGATAATAATGATTCGTTTAATCCTTAACGATGGTAAAAATGAGGATTTCTACCTACATGAGCAACTATCATTAATGCATTAAAACGTAGTTAAGGCGGAGTCAGAACTGAAAGAGAACCAACACTTCTCAACAGTGCAACTTCAGTCAAAAAGTCAACGATCCATAAAGACGGTGGGGGTGGAATTGAAATGGAAACTGATTCGAAACTTTTAAGAAATTTCCAAACTGCATTCCAATTCTGGTTTCGGGTCCACCAACTAAACACAAAACAAAACCAAACATAAAAAGTGAAACAAAAGATCGACATAATAAAACTAAACAAAAAGACAGACAAAAACCAAAAGCCAAAATAGCGGAGGTGGGAGCGGAATAATTATGATTTTTCCATTTTTGATAAAAGACCAACTTAACACCCACTTCGGCTCTGGCTCTGCTTAAGACAAAAAAAAAGACACAAATGAAAGACTGTTGGGATGGGAACCAAAACAAGTTTGAAAAAGAACTTTCATAACCTGATTCAGATCCGGTTCTGGTTCCGACAGAGAAACCAAAGAAAAACAAAGTATTGGCAAAACAAGACTCCAAACTTTGTTTCAAAAACAACTAAAAATAAAAACAACAAAGGGGGACCCATTTTGACCAAGGAAAAACATGGGGTGGTTATGCAAGGCATAACAAGATGTTGATGTGATCTATTAAATAATATTTAGATTTTTTAGTAAATTTCTCCATGATCTAATTGTTATGTTATGAATGTTCTCTAATTAAACAACTATGTCTTCGTAAATGTTACATTTTTTTTTTAAGTGTAATAATGTTAAATTAGATGCCCTTGTGATCTAATTAAAAATTAAATGCATATAATGATTTGATTTAACACAACACACATGATTGAATAGAATGCAAAATAAAGTAATAATCCAAGTAAATGAACATTTATCCATAATAATTCAAGACACACAAAAATATTTGTCAAGAATGAAGCAATGTGAGATAAAATAGAAAACTATTTACTTAATCTGACATGCTTTAAAATACATACTATTCAAAATATTGATGTAATATCTATGTAAATGTGCAATTTTGATAGGTTATTTTAAAGGTGTACTATCCATTTCTTTAATTTTATATGCTCTAGACGCATAAACTTCATCAATGTAAAAGGGTCCTAACTAATTCAAGCTAAACTACCCTTTTCAATCAAGAGGAGCATTAACATTCCATTGATTTTAAACAACACAAATCTCCTTTATTAAAAGAGTGAGGAATTACATTATCATTATAATGACATTGTATTCCTTTTGGAATAAGCTTGGAGATGTTCAAGAGAATTTATGTATTGTTCATCGAGCATTTCAAGTTGTAAAAAATTTCTCTATAAATTTTATCCTCAATAAGGCCCCTAAGAGAGATTCTCAAGGAGGGAATTTCTACTCTAATGGCATTATTGTGTCTGCACCATAAACAAGGTTATATGGTGTGTTTCATGTAGATGTACGAATAATTATGTGATTGTTGAAAATGAAGGTAATATTGTAGCTTAAAACTTGTAAACCTATGTGACTGTAGATTTAATTAAGTGTTCTTCGTCACAATTCTTTGTGTATGATTATTTTGTCTAGATCAATTTTACCAATTATAGAAAGAGACAAAATATTGTAGAAGAATGAGACAAGAAGATAGAAGTGACACATCATATATGTGGAGAAACGCTTGCAGGAAAAAAACTCTACCAAAATCAATAGTTCTTGTATTATTTAACCTTAGAATAAGATTATAATAACACTATATCAACCCTTAATTGATATGATTCTTTTCCTTCAAAAATATTTCTTCAATACTTGCACAAAACTCTCATACACTTTCTGTAGCACAAGCTATCCATACATTCCATGTGACCAAGCATGAATCCACACACCCCATGTCATGCTTCAAACCCTCGCACATGCACAAGCTCAACCTGATAACCCTGCTTCAAACTTTGATGCAATCGCTACAATAAATAGATAATTAATGAGCATGTAAAATCATAAGAGTTATCAAATAAAAGAGAATAAATCTCCTCACAAAACACCATGCCTATATTGTGCAAGTAGATTTCCACACTGTAACATGAAGCCAAAACCAAAGTCTCCTTAATTTAGGTGCCCCAAACTGAACACTTAACTAAAATTTGGTCATGAAGATATCTTGTAAACATCACCTCAAATTTGGTGCCCAAGAATGGGCCCACTTAATTGAGACTTGTAAATATATTATCATGCAAAAGGGTGTTAGCTGAAAGATTCCAACTTGGGCGCCCAATATGGGTCCAATTCAATCTTAGTTAAATGAAACATATCTCTCCATCAATTCATGCAAGCATTATGTATGATTGATCATCCCCACTTAACTGAAAGTATCCACCTATTATCTATCATGCAACTAAAGTCATTATTCATGCAACTCAATTCAACTAACATGCAACTCAAGTCAACTAGCATGCAACTCAGAATAACTACATGCAACTCAAGTTAGCTAGCATGCAACTCAAGTCAACTAGCATGTAACTCAAAATAACTACATGCAACTAAAGATAACTAAACCATAACTAAACCGAACTGAACTGAATTGAACTAAACTGAATTGAACTAAACTAATACTGAACTGATACTGAACTAATAGTGCCACTCCACTCATGTAAATATCAATCCTTATTTTTTAGGAACAAGACATGCATTACTGAAGTGTTATCAATCCTCCAAATAGTTAACTGAAGCAATGTGGGTTCCACCTTCCATGTGGGTGCCCCATGTTCTCCTATTATTTAGGAACTCATCTTGGACATCCCCACATGTTCCTATTATATAGGAATAATTACAAATTTCAATTTACATGTTCATTTCATTTGAATTTAATCTCTTTCTAATCCTAGTGTTGGTGAACACTTTCCAAGGACTTAGGAGATACATGAAATATGTTTAGGATTGCAATTAAAAGGAATCCTATTCCCAACATTCTCCCACTTGACATTATACATTGCAATTATTCTAAACAAGGAATCATTATTATAAATCAAGTACAAGACTCAAGGCCAATGGCCTTCCTGCACCAAGTGAACTTATCTCAATCAATACCTTTCCCAAGTCTTTATAACCAAATTATCATAGGTAGAACTTCATGCTATCAACATAACAACCCAAATCTGAAAACAAGTCCCTATATATCCACCATCTTGCAAAATAAGACTTCAAGGTAATAACACACATAAACATGCGATAAAAAATCTTTAAAGTAACTCATTGTAGTAAAGTGTAACTAGTCTGAGGTTCCCCTCTCATATAGAACACATATACCTTCTGGAACTCCCACTGCATAGATAATGTCAACTCTGAAAATAAGACCACAACATTAACAAGTCTTCCTATAGCACTTCACATAAAGGATGTGGCTAACTCCTCTATCATAGTGTCAAAGAAGCATACAATGGTATGCAAAATAGATCTCTCTTAACACAAGGACCTTCAAGAAGAAGATAATATTCCCACAAAGAGAGAACCTACAAATCAAACCATATTCTTATACCACACTAGCATGTGCCAAATTGTGTAAAGTAAGATCTCCTTCAACATTCCTACACTGAAAGGATATCAACATCTAACCATTCAAATTATAATGAAACATGGCAGAACTTAGATGTAAACCTCTCACAAAAACTAGATCAAACTTAGCCAAGCATTACCACAACAAAAGGGAATATGCCCAAAGCCACTATCTCCTATACCTCTCCTACCCAAATCCTCTGAACTAACTCAAGTTCAAGATTGCAAGGAGAATAATGGAGATACATAAAATCATGCATCTACTTCTCAACAATCCATCAAAACTCAATTTTCAAGACTAATGCATAAGATAAGTCAAGATACATATAAATAATGCATCTAATAATCAAGCAGGCAACACCTCTTAGATCATTTACCTGTTGAGTAGACCAAGAGTGGGATACAAGATTGTCCTATGCATACAACACCAAGAAATATAAGCTTTTGATAAAGACAACCTTCTTATTATCTCTATGATGGACTCACATCCATTTCCGAGTGTAGGATCCTTGGTCTTTACTGTTGAAAAACTTTTATAACAAGTAACCATTTCAACACATATCTCTTAACATAAGAAATATCCAACCTAACCCAAGTCTCTTTAGTATCCATGAGCACCCACCAATCAATCCATGCAAACTTCAAATGCAACTTGCATAATCATGAAGCTCCAATCAAATTAATACTCAAAACCAGAAATATTTACATCCTCTCTAAAGACTCTAAGGGTCCTCCATGAAACAAGATGTTAAAACCTCTTCAAATTACATGAAGATAACCATATCCTACCAAAGCTCCCACTGAACTATGATACCGAGCTATACATGGCAACAAGATAAACATCAAACCATCACTGTCAAAAACTCCCACTGAAACAAGCAACCAAGCTATCCACGACATCATGATAACCATCTCCTCAATGAAGATAATCTATGGCCTCAACACAATCAAAGAATCTATTGTTAATGACACAATTCCCAAAAGGTCGAGCATAACTATAATCTCTAAACCAAGAAGATTAAAACACACTTCTTTTACAAATCTGTAATATCGCAATAGTACAATCTCCCACTACAGCCAAAAAACCTTCAAAATTCTAAGAGAAAGTTGTCCAAAACTCTACTCAACTCTTAGCTTTGATACCAAATGTTGAAAATGAAGGTAATATTGTAGCTTAAAACTTGTAAACCTATGTGACTGTAGATTTAATTAAGTGTTATTTTCCATAATTCTTTGTGAAAGATTAATCTGTTTAGATCAATTCTTTCTTTGTATGATTATTTTGTTTAGATCAATTTTACCAATTATAAAAAGAGATGGAAGATTTTATAAGAATGAGACAAGAAGATATAAGTGATGCAACATATACGTGGAGAAACCCTTTTTGGAAAAAACTCCACTAAAATCAATAGTGCTTGTATTATTTAACCTTAGAATAAGATTACAATAACACTATATCAATCCTTGATTGATATGCTTCCTTTCCTTCAAAAATCCTTCATCACAACCTTCTCAAAACTCTCATACATTTTCTATAGCACAAGCTATCCATGCATTCCATGCAACCAACCATGAATCCACACATCTCATGCCATGCTTCAAACCCTCACACACGCACAAGCTCAACTTGCTAATCCTGCTTCAAACTCTCATACAATTTCTGCAATAAATAGAGAAGTAATGAGCATGTAAACTCATAAGAGTTATCAAATACAAGAGCATAAAGCTCCTCACAAAAAACTATGCCTAGATTGTGCAAGTAGAGTTCCACACTGTAACATGAAGTCAAAACCAAAGTTTCCTCAATTTAGGGGCCCCAAACTGAACACTTAACTGAACTTTGGTCATGAAGATATCTTGTAAACATCACCTCAAAGTTGGTACCCAAGAATGGGCCCACTTAAATGAGCCTTGTAAATATCTTCTCATGAAAAAGGTGTTAACTGAAACATGCCAACTTGGGAACCCAAGGTGGGTCTAAGTCAATATTAGTTAACTGAAACATATATCTTCATCAATGTATGCAAACATTATGCATGATTGATCATCCCCACTTAAATGAAAGTATCCACATGTTATCTTTCATTCAACTTAATTCATTAGTCATACAACTCAATTCAACTAACATGCAACTCAGTTCAACTAGTATGTAACTCAAAATAACTACATGCAGCTCAAGTCAACTAGCATGCAACTCAAAATAGCTACATGCAACTGAAGATAACTAAACCATAACTAAACCGAACTGAACTAAACTGAATTGAACTAAATTGAGCTGAACTGAGTTGAATTGAACTGATACTGAACTGATAGTTCCACTCCACTCATGTAAATATCAATCCCTATTTTGTAGGAATGCATTACTGAAGTGTTATCAATCCTCCAAATAGTTAACTGAAGCAAGGTCGGTTCCACCTTCCATGTGGGCACCCCATGTGCTCCTATTATTTAGGTACTCATCTTGGACATCCCCACATGTTCCTATTATTTAGGAATAATTACAAATGTCGATTTACATGTTCATTTCATTCAAATTTAATCTCTTTCTAATCCTAGTGTTGGTGAATACTTTCGAAGGACTTAGGAGATACATGAAATATGTTTAGGATTGCAATTAAATGGCATTCTATTCCCAACAACGATAAGCCCGCAATGCATAAGTGAGTTGAGTTTTCCAATCCTTGCTATCTTTATTGATTTTACTATGCAAGATTTCCTCAAGTGTTTTATTCGTTGCTTTCACTTGACCATTTGATTGTGGGTAATAAGATGTAGAAAAATTATGTTGGATGTGAAATTTCTCCAAAAATTTATTCAATTCGTTGTTATTAAATGTTGTCCCATTATCCAAGACTAAAGCAGAAGGAAGACAAAATCAGGCAATGATGTTTTCCAAGATGAAATAATAGATTACCTCAGTTGTCGTGGAATGAAGAGGAATTACCTCTACCCATTTCATGAAGTAATATATAGCAATAACTATAAATGTATGTCCAAAAGAAGGAGGAGGAGATATTTTCCAGTAAGATCCAAACCCAATATCGAAAATGGCCAAATAGGTATTTAGGCATGAAGTTTGAAAGCTAGAGCATGAATCAAACTATTATTCTATTGACATTTATGACATCTCTTAATGTGATCAAAACAATCTTGTTCCATGTTTCACCAATAGTATCCTATGTAGATTAAATTTTGAACTAATGATTTTCCTCTAAAATTCCCCCCACAAGCACCTGCATGAGCTTCCTCAAGGGCTCTAACAGTTTCAATTTCTTTAAGGCACTAGAGAAGAAGACCATAAAATGACCATCTATACAACACATATTCTAGGATTATATATCGATCTGCAAGTTTTCAAATATGATCTCTAGTGATCTTAGTAGTTGGTTAAGGAAAGGTACCTTCTTTTAGATAATTAAATATTGATGCATACCATTCACTAGAAGCTTCAATATTTCCAACTAATTTTCCTTTTTCTTTTCATCTATGGATGGGTTTGTAACAATATAGATGATAAATGTGAAGTCTGTAGAAGAATATTCAAGAGACACAAGAGAAATGACACTTTCCATTGCATTTGTGTGTCGATTATCCTTATTTGGAACTTTTTCAATAATGTACAACTCAAAATGATCTAGCAATGTCATTGTGAGGTCTTTATATTATAATAACAACATTTTTTTCTTGATAATATCCATTAATTTATTTAATAATAAATTGAGAATCACCAAATATACAAATTTTATTTACACCTAAGCACAAGGTTGCACATATCCTAGCAATAAGGACCTCATACTTTGCACTGTTGTTTATACATAGGAATTTTAGGTGATAGGATAAGGGAATTGGATTTCTCAAAGGTGATATTAGTATGACCCCTACTCTAGAACTAACACTTAGAACCATCAAAATACAATTCCCATGTTTCATTCCATCTACCTTCAACACACTCTCATAGAGGAATGATTCATGGTTTGGCAATGCTAATGGTGAAGGAGCATTAGCTAAATGGTCATTCAATGCTTGTACTTTGATTTCTTTTTGAGGGAAAAATTTAAGGTCAAACTTAGTTAACAACATAACCCACTTAGCTAAATTTGTTGACAAATCTATTTTAACAAAACGCTATTTTAAGGGATCAAATTTTCTGATGACATGCACCTTTGCATTCAATAAATAATGTCTCAATTTGTTAGTGGAAAATACAAGAGCCAAAAAATATTTTTCTATGGTTGTATAATTATTTTTATAATCAATCAATGTTCGACTAATGTAGTAAATAGGTTTTTCTTTGTCATTCTCATCTTGTTGAGCTAGCAATGCAGCTAAAGCATGATTTGATGTTGATATGTAAAGAATAAATGGTTTTCCTTGAGTAGTTGGTTGCAAAATGGGAGGATTAGCTAAGTATTATTTTAAACTTTCAAAGGATTTTTCACAATCCTCATTCCATCTAGATTTTGATTCTTTATTAAGAATTTGGTTAAAGGTAAGATTTTGGTACACCAATCATGTAATAAAATGATAAATATCTTGAACCTTGTCTTGTAAGCTATGTAATTGAGAAATTTTCTTAGGGGGTGACATGTTTATTATAGAATCAATCTTCTTTGTTTCTAACTCAATTCCTCTATGTGACACTATAAAACCTAATATTTTTCCACTATCCACACCAAAGACATATTTCTTTGGGTTTAATCTCATATTATATTTATAAATTCTTTCAAATATTTGTTAGAGGATTTTGATGTGATCTTGTTGAGTTAGAGACTTAGCAAAAACGTCATTGTTAGAACACAATGACCTACTGAGATGGGGGTGAATTAGTAGATATTAAAACTTTTATTCTAGAAATCCTATTTGGAAATTCAACCTTATAACTCAAATGTGTAGATTAAAACATAAATCAATATAGAAATCACATACTCATGAACGAACAACACATAACACAAGATGTACGTGGAAAACATTGAATGGGAAAAACCATGATGAGAAATGCTGCTAGGATCTACTATCCTACTCTAGCCTCACAAGCAATGAAGTTCAAATACAGTTTTAAGAGCTCCAACTCTAAGGAAGCTTCAACTCCTTCTTTTAGAAGCTACAACTTCAAGGATGCTACAACACCCTAATTTAGGAGCTACAACTCAAAGGAGACTACAATCCCCCAATCTAAGCTACAACTTAGTATAATGAGGCTCCAACCTCTATAAATTCACAAATTCAATTATGCATAAACTAGCTCTGCAAAACCTATAATGCATCAATTAAGTACATAACACTTTCTCTCTTTGTTCACTCTCACACCACTGTAGACAACTTCATATATATATTCTAGATTTTAACTCTTTGTTATAGCAACACACTTCACTTATTGACTATGTATACTCTTCACTCACTCGACCAACCAGTTCATATCTCTGAACTTCTATATATTATATCTTCTTCAAGAAGCAACGCGAACCATATTCTAACCCTAATTGCAATTCAAAAATGAACCAATTCATTTTTGGCTGGTTGTATCTAGTGTTTTCTATGTCATTTCACCATTTTCCTATGTAGTGAATTCAAATTCAAATTGTGTATTCTTCTTTTCCTTAGAATTGGCATCATCATCCAATAGCTAGAAAAAACCTTGTTAGATGTCAACCTAATAATCTATGCAGGAGATTTTATCCAATTGCACTCCTTGGATTGATCTCATCCCTTGTTCAATGTGAGAATCTGTGTCATTATTCCACCATTGGACCGATCTATTTTTACAATTATGTCCATCACATATGAAATCATGCCAATTCTTGTGCCTTCCCATGCCAAGTGTTCATGCCCTAGTAGTGTTTTTTTTCTTTTGTTTGTCGACTAGGGTTACACTGTAGATCACCATCGTCAACTATATCAATTGAATGAATATTGATTTTGCAACAAGGATGAAAAATAGATGAATGATCGATTGCCATGTGTCATCATTTTATTCGCCTTCCATATGCATGTCATCATTCAACATTTTTTCACTTTCGCTATCACCCTATCATTGTAGTGTTAACAAATCCAAATTCACTTTAGTGATGTAGCAATCATCATTGTATTGCTACTTCAATAAGACTTTATCTTCTATATAGACGATGTACATTCTTCATTGCATATCGCTAAACTCACACACGGTTTCAAAAAGATTTATGTGATGTGCAATAGCCACCATTAGCACTGGGTCCCACTACCACATTCTATTTATTGTGGAATACTTTCCATGAATCCTCGCTTCCCCATGGGTATCACATAGGTCCCATTGAATTCATAGCAGGCAAGTGGGTAACTGCCACGTATAAACTTCTGACATCATCAACATTCCACCAAATCTATTGACTTCAATCATTGCCAAATCGAAGGGACAACCATGTAACTCCCTTCCAAATGCCTAAGTCACTTCAAAAAGTTAATGTTTCTCCTTATCGCTCCATTGAAGAGATTCCTTCTAGACTCCTACCAAAATACTAGTGTCTCATTGATTGGGATGTTGAAGGGACTCCAAGACAAGTCCCACTGAAAGGCACTGGTCAAGCCAATGTAACCAACTCACACTGAACCATTTCCAAAATGTATGATCGAAGAGACAATTAAGTGAATTTCTTTGAAATGACTATGTCATCCCAACAGACCTCCAAGACACCACCAACCTAGGCAACAAGGTCGGTCACCAACATGAGGTTAAAAACATAGGTTGTCACTTAAAGTAACCTGCAACCTGTCATAGCAAGTCAACAAAGAAATATAACATTGTAACCAAATTTTCCATGATTGTAGTTCCTTTGCATTTGCATGATTGAAACTACTCATTATTGCACCTTTGACATCAATGACCACATTTCACCAACACCAACAGTCTCTTTTTGACATAAATGACAACATTTTCTAACAATCTCCCCCTTTGGCATTGATGACAAAACTCGAAATGCTCATACAAGATGTAACATTGAAGCTTTATACTAACTTTATTATTCATACATCAACACAACAACTCCCCCTATGGCATATACCACTTCTATACTCAACATTCCCATATGATTTTTCTTGATTTGAGCATTTTCTTTACTTTTCTCCCCCTTTGACATCAATGGAAAATGGGCTCACTCACCCTTAGAATATGAACTTCTATTGATAAACAATGTAAAGAGAAAGAGGGGATTCTAAACTCTACAACCATCAAGTCATTAGAAATTTGTAAAACAAGAGTTGCCTGACTTGATCACATTGTCCTTGTCCAAGGTAGATAAATAAATAATGAAGCTCCCCCTAGATGTATGCCCTATCACTAATTTTAAGTGATATGATGTGGGGGAAACTACTCCCAACTTTTGTCTCCGGTATTCAAACTACTATGTGGGAAGATGCTTGGTAAATATATCAACCACCTATGCCTTTTTAGGAACATATTCTATGTTGGCTTCCTTTTCTGCAATGTTCTCTTTGATGAAGTGATACTTGATTGATATATGCTTTTTTTTTAAATGTATCACCGGATTCTTCAAGATGTTGATGGAACTTGAATTGTCACAAAGAATAGAGATAGGTTCTTTGTATTCCTCTTTGATTTCCTTTAAATTCTACTTCATCCATAAGACTTGAGTACAACAAGTAGTTGTTGCAACCTATTATGATTATGTTGTAGAAAGAGTGATAGACTCTTGATTTTTACTCATCCATGAAACCAAACTATTTCCTAAAAAGAAAGCACCACCACTACTACTTTTTCTACCATCCACACTTCCTTCCCAGTCGGCATCTATATAAGCTATTAAAGTGAAATCCTTGCCTTTGGGATACCATAAGCCATAGTCAATAGTACTCTTGATGTATTTGAAGATCCTTTTCACAACATTGACATAGGATTCCTTTGGCACAACCTAAAACCTTGCAACCATGCAAACAACTTGAATTATATCAGGCCTAGATGTAGTTAGATATAGTAGACTTCCAATCATTGATCTATATTGAGTCTAATTTGCATCAGGTGATTCATCTGATTTTTTCAACTTACAACCAGTAATCATGGGAGTACTAACCATTCTAATATCCTCCATGCCAAACTTCTTAAGCATTTCTTTTTCATACTTGGTTTGTGATATAAATATACCTTTATCAGTTTGTACAATTTGCAAACCCAGGAAAAATCTGAGTTCTCCTAGCATGGAAATTTCAAACTCATCTTGCATGTGTGTAGAAAATATTTTGTACATTACATCATTGCTACCACCAAATATGATATCCTCTACATATACTACAACAATGATCATATGTTCACATTCAGATTTAAGATATAAACTACTATCAACACAACCCTAAGTCTTGAATCCTTGTTGTTGTAGGTATTGATCTAGCCTTGAATGCCAAGCTCTAGGGTCTTGACTTAGATCATACACTGCTTTTCTCAATCTACAAACATAACCATCATCTTTTGATAGCTGAAAACCTTCTATCTATTCAATATATACTTCCTCTTCTAGGTTTCCATTCAGGAATGTAGATTTAACGTCCATTTGATATACTTTGAATCCCTTATATATAGAAAAAGAAAGTGTTGGAATAAATAATTCATTATCTAGTAATTAATTAGTCATCAATTAATTATTAGAGGCTTCTTTACTTTAGATCACTTAAGCTAAACTTAGGAGATTCATTTTAATCTTTAGTTTAATTCTTATTATTAGATTAGACTAAATTTAGGACAAGTTGTCTCATTGCATGAGATTATCACACTTTTCTCTATCTTGTTAATCCACATGTAGGTTTTGCTCGTGCTTTGTTTATATAAGCATGCACATTCATTTGTAATACTAAATCCATCTCCATCGCCTTTGCAGCTTGTTCTATATCATTCTTCATAGGATTCTAGATCGACACCATCATTTTTAGACATGTGGATATGTGAGCAGTTTTCAAAGGCACACATCATTTGAATTTGGATACCAGAATCACCCATCTTTTTGTATTGGCTTCTCCAATTACCAATGGATCCTTTTCTTCCTAAGTGAATCTTTATCATGCAAAATCATAAGAGGAGTGAAACTAAAGCATTTACTCCTGATTTTCAATTAACTAGAGTGCCTTTGGATTTCTTTTTGGTCATGTAGATTGAGAGGGGGAGTTTGGAGTTGTTTGAGCCCAATTTACATCAATTGTGGGGCCCCTTTTCATGCATTTTCTTCTTTTCTCGTGAGAGGGTTTTTGGAGATATTTTTCACTCTCAGTTAGCTTCCAATTCCACCTCTTGGCACCTTGGAGTTACCATCTTCTATATATATTGGAAAAAGACAATTTTTTTCTGAGTTCTTGTTTTTTGCCTTCGCATCCTACAAAGAGACTATCTTGTAACTCAATTTTTTTACAGTTTAAAATAATAAAATAGATTTTATAGGTTATCATAGTTTGTCAATTACAGAATTTTCCTTTCATCTTTCAAATATTGTCAAGTTTTCCTTCTAGATTTCAAGTGTCATCCTTATGTTTGATTTGATAGGAAATTGACTTGAAACCTTTATTTTTTTGTCTCACTCATAAGTATATGAATGCAATTAAGTTCAATTCCACATTTTATACATTATCCATATAATTTAGAGTTATCATCTTTGTTGTGAAAACATTGTTTTTCCTTCGAAAAGGATAATTTCATTAAAGCCTTTGTATGAAATATTTATGTGATTGAATTGTTCAAATCTAGTTGCATAGATAAAATATTTGAGAGGTCCTTGTGAATCAATTTTCAATTTTATCATATTTTAGGTGCATCACCATTGTTTCAATTCAATTTTGTATTTCATTCCTTTTAGCCTTCTATCTCTTTTCCTATTTAAGTCTTTTAGTTTCATAGAAAATCAAAAGGGGAACCAACCCATAACCTGGAGGTCTGTCCTCATTATAGGGTACCCACAACTTGAGGATATTCTAATCTTTCACCGGATTGCAAAGCTTTGCAGCTTTGCATCATGGGTGCAATCTTATGGATAACAATTGTTTTCACAAAAATTTCCAATGTAAATGTAGATGTATGACAGTTTTAAAATAAAATGATGTTTTTTTAATGTGATTTTGAAATAAAAATTTGATCTAAATGATTGAAACACACCCTAATGGAAGTTATGATGCAATATTAAAGCAATATTTTTGGATTTTCATGACTTTTTATGATGCAAATATGAAGCCCTAAATGAAAGATGCAAAACAAAATGATGTCAAAACCTAGATCTAGGGTTTGAAAAACTATCAAATTAGAAAGCTATGATGTCAAATGTCAGGTTCACCAAAATGAAACATAAAAAATGTAGGGTACCTTAAGTTTAATTTCCAGAACCTAGGGTTAATTTCATCATTTCTAGGATTTCATTAAGATACAAATAAAAAAGGTGCATAGATTGAATTTCAACCTCCAAGGTGATTCAATCAAGCCTAGACTTGATCCTTTTGAATCTTATGTTTTTTATAAAAAAATAGGACCAATTTGTGTGGCCTCCCTTTTTGAACCCCTTAATCTCTACCATTTTCAAAAAATAGTAGTTTAGAAATTATATTTGAAGCACTACAACTCTTGTTTTTGTTGTGTCTTAAAATTTTGAGTGTAACTATCTTCAATTTCTCATCCAAGATCAGTTTTTCCTAATTTTGAAAAAAAAAGGCCACTTAAGACCCCTTTTTGGCCCCTCATCTTTGTGCATTTACCCCACTACAATACTAAAAATTTAAATGAAAATAATGCTAACTCCCTTGTAATTATAACACTCACAATTTATAGCTAATATATTTTAATATTATTTTTTATAAAGAAAGTAGGGAAAGGGCCTTGATCCCATAAGTATTAAAATAACATAAGACAAAAGTAAGAAATAGCAGAAGGGCATGTAGGCTTGACCAAACAGCTAAAGGGTATGTAGGCCCAATAAAATAGAAATGCTAAGGAAACAAAATAAAAAGAAAAAACCACCAAGGCCACCAGATTAAACTCCGGTCTTCAAGGAGGGCATCCAAGGATGCTTCCCAATACCCCTTATCCTTCAGCTCCTTGTCATTCTTATTGTTCTCATTTTGTTCCCTATTGCCTTTAGCCTTTTCTTCTTCTATTTGATGATTTTAGAGTGGCCAAAAATGGTCCCCATAATAGCCTTGTTCATAATGCCCTTAGTGAGCATTATGATATTTTAATATAGTTGTATCCATCAATGTCCCATTACAAATGAATTCTATAGAAAAATGCATTTATTAACATTACACAGTATTTTAGGGGACTATCAACAATGGCATAACTTCCTCCTTGTCCTTTTACCATGAGAAAAGAAACAACTCAAGTGTCTCAAAAATATATATAGAGTGTATGACTAAAATAAAATAACTCTAAACACTACAATATCTCTTCTCATCAACTAAAACATAAACTAGTGAACTAAAGCACTTAAGAATTGTAAAGGATTACTTATTTTAATATAAGGTGACATATTATTTCAAGAAATAAAAAATATAGTTATAGATATAGTTGGATCTAGTTGAAGAAACAAATTCAATATAAATCTTGGTATTACCATCCACTTTCAATAAAATTAATGAAACCTTGAATACAACAAATATAGGCATATTAATAACACATTGATCAATAGTTATAATAGCATAACAATAGAATCAACTATTATTAATATTTTTCACTATAAGAACTTGTTAGAAGATTACAAAATTATCAAAATTTAAGATTTATGATGATATTTAATTTATATAAAATTATTATCTTTAAGAAAAAAAACTTAAGAGTACTATTTAGCAATAGATAAAGAACTTTAAAACAATAACTATTCTAAAAAAGAATTAAAAAAAGCTAACTAAAACCACCTACAATAGACCCTCAACCATATGTATGAAAACATATTTAAAAAAATATTAGATTCAAATAATAATAATTGAAAAATAACTTTTTAAAAAAACATTTTATAAAAATAATAGCTACACTAAAAATAGAAGTTGGACAGATGAACATTCTCCCTATGATTTTTAAAAAATGTAATTAATGACAATATTTATTTTAAAAAATAGATCCTTCACATATGAGTTTTAAAATCCTAATCAATAAACATGGAAATTCTATTGAAGCCAATCTAAATAGACCAAGATTTGCAAGAAATAAGAAAAATGTAATGCCAAGTCCAATGGCAAGCCAGAGAAAGAAAAATAACTATGATCAATCAACATCACCTGACACTCTAAAAGATCAATTTATGAACCACCAAGTGTTAATTAGGTCATATTAAATTATTTTTATTATACTATTCATACAAATTATATTTAAAATAAAAAACATGGAATATAAATTATTATAATTATGTTGTATACTTTAAAAGATGAAAACTTGGAATTTTTATAAAACTCTCATGAATACATTACAAAGAAACATAATATTTTATTTATATTTATTTTATATTAAAAATCAAAATTTAGAGTGAAAGTAATTTTTTATATTATAATTTAATAACTATTTTTTTCTTAGTATATGATTAATATAGTGATTTGATGTATATTTTTATGAATATATAACTTCTAAATAAAGATGTTAAAATATGATGAATATAAATAATTAAAAAATAGTTCTTAATAAACTGAAGAAATTAGAGTCTATATTTTTAAAGACAATAGTGTGGTATGTGCATTTATTAAAGAAATGAAAAACAATTTTATTTCTAAACCATAAAAATCTATATAAATTTTCAATTTACTATGCCATTATAAATAGATTCTTAAAAAATCACTAACTTAAAATAAATAAATAAACCATCTTAAACTAAAATGTTGACCAAAAATATGTGTTATATTTGTTTCATATGTTTAGGTGAATCTCCCTCATAAATGCTTCCACCAATTACTCCACACAAACCCCACTTGGAACTAATATGTGATGAATTCCCCACTTAGTGAAACAAGAAAGATGTTTTTTGGTGACTTTATTTAGTACTAGATCTCACACACATACATTAGCATTTAGAAAAAGTTGTACTTTCTATCATTGATGGATATATTATCTTCTTAGTTTTAAATTTTTAATTGATTTAAATATTGTAATTGAGATTGATTTTTTGGATTAGAAAAATTATTAGTAATTGTCTATTTTTTTATAAATAAATGAAATATATATATATTGTATTTTTTATTAAGTGTATTTTTAATTATTGAAAAATATATTTTTATGATGTTTTACTAGAATTTGATTATCTAGTTTTTTTGTTAAATATATTGAATATTTTAAATTTTTTATTTTTTTTTGTAAATATGAATGGTTTACTTAAAATTTATTTCATCTAAATGATGTTTATAAGGATGAAGCATTAGGACTTCCAAAAAAGTCACTCATCCCAATACTAACATCTCATTCAAATATATTTAATAATGAAGTTTCACAAAAATATCAAACGTAATTAATTGGCTATCATATTTATAAAACCTTTAACAAATGTTTGTACTTTATGAATCATTAAATATAATATTCCTTTATATCATTCAATGACAATAGAAATTGTAACAAATAATCATGTTGTAGATATTCAATATCTATTTCATTTCTTATTTCCATTTATCCACTCATAATTTAATTTATATTACCATATTAAAACAAGCATCAAAAACTTATATTGTAAGTGTGATTTTTAATATCAAATGAGTTTAAGATATGATGCAATATAACACTCATTTAGTAAGATAATTATCAAATTTCTTCTGCATCATAAATTTATCTATATTGTCAATTATGTATTGGCAATCATTTATAATTTATTTTAGATAATTTATAAGGGCATAGGGAAAATTCACCACTGGAAAATTCATAGCCATGACAAATTCACCACCAACAATTCATCGTCAAGAAAAATCAAAGTTTTCAAAATATATATTAAAATATATTAATATGGGGTGGAGGCCCTAGGTTGGTCATGAGGTCTAGTCTCCCCCACTCTGTACTGAGAACAACAAGACAACAACTCACAAACTTACCCAATTTTCCTTGAAGTACACGTTACCAAAATACATGATAAATTTGTAAGGAGATCAATTATTTTCCAGATCTTTGTTGGTTTTTGTTTTTAATTAAAAGTTCTATGATGTTCAAAAATTGCATTACATATAAATCGAGTGAAAGTGCCACAGAATACATCTCTTCAATTGTACTCCCATGGGCTTTGATGCCAAAATATGCCTTTGCTGTGACCATCCTTTAACTATAAAAAAAATCTTAGGGTTCTCATGGAAATGCTAATTGTCTAACAGTACAGAAATTGATGGATGTTGCTATTTTCACTTTCATAGTACAGAAATTGATAGACCTTGTTGACTACTTGGTCTATTCGATTGCCCATATTGAATATGAGCTTCAGAAAATCCATAACATATTAATCACAAAAGTGACAGAAGAAACAGACCAACATTTGTCGCCAATGCCCCATGGAACTACAAGACAAAACGATTTATTCTTTTAAGAGCTGACAGAAAATTATTGTTTTCTTCTGTACATAAATGTTACACATAACTCATATACAGAACCATGAACAGTGAATCTATATCCATGATTTAATATAGTTACAAACAAAACGAGTAACAACAAATTTAATTACTAGTATTCAATTAAATATTATTGTATTTTAGAGTTAGAAATTGAGAATTTCATTGAATAGGCTATATGGAACAATAGTCAACATTCAAATATAAATTTTAAGCGAATTAATATAAAGAGAATGGAGTTATATCTAACTTTCTAATGGCTCTTGTTGCCGGATTAAATAAAAGTGAGTATTGTATTCAAGTCTCTATGTTGTTCTAGAAGGGTTTCTAACGTGGAAATATCTTTTATTGGTAAATATTTGGGTCCTCGATTAAATATTGATTTAGTTAGATCATAGTGTTGGCAATGACATTGTTTTGTCATTGATGTGAAAGGTTTGTATTTGATGGCAATAGATGTCAAACATGTGAGGTCAATGGTGTAAAGCAAGGTAATGCAAATGTTGGTGCAAGTGAAGTCAAAGATCATTCAGGGTATTCAAAGCAAAGGAAAGCAAAGGTTTGTTCATATGTTTGAGTTGCTTATTGTGTTGATGGCTTTTACAAGGTTGTCACAAGGATGTTTGTTCATTGATGGAGTGTGGAGTTTTGTCTATGCAAATAATTCATGTCACTTGATGCATATTGTTGCAAGAGTATCACAGAGTTGCTTGAAGGTCTCATGGCATTCATGACAAAGTGGTGATTTGTCATTGTTTCATTTTATGATGTTGGTGTCCAATACATTTTGATGTTGATACTCAAAGTTAATGGTAGTTGATGATTGATTTTTATTTGTTTCCTCATTGGTACATGCAAAGGGTTTGATCAAATGGTTGCAAGATGATGAGGGTATTGATTTGGTTCAAGGTATCTTCTCTTGTGTAAAGAAAAACCCTAATGGGTCTTTACCTCATGAAGTTTTATGCAAAAGATTGTTTCATGTTCTATTTAGTTGGTGACCTTGTATCACCAGTCATAGGTAGTTTAAGTAATCTCTTAAGGGTTATATTTGCATTGACTACCGGCCTCTTCCATCTTGGCAACTTGCTTGATAAGTCATACTTTCAAATTCTACCGCTCTTAAAAAAATCAATGGTTACTATTTGAATGTACTAAAGGTGGGTTTTAGAAGATCAAGGGACAGGTTTTAAACTTGTCAATGGTTACTTGATAAAGCTTTATTTTGGCGGGCTTAAGGAAGTTAAAGAGTTTTTTCTTTCTTTTGTGCATCAATTTGGATATGAACAAAAAAAGAACTAAGTTGTTGGCACTAGATCAGAATGAGAAGAGGTTTCTATTTGTAAAAAGCTATGGGTATTTCAATAGTAACATGAATTTCATGAAATGAAGTATTTTTCCTTGCATAAGTTGTTGAAGAGAATAAAGGTAGATTATAAAAGGAAAAAGGTAGAATGATAGCAAGTGTATAGAGAGGTTTCCTATGTTGATAGAGGTTTGAGCATTGTATGAGGTTTTTGAAGGAAAATATATCATGTTTTGTTGAAATCATATACATAAAGAGAATTTTAAGCATAAAGTATGGATGTTGTATGAAAGATTGGAATTTTATGGTCTATTAGATGATGGTTGTATAGATTGATAACATTTTGTGAGTAAAGGTAGTATTCAGTGCTTGAAGATCATGTTTTAGAAATATTTCATGAGTATTCGATATAATAGGGTTTATGAAATGTATTATTTTCCTTGTATAAGATTTGGGTACTATGTATGAAATTCAAAGGAGAAAAATTATAATCTAAAAAAAATAGAGACTATCCACTGTCTATAAATATCAATGATATATGTCTTGATATGAAAGAACACTACAGGGTTTTAGATTGAATGGAGAACAATTTGTGTGTGATAGGAGAAACAATTTTTTATAGTTTGGAAAATATGAATATGACCTTGGAGTCTGAAAGATGAATGAATTCACTACATTGTATGATTGAAGCTACTACATATGTTGTCTACAAAGTGATTGAGAATATCAAAGTTGACTGAGGCTCTTTTGAATTTGGTATGTTACATGCTTAGATTTGAAGTTGATATGAGCTTTGTGAGTATGATATGAACTTTCTTGATTTAAGTATGTTAAGCAAAGATGGCTATAATAGAATAGAGCAAGGTATCCAAGATGTTGAATCTATCATGAACTAAGCAAGGTAATTGATTGTTTTAGTGTTTTGACAAGGAGTTGTAAAGTTCTGATTGGAAAGATGTTTGATAGAGTTGTGGTTTGAAGTGAAATAGAGAAACCCTCTATAATATATTTTTTCTTGTATTAAAAGTTTGGAGTTGGTGCTTCATCCACTGGAGTTGGTGCTTTGGTGTTTTCAGAGTTGGTGCTTTGGTGTTTTTGAAATTGGTGCTTCAAAGGAGAGTTGGTGCTCTCAATGGGTTAGTGCTCACTAAATGTTTTTCGTGGTTGGTGCTTCGAAGCAGATTTGGTGTTCTCGGTGGGTTGGTGCTCACCTATGTAATTAGGGTAGGTTCCCTTTGAAGATAATAAAAGCGATTGTTCAGAGTGGTTTTTTTCACCCTTTTAGGGTTTTTCCACACATAAATATTGTGTTTCATCTTTCCTTGGTGATGTGTTGTTTTGTGGTTCACATGAGATGTTATGAATTGCACATCTTTGTGTTTTCTCATGAAATTTAATATCTAAATTTTTTGAAATTTAATTTTATGTGATTGATTTTATTGGATCACTAATTCAACCCCCCATCCTCTAAGTGATCCTTAGTATTTCTACAATTAGCATCAAAGCAGGAGATTCCCTGGAGAAGTTTAATAGACTTTAGATTTTGGAGGTGGAATACTATGGGCAAGAGGTATAGAAATAAAGTTTCTAAAAAGGAGAAAGATTTGCATCAAAAGAAAGAGAAGTCTATTACAAAAATTTATGATGTTTCTTATGTTCTTGGCTCTAAAGAATGTCATGCAAGAATGTCTAATGCAAAAAGAGATGAGTTACAGTTCATGGAAGTTGCAAATGAGTCATATGATGAAAATGATGAAGAGGAAGCACAAGTTTATCTTGAAGATGAATTGATTGTTGTCTTAGATGAATTGAATAGAGAAAGAAGAAAAAAAGAACTAAATATGAAGTACAAAGAATCTAATCAACTTGTTGAGGGACTAAAGAAGAAGTGTAGAATCTAATCAAACTATTAAGAAACTAAAGTTGCAATTGGAAGTGTCTAGAAAAGTGGAAGAAGCCACTTGCATGAAGTTGCAAACCAAAGCAAATATTTCCAAAAGTTAGAAGCTAAAATGTTGTCCCTAAAGAAGAAATTAGAGAAGGTAAAGGGTATGTGCAGGATCATCATGGAAAAAATAGGCCCTTAAGTGGCAACAAAAAGATAGAAAATCAGAGTTAGACAACTTGACATAAAAATTTGAATAAGTTATCTATATTATTTCAAAAAAATGTAAAAATAGAATCTATAGCAAATTGAATGTAGTTTCTAAACTACAAACCTTTATTTAAAATAAATAAATCTATTTGGTGAAAATTTGAAATTTCAATGTAGTAATATTTAAATTTCAAGGTAAAAATAAGAAATAGGTGTCTGTCTAACCACCCTAACCACAATAAAATGATAATATTTTTTTATAATCTTTTAGATATATGTAGAGGACTCATGTACCGATGTGATGCATATTTTTTTATAATTTTTTCCAAGTAAATAATTAATTATGAATTTTTTATTACAACTTTTAAAAAATATAAAAGCTCGTCTATCTAACCACCTTAACTTGGTAAAAAATTCATGAAATTCAAATTTTATTTTTTTAATCCTATAGTATGTAAAGCATAGAATGTGACACATGTTTCAGATTCAAAAAATGTGATACCATTTGAAAGTTATAGATTTTATTGAATCAACCTATCAATCAGGACTTTATTTGTAATTCTAATAGAAAATAAATAATAATTATTTATTAATCAACCTATCAATCAGGACTTTATTCATAATTCTAATAGTATGTAAAGCATAATTTATATTGGTGGAAAGCTGAGAATCTCCTCTAAACACAATTTTTGTTTCATCAATTTTGGGTAAAAAAAAATTTGTCAGCCACATGGGCCATCATATGGCTTACATATCACCACTTTTTGGCCCATCATGATCCTACACATACCCTAAATCAAGATTTGAAAATAATTCTATAAAATGAGAAAAGAACCGAGTTGTTTGAGAAAATTTTGTTAAGTCAAAGATCTAAGTCAGACAAATCTAGGATAGGATATGAAGGAGAAATGAGTAACAAAGATTCTACAATGTCAAGAAGCCAATGAAATTGAAAATCCTATCAAAAGGAGCAACATATGAACAAGGAGAATCAAGTCTTACTTCCAAAAATTTTGTAGATCAAAATACTTATGAAGATGGATACAAAAGAGTTCATGATTCCAAACAAAGTCTGAGAAGAAGATTGTTTACAAGACAAATTAGGT
Source organism: Sequoiadendron giganteum (assembly GCA_007115665.2). Taxonomy (NCBI): domain Eukaryota; kingdom Viridiplantae; phylum Streptophyta; class Pinopsida; order Cupressales; family Cupressaceae; genus Sequoiadendron; species Sequoiadendron giganteum. The sequence goes on along the minus strand of CM021104.1, from coordinate 352,817,907 downwards.
ACAATTATTCATATTTCCATGGTTACTATTATTCTTGTAATGATTATGGGCATAAAGCAATTGATTATAGAAGAAGTTTAGTGAGTCCACCTAATTATAATAAGAGGGCAAACATGTTAAACAAGAAAAAGGTAGAGTCTGGAAAATCTTGGAAAAAGAAAGAGCTTGAGAAGATTTGGAGAAGAAAGCAAGAAAAAGAGAAGAATGAATCTAAACTTGTGCATACTGCACAATGCACATCCATGACTACATAAAGTGTGGCATGAGTTGAGGGGGAGTTGATTTCTAATGTATCAATCAAACCTCATAGATAAAGAGATTGTATGTTGATAGGATCTCACCCTTATTAATGGTACATAAAGGTATCTTCAGTGCTTATACTACATTGACTTCAGATTGGTTTGCCAGTATTCTTCTTTTGGTTACATACAAGGGAAGTTGATTTTTTTGGGGGAAAAGTTTTGTTAGTAGCCTAATGTAGTATAAGATGCAGCAATCTTGATAAACAAGTCACATTTTGATTGGGACAGTGTTTTAGTTTTTTGGCTCCAGTACCTTAGTCATTGATGATAATAATAGGTGTAGTTTTTATTGTTAACAATACCATGAGACATTTCTTGAGCAATACTTGAGACATTGCTTTGAATCCTTTTGATATAGTTCCTTAATCAATCTATTGATAATTTTGTGCTAGTAAATTCAGTGACTTGCATGAAACAGTGGCATGATGACTTCATAGTTTTCTTGTCTCATGCCTCTACTATCCGGTTTCATGCTTTGGATGATGGTTCTTTGATCTTTGTGTTTTTTTCTCTTCCTACATGATCTGATTGTTCTTAATGGTTCATAAGAAACCTTTGATGATAGTGTGTTCGGTGATAAGTGCTCATTACACTTTGATGAGGTAAAGGTTTATTTGAATTCAGTGAGTTCTTGTTTTGTGACAATGTGGTAATTGCATGTAAAAGATAATACTTAGTGTATTCTATTTGATATTATTCTTTCATGTTTTCTACCAATGCTCTTCATACTTGGTTCAGTAGTTTGGAAAAGAGGGATAATATGGCCTTACAACTTGTGAATTTTTTTAATGATTTGATGCATGACATGATATCCATGTTCAATTTTTTGACAGTGCTAGTTTTTTAGGGTCTTGAACAGTAGTATATGAATCATCCTTGACATAGTTCTCTCAGTAACTAGTGAAAATATCTTGATAGAGATTCTATTTGCATATCTTCATCCTCTATTTAAGTCAACAATTGCAATGGTATTTTGAAAGCATCTTGTAGTAGGGGCATGTTAACAATCTTGACTAAATTTCCAATGATTTGCATTGATTTGAGTTGACAATACAATAATAGTTTTGAATTTTTTAAGTGATAATTTTATAAGATAGTCACAGTGCTCTTAAACGTTCAAAATGGATATCTTTGTCTTCTTGCATATCTTTGTAATCTTGTACATACACAGTGTAGAGTGAAGTATTCAGTTACATAACAATATAGTGCTAGCCAATGTTTCTTTATTAGTTTGTCTCCACAAGGAGAGCAATAAGTATAGGTGCTTGAATTCAGCATTGTCAGTGGTGTGATGCTTATATAGTGTTACTTCTCTCAAAGGTTTCAATCATAGCTTACAAAGGTTCATTTCATCCTCTTACAAAGGAATTTTGCTACATTGTTGGTAATGAAAAGGTTGATCAATGTCTTCATCATACCCTAATCCAAGTGAATTTAGATACTCCATGGTGCTTTGAAATTCCTTGATTTGTCAATGAATTTTATTCTTTGATTGGAACAATGCTCATAATGATAGTGATTCTACTTCAGTTTTCATGCTATATTGTTCAAATTATTTTTATCCTTGTCAAAGTTTAGCATACATTGTCAGAAAATTATTGGTATTCATCATGTTTGGTTTGATAGTAGTGACAGTGTATGTGTGGTGTATCTCAAGTGCAACAATGTAAATGTAATGGCTATTTGGACAGATATTTGCATTGCCCATTGTTTGTTGCAGTACTTATAAGAGTAAAGTGAGGAGTGTGAAGTATGAAGTATCTTGATGATTTGATGATCTTGCAATTGCACAATTTGGAAAAGGAGTAAACACATCATTTTGGACTTGTTTGAAGACCATTCTCTTTCTTTAACAGTGAACTATTCACTTACTTGGAGACCATTCACTTTCTTGGATAGTGATTACTATGGATAGTTTCTGATGTGATAGCTCTACAAAGTTAGAAGGAAATCTTAGCACAGTGGATGGTGTATTTGCATGTGGTAATTGTTGTTGATGATAACAATATATGCATTGTCCTTCTCAAAAAATGTGATCTTGCATATTATCAAGATTCATGGGATTCATGAATATTGCTTGTTCAGTGGACCTTGTAAGAGTGACAATGTTGATAGTGGCTCTTTGTTGGCTTGGTATTGTTAATGGTGGAATTGCAATGAGCTTTCTCAATTGTAAATGGTTGGAGCAATATAGAAAAATGAAGTGTATTGAAGTGCTTAGAAGTGAATTGTCATGCAGTCACAGTAACTAGTTTGTTAGTGACTGTCTTAGCATTCTTTGTCTTTACTTATGCTACTGTGATCTCATTCTTAAGGAATACAATAGTGTGTAATTTCTTTGTCTTCAAGAGAGAGATAGTGTTTTGAGTTTGAAGAAGACCTTGCATGATGCTCAATGGCAGAGGGAGACAATATCATGAGGTTTGGATTCCCTTGCTTGGTAGTATATATGTTTATCTCTTGTGTCTTTCAAAGGGGAAAAGTATATCAAGTATGATCAAGTATCTATTTTTCTTGTGGTGTATGTTTGATTTTTCATAACACAGTGTGGTATATCACTTGTTACACAATGAGAATAGTGAGAATAGTGGTTTGTGTTTTGACAATGTATCTTGATAATAGTGAGATTAGTTGATAGTATATTGGCAATATGTTGGTTTATCTCAAAATTACTTTGGGTGGTATAATGGATAGTATTTTGGAAAAGGACATCCATTACAATGTGATTTTGTATATTGTCAAAGATTCATGGGTGTGCTTGCAGTGTTATTTTGTCTTTCAATGGTTTCTTATGGACAATATTTCTTGGGGGAGAATACAGAGTATAGGCTCAATCATAGGGGGAGTGATTGCTTGGTGATATTAGTCACTTTTTCATTTTTTTCAAAGGGGGAGAGAAAAAGAGAAAAGGGTACAAATAAAGTGTAGAATTAGTGAAGTTGACATCAATGCCAAAGGGGGAGTTTTTTGGAAAGCATTGTTTTGTCATTGATGTGAAAGGTTTGTATTTAATGGCAATAGATGTTAGACATGTGAGGTCAATGGTGTAAAGAAAGTTAATGCAAATTTTGGTGCAAGTGTAGTCAAAGATCATTCAGGGTATTCAAAGCAAAGGAAAGCAAAGGTTTGTCTCATATGTTTGAGTTGATTATTGCGTTGATGATTTTACAAGGTTGTCACAAGGATTCTTTTTCATTGATGGAGTGTGGAGTTTTGTCTTTGCAAATCATTCATGTTGCTTGATTCATATTGTTGCAAGAGTATCATAGAGTTTCTTGAAGGTCTCATGGAATTCATGACAAAGTGGTGATTTGTCATTGTTTCATTTTATGATGTTGGTGTCCAATAGATTTTGATGTTGATACTCAAAGTTAATGGTGGTTGATGATTAAGTTTTCTTTGTTTCCTCATTGGTACATGCAAAGGGTTTGATCACATGGTTGCAAGATGATGAGGGTATTGATTTGGTTCAAGGTCTCTTCTCTTGTGTAAAGAAAAACCCTAATGGGTCTTTACCTCATGAAGTTTTATGCAAAAGATTGCTTCATATTCTATTTAGTTGGTGACCTTGTATCACCAGTCAGAGGCAGTTTAAGTAATCTCTTAAGGGTTATATTTGCATTGACTACCGGCCTCTTCCATCTTGGAAAATTTCTTGATAAGTCATACTTTCAAATTCTACCACTCTTAACAAAATCAATGGCTACTATTTGAATGTACTAAAGGCGGATTTAGAAGATCAAGGGACAAGTTTTAAACCTATGAATGGTTACTTGATAAAGCTTTATTTTGATGGGCTTAAGGAAGTTAAAGAGTTTTTTTCTTTCTTTTGTGCATCAATTTGGATATGAAAATAAAAAGAACTAAGTTGTTGGCGCCATATCAGAATGTGAAGAGATTTCTATTTGTAAAAAGCTATGGGTATTTCAATAGTAACATAAAGTTCATGAAATGAAGTATTTTTCGTTGCATAAGTTGTTGAAGAGAAAAAAAGGTAGATTATAAAAGGAAAAAAGGTAGAATGATAGCAAGTGCATAGAGAGGTTTTCGATGTTGATAGAGGTCTAAGCACTGTAAGAGGTTTTTGAAGGAAAAGATACCATGTTTTGTTGAAATCATATAAAGAAAGATAATTTCAAGCATAACGTATGGATGTTGTATGAAAGATTGGAGTTTTATGGTCTATTGGATGATGGTTGTATATATTGATAACAATTTTTGAGTAAAGGTAGTATTCAGTGCTTGAAGATCAGGTTTTAGAAGTGTTTCATGAGTATTTAGTATAATAGGGTTTGTGAAATGTATTATTTTCCTTTTATAAGTTTGGGTACTATGTATGAAATTCAAAGGAGCGGAATTATAATTTCAAAAGGAATAGAGAGTGTCCACTATCTATAAATATCCATGAGATATGTCTTGAGATGAAATTAAACTATAGGGTTCTAGCTTGAGTGGATAACAATGTGTGTGTGATAGGAGAAACAATTTTTAATAGTTTGGAAAATATGAATATGACCTTAGAGTTTGAAAGATGAATGAATTCACTACATTGTATGATTGAAGCTACTGTATGTTGTTTGGAAAGTGATTGAGAATATCAAAGTTGACTGAGGCTCTTTTTAATTTGGTATGTGACTGTAGAAAAGGGAGATTCATTATTCATGAGTCTCTTTATTCTCAAGAGATTCCCAATGGATGAACTGCCCTAAACTACCTTAGGGAACAAAGAGAGAGTTTCAGAATCAGAAAGAGAAAACAATAGAGGTTTTCTAGATAAACTAAAAAGGTCTCGGCCAAAGGATGATAGCGCAAAATAAGGATGATAGTGCAGAATGCTAGAGTCCTAGAGGCACACTAGTGTCTCATACGGACTAGAAACTGAGTTTATCATAGAGAACACAAAGTGACTACTTCTACTATGATTGCTAAAAATCTTAGAATGTGGGAAAGTAGTAGAGTATAACATAACTGAAATAAAGAAGTATAAATGATAAAGTTAAAGATGATGAGAGATAGAAGACGCTCACAAAAAACCAAGTAATGAAACCTCCAATAAATGAATGTATTCAATACCTACATACATAAGATCTAGAGAAAATGTTGGTGTTGTATAGTGGTTTGCCTCGGTCAAACCCTCATTTTGGTGTTCCCACCTCCATGGACAACCAAATAGATAGATAGAAATGAACAAAGGAGTGATAAAACCAATCCATGCTTGAGGAGGAGAACCTGTATCACAAAATGGAGATGCAATAGGTAGGGGATTTGTGAAATTCCAAGATGCTCGCAAGAACAATATAAGAGAGATATCAACTACAAGGCTTAAGGAAGCCAAAGAGGGAGAGCAAGATAGTTGCAAGAGCCAAGATTTTTGTAGAGGGTGTTTTGAGAATGAAAGAGTGTTGTAAAAGCTTGAGGTTGCTATAGAGGGATGTAGAGAGCTATGCAAGCTTAAGGAGAGGAGAGTTCAAAATAGAACCCAAGAAGGCCAAATAGATTGCAAAGACAACTATTAAAGAGGGAAAAGAAGATTCCCAAACCGTTACAAGGTGTCCCAAGCCATTACCACCAAAAAAACTTGTTGACAAGTGGAAAATATGCTCAGAAACAGTCGTTTGAACGTTGAAACATTACAAGATGCTAGCATAGTGCACAAACGTCTACACATTGCGCTAGTGTCTAGACACGTCACGCTACAAAATGACAAGAACATGAAAAGCACAAGGTTTGATGAAAAGTTGATGCACGAAGGTAGTTGCTGAAAAGGGGTCCTTGAGCATCTTGAGAGCGAAAAAGGCTAATGCAGGGGCTAAAATGAGCCTACACAAGATGCTAAGGGAGTGGACACTAAAGTGAATGCAAAGATGTATGTGAAATTTTAAGGGGTACAATTTTATGACATTACATTTTGCCCCCACTTTAGCGGGCATACAAATCTACACTAATATGCCCCCACTTTAGTGGGCATATGAATCTACACTAAATGGGTATACTAGTGAATAATAAATTTTTTTGTTAAAATGATTCCCTTAATTTATGTAAAATTTTATATATTATTTTTTATTATCAGAAAGCAAGTTTTGAAGGGTTCCTAAAACCCTCTACAAAACCAAAGGAAACACAAAAGAAAAGACAGGGAAGCTTCCCCAAAAGATAAAAAATTTATTAAACCATAATCAACAGACCATCAAACTAGTAACAAAAAAGCAACAAACATTAAAAGAATAGAGCAACAGTTAGAGAAGGTTCTTTAAAATCCTTGCTACCTCCAAATATTTGGTGATGACCTTTTCATGCATCTCCATGACCTCTTTAACATCCTGCATTAGGACAACAATAGCTTTTTTGGTTTTCTATGAGTGCACACACTCGACCCTGCCCTAGGATCATTTACCTATTTACCTATATCATTATCCACACCCATAGCATGCACCCCCTGTTCAGAAAGAAGGGGTTTACTAATACAATCCATTTGCCTTCTCATTTAAAAGCACTAGACCCTTTGTAGTAGTATCAAGAGAATCCTTGCTAAGATTGACCAGAGTATAGAGATCCTAATGAACTTTCAGAAAATTCTTCTCAAGGGTAGAAATTTTGGGGTCATGATCCATTTTTAATTTTGCAAAATCCTTTTCCATTTGATTAAGAGTGATATTCGTGGTCTTAACCATACTAAAGACTGAATTTATCTCCTTAGCGCTTCTCAAATTATAAATGTTACACCTTGCAATCATGTCACACTTACCATGCAGATACTTCACTTCACGAAGGAGCCACATAAATAAATTGAAGAAGACATTTGAACCCTCCTTCACCAAGCTAGAAACCTGATTAAGATCTAGTGACTCCCAATTCAATTCCATCCATTGGTAAGAGCTTGCAGGATACTCCTCACAATCATGAATACCAGATGGGGGGACAAACTACTCTTTTCCTTTGTTCAAGACAATAGTGGATGCATCCAGATCAAAAAAAAAAATTCTATGTTGTTGAACCTAGAATGCAAGTAAAATTTTGTGTCAAACCATTTCTTAACAACACTTTGTTTGGGGTGGTTATTCCTTGTTTTGAGTCTATCATGCTATATGATTTTTTGGCCTATATTTTCCCTTGTATTTTGTATGGCCTCATTTCTACCTTCAAGGTTCCTTGCAAGTTATTCACTCCTTTCTTTTGGAATACGTGTCGTTATACAAAAGCATCTAATCAATGATTCAATTTCTTAAGGTCTATAAATTCATTGACCCACATTTTGAGAGGGTAATATTAGTGTTTAAATATTAATTCCATATCCTCCAAGATGTCGTTTGAGGAATATTAGAATGTGGAATGATGTGGTGTTCTACTCTCATTCCAATCCTTATGTCCATGAGATGGACTAGTGTCCAATCTTCATCTTAGAGGTAAATCTACCCTCTAGTATGATTATTATGGTGATGTTTTCTCATGATATGGTTAATTATTTAGCTTATGTTATCATGTTTGATGCACTAGCATTGTGCACCTTGAGTGTCATGTTTTTTGTGGTATCTTATGTATGTAGGCATGTAATATGACTTGTTTATGTCACATTTGTTCATTCATATTTTAACCATTAATTTTGAGACTTTAGAGAAATTTGGAATAAAAAGGGAGAGTTCTATTTTCATTCACTATTTTTGCTCTATTTTTCTCTTCTCTTGGGTGTGCATACTTTATTTTGAGGATTGGACAATAATTTCTTGTGGATTGCAAAAATAGTGAAGAAGATGGATCTTGAAGCTACATTGTGTGTGGGGGCGAGTGAAGAAGACCTCCTCCAACTTGTGTAATAATTATATTTGAAAGATGAAAATATTAAGGTATTCCTCCTTTTATTTCATTCAATTACTTGTCAAATCATACTTTTGACCTTGCTCGCACTATGTGGTTACATATGGTATCCCATTCCCTAGAGTTGACTTGAAATTTAAATTCTAATAATAGATATAACACTTCTCTTATTTTGTGTATTTAATTTTAAAAAATTAAAAATATCACCATTTGGTTTGTTAAATTTCTTCAAAATAATTATATGATTTCAAATTTAGGGTTTTGGGTGGATTTAAAACAAAATAGTATCTTTAGAAAATTGATTGGGCATTTTTCTATTTTTAAAATATAAAACAACCCAAAAACCATTCAAAAATTCTCACAAAATTTTATGTGATTGAAAAGTGTGATTCATATCCTATTTATAACAAAATGGTGTTATTAAATTTTTAAAAATTATAAGCTTTTTAATTATGGTGAAAATTTAGAGAATAGGGAAAAACTTGAAGCTTTCATTAATGGTGATTGAACTTTTTGCATGTTTATTGAAATTTTAAAAATGTGAACTTTAGATTTTAAGGCATGTAAAATTATTTTAATTTGTGGGACAAAATGTCTCATGTTAGAAATGCGGTTTCCTACCTTTTGGATATGGGTGTCTTGTTTTTTGGGCTTATTTTTCATACCATGAATTTTTGGTACATTTTTGGTATTTTGAGGTAGGATGAAATCTCAGGGTTAGGTAGACGGGAATTCCTTGTGATGTCACCCTACATCCTTTTCTAGTACTCTTTTTGTTATTCTTTGGATTATTATATCTAATTATGAATTTAAATATCTTGCATGAGTGTTGTTACAATATCATACTCATTGCTTGTTATCAATTTTTGCCACTATTCCCATATTTGTTATTTGTTATTGATTACCATAATCCTTGTGCATCATTGCTTAATTATTATTATGGTGTGTACATGTTTATTGTCTGATGATAGAATGCCTTAATTTTTATGTTTTGACCATATGGTGTAAATGATGATTTAGAATATATTAAGAGATGAATTATAATAGGGATTTAGTGTGGTTTCCTTCATTCCTCAATTGCATAAAAATAAAATGGTTGGTTTTGATGAGTAGTAAAGGATAAGGTGACATGAATTAAAAGTGTTGATTCTAATTGTATTAGCTTATTCCTATCTCTTAATTTTGGTTGTGTTGTGAGTGCCTAGGTGGTGATTTACTCATTGGACCCTTGATGCATGTGTATTCAAGTATGGTTGTACAGTGAACTTCTAATTTAATTTTATCATTGAATTGTATATTGGACCCTTGATTTGTGTGTATACAAGTGTGGTTACATATGAAAATTCATTGAGTTAATGTTTCCATGGTGTGATAAATTTGATGGTGTGTGTAACACTATGTGTAACCATAGTGTAGATTATTGGTGTCCTGCTTGAGACCCTATTTATGTGGTGTTCGTTTCATGCTATATGTATATTGATGATTTATCTCAATGGCTTATGATTTTCTAGAGTGGAATAATAATCTATTGCACTCAATGACAGTAACATGGTTGGGAGGTGGGTAACATTCCCCATAGGTTCATTTTTTGAAGATTTTTTGGAAGATTGAAGATTTTTTATTTTAATACTTTTTTTAGTTTTCATTTATGCCTTGACATTAAGTAAGGGTTATAATTATGTGATTTATATATTTGAGAATGAAATTGATCCAATAATGTGACCATATTTGTATTCATCAAATATGATCTTGTAATTGTAATAATTATCAAGTTATGTATTTGGTAGAAAATACATGTGTAAGTGGGTAATCTCATTGGAGCATCATGTCTATGCTACCATTCGTACTCTTAGAAAAAGTGATTAAGTGAGTTTTGTTGATTATAGATGTTTTTTAGATGCTAGTTGAAACTCCATGATGATGCACTTGGTGCTCATCCAAATCCTATTTCCATATATTTATGATCATTTTATTATATCATAGTAGAATGATTGATAGGCTTGTTCTCATGCATTGAATCTAGTTGTATTAGATCGTATTTAGAAATAAATTATTTAGGTGAATTAAGTATTGAGTTTTGTTTTCAAAATGAAATGAGATTCATTATTCTATAATTTCCTTTCTTAGGTATGTTCCCTGCAAAGATAGGCTCTAAATTACATTCTAATAGCACATGTTAGGGTAGACTTGTTAGCCATGTAAAGTGGAATAGTATATAATTGATGTTTATACTAATGAATCTTAGTGTTTTGAATTCAATGTTATTGTATCCTATTATTTGAAACTATAACCATCCATTTTTGGGATGATATTAATTTTATGGTAATATATGTATGTTGTTATTTGAATTTAAGTATTTACTTATCATCTTAGAAGGGATTTAGCATGTTTGGTCAATTTTGTTTATGAGATGTATAGGCTCAATTTTATTATGAAGTTATCATGAACTTGAAGCTATATTTTTATTCTCATTTTAATGCAATAAAAATATAGCATCAACTATATGAGGTGTAGTTGGTATTATTCTTGTTGTATTTTATTTATGATGTTAATTCTTATGAATTATATGTTACAACTTGAACATTGATATGTTTGTAGAGTAGAATCAACAGTTTGTTTTAATTTGAATGTTGGTAAGAGTTAGGACCTATCATGTATGCTTGTTTTTTATATGAGGTAAATGGGTATACTAGTGAATAATAAAATTTTGTGTTAAAATGAATCTTTAATTTATGCAAAATTTTATATGTTGATGAACCTAGAATGCAAGTAAAAGTTTGGTTCAAACCATTTCTTAACAACGCTTTGTTTGAGGTGGTTATGCCTTGTTTTGAGTCTATCATGCTATATGATTTTTTAGCCTAGATTTTCCCTTGTTGTAGTTTGCATGGCCTCATTTCTATCTTCAAGGTTCCTTGCAAGTTATTTACTCCTTTCTTTTGGAATATGTGTCATTATACAAAAGCATCTAATCAATTATTCAAAATTTTAAGGTTTATATCTTCATTGACCCATATTTTGAGAGGGTATTATTAGTGTTTAAATATCAATTCCATATCCATTTGAGGAATATTGGAATGTGGAATGGTACAGTGTTCTACTCTCATTCCAATCCATATGTCCATGAGAAAATGAGATCATGGACTAGTGTCCAATCTTCATCTTAGAGGTAAATCTACCCTCTAGTATGATTATTATGCTGACTTTGTCACATGAAATGGTTATTTAGATTATGTTATCATGTGTTGATGCACTGGCATTGTACATATTGAGGGTCATGTTTTCTATGGTATCTTAAGTATGTAGGCATGTAATTAGATTTTTTTATGTCACATTTGTTCATCCATATTTTAACCATTAATGTATTAGGTGAAAGCTTGCGACATTACAAAGAATAATTAAATATTCCTAATTTTTTGAATAAAATTAAACTAGGTGCAATCTTACACTTAAGATGAGCTCTACCCTAGGTGAAGCAAAATATTTACACTAACATATTTACTATTTATTTATTTCTTGATGAAAAGTAGGTTATCTATTAGTGTAAATAGGTTTATTTCACATACAATTAGCATATCACCCTTTCTAGGCTGATCATTCACACTTCTTAAGTCTCCACTTAGTTAGTTTTTAGTTTATTTCTCACTTCTTGTGATTGAGAAATGTGTACTCACCTCTTATGAAACCTATATCATGCAAACTTACACATTATTTCACATGTTTTATATGATTGTACATGTACTAAAAATTTAGAGGGGTAGTCAATCATTTAATACTACCTTCCTACCTTCCTACCTCTTTTATCTTTCCTTGATATGCAAGGTTGACCATTGTAAATTTTGGCACACTAATTTAATATGAGAAACATACTATTGTTCTTTATTTTTCACTTGTAGAAGGCTATCTTGATGTTTCTTTCATATCTTGGCTTCTCTAACTTGGTATCAAAGCCATGATTGCACATCCTTTCCAAAATCAAGGTGTCTCCATCACTTAGCCCTATGATTGGATTGTCATGGAGTCAAATGGACATCAATATTGAGTCTACAAGGCCCAAGAAATAAAGAAATATATTTCATTTTTTCAAAATTGATAACTTTAACTTTTTATATTTTTTTGATCTCCTATACCTTATGGTATTGTAAAAAAAAATTACGAATATTTTCTATATGTACAAAAGTTGTAAAAATTGTCTTTTTTAATGAGACAAAATAGCCCCTACCAATCTTTACCATGTTTGGTCAATTTTTTTTATTGTTAGGTTTTACCATACATTTTCAGATTTTTTGGGTGTTTGTGGTTTGCTTGGAGATGTTCAATAGGCCCAATCTAAGAGGGTTCTCTTGCTATGGTTACTTTTTATGGTCATGTATGGTTTTACCAATCATATATTAGTTTGAGATATAAGGCTATAGTACCATTTGAAGTTGAGGTTTATTAGCTAACATATGAATTTATTTGGAGATCCATCAATTTATAGTGTTGTAGAATCCTCAAGAACCAAACAAGGGATTGAAGCCATATTTTAATCAAAGAGAAATATATTCCTTGGGATCTACATATGCAACAATGTAAGTATCAAAGGTTACATCAATAGAGCCCCCACATTAGAAGTCACAAAATTTATAAGATTTAAATTAAATGATGAAGCATTCTCCATATTCACAACAAGTTGGTTAATATCTCCTATAGAAATCCATGTGATTCTATGCAATAGATGTGGATATTATAGAAGGGATTTTGGATGCTACTAGAAATAGAAGCCAAGTCTAAGTAGGAGAGGAGAGCAGAAAAATTCCTTGGTAGGAGATGCACCATGCCTTCCTAAAAATTCCATGATTTACTAATGACTTGTACTTGTCTTTGCAATGGCCTCACAATCTTTGGAAACATATTTGCCACACCTCTAAAGCATCAACAGCCTTATTGTGTACATGTTCTCTCACCATTATTTTGAATCAATCCATTTTTAAACCATTTCTTGCTAACCATATAATTGCCAATTTATGTAATTTCCACTAACTACTAGTAGTTAGAATAACTTCGTAGTAATTTCCAAGTTGCAATTAGTCTAATTACTAGGTTGAAATGCTAATGGCTAGACTTTACCAAACTGCTTATAAAGGGGGGATGTTTTCATTTTCTTACAACTTGAAAATAGGGAGTCAATTTTTTAGACTTGAATGGTCAACAAAAAGCTAATTTCATCATGGAAACAATGGTGAACTAAAATTTATAAAGTTATGTTGTTTTAACTAGTTATTTGGCTTTCAAAGTTAATATCTGTATATAAATTTTGACAAGGCATAAATTTCACCTCGATTATAAAATATTTATAATTTTTTTTGACACATATCATATTTTTGCAAGGAATCCATCCACTAACGTAAATATAATATTTGGATGAGGGTGATCCTACAATAGTGGGTTACACTTTTTGGCCAAGCTTGACATTAAACATAACTTTTTTAACTAAATTTTCACTTTCAAACACCTATAACTGCTAAACCATGAGGAATTTGAAGATGATGCAAACTATTGATTTGTGACATTTTGTCTCTAGATTCTAAATATATATTTTAAAAAATTTGGAATAAAATTGCATTTCTTTTTCCATCTTCTTTGATAACTAGTTTTTAACAGTAAACACCATTTTTGAAGAGTGATGTTTACTGTATAACACAATTTTTTTTTCTATGAAGGATAAAATTATATATTTTTCAAATTTAGATTTGTAACTATGACATCTAGCTTGTTCATTTGGTTTTATAATGTTTTATTGGATAATTTTTTAATTAAGTTTTGAATTCAAACCAATTACAATTTAGACATAGGTTTTTGTATAACACAACTTTTTTGTATGTATCAAAATTCACTTTTTTGTTAGATCAAGGAGATCAATACCGAGAGCATAGATATTTTTCAGATTTTTTATTTGGTAATCTACTATTTTTCCACATTGTAGAACATGGAGCTTGATTTTTTGGTGAAAAAATTACACTCACAAGAAATAAAAAATAAATATAATATCAAATTAAATATATTTAAAATTTTACTTTTTGGGAAGCTTATAATAAGGACTACATACTTACAAAACATAGATTTTAAATGAATTAATTTGATCCCCAAAAGGTTAATCAAAAGTGGTTTTTTATTAGCATTTTGATAGGTGTAGATGAGACTCCAGTATAGGCATGGTTTAAAACTAGTTGGGTTCTATCAAAGGGGATTTGATCTAAGGGGGTTTGATCAAACCCTCTTTAATTAAAATCCTTTAAATGGAACCTTTCAAGGCTTAAATCATTATATTTTCTAAAAATATGTGATTTGAGCAAAAATCAGGATGTCCTAAAAAGTGCAACCCTTTATTGCGGCAGCACCCATGGCCCATTTTATCACAAATTATAAAAAACATTATAGATTATAAATGGTTGATTTAGGCATCCAATATTAATGAAATTACAATTTCTCTTGTGCATCTTTATAGGAGACCTATGTTTTAGCACTAATCATTTTTTGGGATAAACTTACATTTATACAATTAATATTTTCTCATAATAAGTGCATGTCTAAAAATATAAAATTAAATATACATATTATGGAAGAAACAAGCATGGGAATGAATTATGTCCTCATGTATCATGTCATCTCCTCAAACTCATGTTTGAGATCAATTCTCATCCATCAATCGATGCTACATCATAATCGTGTTGACTCCTCCACAACTTCCATTGATTTTATGTACTAGGACATCGATATCATTTTTTAGATTTGCATATTGGGATGCATTTTTACCAGAAATATCATCCTTGTTTGTTGATTCATGTATTGCATATTCGAAAGACACCATCGAGGGCATCTATCTTTTATTTGATGACAACCACACCAACAATATTGTCACTCAATATATATCTTTGAAGATTTCTCTTTCCTTGCCTACATCGTCTTCTAAAGTGACAAAATCTATAAATATTCATGAGTTCATATATTTGACTCAGTCACCATCCATTTTGATATCCTTTGTATTAGTTTCAAATTCTCATTAATTATTGTACTTGAATCTTGTATGGTACCTAATTTATCCTATCAACATTTGTCATAATTTAGCATTGTCTTGGAGATCTTTGAGCACTATTTGAAGAAATCATCATGAGAATCATCTAGGTCTTTAGATCATGTGTAGAATTCAGACATATTCATCTAATTGGACTATGTATTCTTATTTGGAATGGGAAGTCATCTTACACACATTTGCAGTGTTGTTTCTTCCTAAGGGGAAAAATGTTGTTCAACGTTCATGGATCTTGTTCAACATCTAGTGTCAAGTATCTACCAACACTATATGAGGCATTTTGAGGGGAGGTTGCATGGTTTTTATTCTCATCTCAATTTTGAGAGGGAGCATCTCTTCAAATGAAGTTCTTTACTTCTCACTTTTCAAGGGGGCACATAGACCTTCTCTCTTTTCTCTCCTATGGGGAAAATTTAATGTAAATTTTGTTAGAAGTAGTCATTGGGGGGTCATAATTTGAGTCCTTCCTTCCTCTATCTTCTTTAATTGTACATTCTCATTGTATTATTTCTCTTCTAGAGAGGAGTTTTATTTCCCACTAGGTTTTCTCCTTTACTTCATTTATGAGAAATTTGTACATGGATACCTAACATGACCTAGTAGTCGAGACCCATCATCATTGTATTTATCCTCCCTAAGTTTCACTTAAAGGGTTTTAGTGTAAATAGGTTCATTTCACATCTAGTTAGCATATCACCCTTTCTAAGTTGACATATTCACACTTCTTAAGTCTCCACTTAGGAATGTTTTAGTTTTTGTCTCATTTCATGTGGTTGAAACAAATATACTCACCTTGAGACACCTATTTCATAAATTTTAGAAATTCACAAATATGAACAAAATAACAAAAAAATTGCTACAAATAGTGTAGCATCCCTTGTACATCACAAAAAATTTCAATAATTAAATAATAAAGTCAATATTGCAAAAAAAAAACCAAAATATTTATAAAAATATATATAATCATAAGCTACACTAAATATCTACATTTCATTTACATCATTTCAAAATTCAAACACACATATGTATAAATGTATGTATATGTATATATCCATGCGTATATATACATATACATGCATATATAAATGCATACGCACATATCATTATTAACCATGTTCTCTATAAAAAGTTGACATAAGTTTAGGCTTTATCTTGTAATTCCTTTTTATCATCTAGTCATTGTCGAACATTGTCAAGATGTAACATCATCACAAAAGCATCAATATTTGTGTTGATAAGATAGACTAAACATATGCATTATGCTTAGCATGTCTTCTAACTTGTGCAAAGTATGTAAATCAATCTAAAAATTTGACTAAGAGAAAAAAAAAAGGAACAAGTTACTTTCAACACCTAGCACAACAAACTCTTTTAACATCATTATATTTAAATATTAAGATTAATACATTTCTTAAAAACTCACACAATATAATTAAAATTACATAAATAATTTATAAAACATCACCTACAACAAAATACCTTTTTATCAATTTTTACAAATTAAGTACCTTAATCTTCTTTACTAATTTTATCAGTTTTTATAAACATATTTATTTGATTAATTTAAAGTAGATATTTAATGTAAAGTGGTATTAAAAAACGGATATGTACAATGCCATGTCAATACTATGATAATCTTCTGACTTATTTTAGCCTAGCTTTCCCAAAAAAATTCAAAATTATCATGGTGAGCCAGTCTTCCGGTCTTACTTTTCATAGTTATTGTGTTGAGGTGGAGAGCACTAGGATGTCAAATCAAGTAATATCTTTAACACTGTACGAACCACCAACAAATACGTAACATTGGCCAACAAGCAACTTGCCGGTAGAATCTCCGTAAGATAAGTACAATAGTGACCAACTAGCTGTCAAACATAGAAAAGTTAGTCTTACAGAATCTCCTCAGACAACTAACCACTTCCTATCCGAACAGCTGCCTCTTGGAATTAGGACTGTCTCTCTTCCAGATCTGGACTCTTATCTGTACCTACTCTTCAGGCTGTGCATATCTTAACTGACTAGAAACTGCAGAAATCTGAAATCAACAGAAAACTCTACACTATCAAATTCATAGGCTTTCAAGATGAAATTTTCTGGATTCAATTGTGTGTATTTATTTGTATCTACGTTTCTTTTTTGTTGCCTTTTTTCGATGATGAATCACTTTGTGTGATTCGAAACATCGATACAAATAAATACACACAGTTGAATCCAAAAACTTTCATCTAATTCTCATGAACTGTGGAAAAATCATACCTAGAAATCATACACACAATTGAATCACACTCAGTGATTCATCATCAGGAAGAGGAAAGATCGATACAAATAAATACACACTGTTGAATCCAGTAAATTTCATCTAATTCTCATGGATTGTGGAAAAATCATACCTACAACTCAAGTAAAGCTTAAATTATGAACGATTTGTTCTTTTAATAATAAATAATGTGGGCAATTTTATCTCTTCTCTAATTCGCCCCATCTTGATGATAGATCATAGAGTATGGAAAAAATGATCTCAAATTTAGAAACTCAAGAAAAATTGATATATTCAACACTAAAAACGAAAATGAAAATGAAGAAATCTGAAATTGCAGAAAACGTCCCATCTTGATGATAGATCATAGAATATGGAAAAAATGTTTGTGACTCAAATTCAGAAACTCTAAAAATAAAATGATTTATATTCAACACTAAAAACGAAAACGAAAATGCAGAAATCTGAAATCACAGAAAACTCAGGGAAAGTTTAAACAGTAGACGATTTATTCTTTTAGTACTAAATAATGTGGGCAATTTCATTTCTATTCTTCTCGTACTTTCATCTTGATGATAGATCGTTTCCCATCATAATAGATCATAGAATATGATCGCAAATATTGATAAAAAATCCACAAATTAAGAAGCTCCCAAGAAAAATTGATTTGTATTCGAAACTAAAAAGACAGAATCCGATCTTACAGTTAAAGGATTTACATGATTGATTCATGTGTTAATTTGTACAATTTGTAAATGTCCCAATAAGTACATAATGGTGCCTCAGTACATCTCCCATACAGTCACAAAGACCAGAACAGAATATAAAGGGAAAAAGACCAGGAGCAGAGCTTTCCTTGAAACAAAAACAAAAACATGTAACATATATCAGAAGTAATTACAAGCAGTCCAAAGCTGAAAGGGGCAATCTCTGTCTGGACATCTCAAGTGCAGAAGAAGAAGCCTTCATATAAAAATGGCATAGCGCATGCTGGTCTGAACCATGAGGTAGTTCCGCTCTACAATAGCAGAATGATCTCCTGTAAACCAGAGAGATGCGGGTGCCTGATAGTAATCTTCTAGTCCATCAGAATGTTGGGCAGAGAAACAATTAGCCTTTGAGAGCATACGGAGCATACAGTTCCTGGGCCGTCTGTGAGTTTCATTGTAAGGGCCGCCATGATCTGCAGTGGGAGGCAGAGCACTCTCATCTGCAATCCGACAGGGCTTCCTCCCTAGCCTCAGCTGTTGCAATTGCAGCAGCTTTCTTTTCATGCCCATCATCAAACGCCGCATTTCTTTTGGACTGGATTTGTGAGCTATGAAGCGGACAATTCTCATCCCAAGTAAATCAGAATTTTGTGCCTTTATACCCTGGAAAAGGAAAACAGAGTCCTATAGTATAGCACGATATCTCTCTCTTTTTGCTTGGCAGGTGAGGAATTTGGCATTTGTTCCCTTTCTACATCGTAGTGGAATAAATGATCAGGACTTATAAGGCGCCTACTTGCCTTACGAGTTAGCCCCACAACACCAAAAAAAAAAACAGGTCCATTATTCAATTATATCCGCCTTGGCCTTCCTTCTCTCAGTCCTCGCTGGTTGGATTCTTTCCTAGAACGTTCCCTATGAAATGCTTATCCGTACACGCTGACTGGAGAAGATTAGATCTATGACGCGGTCAGACAAAAACCATGAATGTAGGAGAGAATACTATAAAGTACAAATACATGCACAAAATTATATGAATAGGCTATCACAAAAAGTTACTCATCGCCCACTTAGAGGAAGGTCCCATGCCACTTAGTTCAATGGATAGTGTTCAAACGTTTGAAGAGTTTTTTGGTGGGGTGGTTGTGTTACAAAAAAAATTATGTGCATATTTATCTCTGGGGCTATGGTGGTGACAAGGGAAACAAGTGTGGGGTAAAGGTATACAATTTTCATAGTTTATAATATCAGTTTGGAGTTTTTTTATTTGATCTTATAGGGAAAAGATCTTGTTGTTGAGCACTAATAAAACATGGCATGGTGCACAATTACTTCTCTAACTTTTTTTGGAACTTTTTTGGAACTTTTTTGGACACTTCAAGAAAAAACATGTTCATGTGGCATCATATTGGATGGTGTGGTCCCGACACCTTAGCTATAAGTAGGGGACTCACCAAGTAAGTTGTAAAAAAATGGGAGTGATTTGAAAATGCCACATAGGATTTTGAGAGGTGCAAAGTTAGGGTGTTCAACTACTGGGTGCTCTCCCCTAAGTATTTTTCCGTCAACGCTTTGAATCATATTCCATAATCCACCATGAAGATGACTATATCTCTTTTCTTGCCATCTACATTCCGATGATGGGTCGTGGAGTATGATCTAAAATGTTGATGAAAAAATACTTACACGATCAAATCCAAAAACTCTAAACTAAGAAATGTGTGAACCATTTTTCAATTATAAACTTCCTTTTTCAATTTTAAAATTCATTAGACCGTATAGTTTGACCTGTGATATTTTTGTATAACTGTATTTATAACACTTTAAGTTATTAGTAATCCATAAAAAAATATTATAGACAAATATAATATACTATTTTAATTTATAACATATATAATCAATATAGTATTCTAATCTAAAATATCATTTTACAATATTTTCTAACTTATAATATTTTCAAAAGATAGAATACAAATGATTTTTTCTTTTTAGAATGTTTTTAACTCTTAAAAATAATATTATCTTGATTTTTTAATATCAAATAAACCATAAAAATTATTATAGACAAATATAATATAATATAATATTATAGTTTATAATATATAATATATCATTAATAAAATATTTTAATTTATAACATATATCATTTTGCAATACTTGTGGTAAAATACATATTAATATATAATATTTTCAAAATATAAAATTTATAACTGATTTTTTCTTTTTTGAATTCTTTTAACTCTTAGAAATATGATACTTTAATTTAATAGTAAATTTAGGATTTTTATTTTGTATATGAGCTTTAAAGCAATTATTTTTACTCAAATTTGTAATACTTCTATTTTTATTTTTTATATATGTTTATTGTCAATGTAAATTTATAATTACATAGAGAAATCAAGAAGAATTTTTGTTGGACTATAAATTGTAAGTAATACAATAATATTTTTTTATTCTTAATATTTTCATGGATGTTAAATTCAAGAAGAAAACAAGAAGAATGAAATGAAACAAAATTCTTACCCTAAACTTGCATACACTTCTATTATAGAAAAAAGACAGTAAAATAATCATAAAAGAACACACACAAAATTCTCACCAACACTCCTTTTCATGAATTGGATTTGTTCTAAATGTGTTGATGAATATGTTTTGACATGTATTTGCTTCTTGTCAAGTATTTGGGTAGCATGTTCTTTCTTGTCTTCCACTATGCTCAAATGAGCTTGATGATGATGGCTTTTATAAATTTTGGATGGAGATATGGAGGGTTGAGATTCACTCTTGGATTAAAGGGCAAGGTTTGATTAGATTCCAAGGGAAGCTCATGATAGAGATTTTATATTAGATCAAGCCTATGGAGAAAATGAGATGCTCACAAGTGGTGGTTTGTTGTAGGTGTCAATGAATAAGACAAGGATTAAAAAATACATGGTGTAGATTACTTTGATTTAAGTGGAGGTGGAGATGTAAAATTGAGTTTATTGGATTCTAGTGAAGGTTGCTTTTTAATTTTTAAAATTAAAGTTAAAAAAAATAAAAAATTTAATTAAATAAATAAGCTAGGTTTATTTGATTAAATATTGGACGATGATTAACTTAATTAATTAATCTTAAATAAATAATTAGATTTATTGAATTTATCAATGATAGGTGAAAGTTAGACAAATTAATTAAATCATGGATTTTAATTAATTTATGTGAATGCTTTAATTAATTAGACATTTAATTGATCAATGGGAATGTTCAAATGGGAGATAGTTCAATCAATTAAATAAATATGATTTATTTAATTAACTCATGATCAAAGGTTAGGATATTAATATTGTGATGACATAAAAGTGATGTGTTAGATACACAAGACAACTAAGAGGGGGAGTGAGTGAATTAGTTGTGCATTAAAACCTTCAAAGCCTTATTAAGTAATTAGTATGAATGTAGACAAATGGAAAAAACAACACATTCGCAAACATTCACAATAGAACACCAAATTTTTACATGGAAAACCCTATAAGGGAAAAATCACAATGAGGATTAGCTCACTATATGAAAACCAAAACTAATTACAAGAGGCTTACTACCTAAAGGGATCTCTACACATAGGACTCACTATCCAAAAGGAAAGACTCGTTGCCCAGGAAGATCACTTCTTTTGGATTACAAAGAAATAGTTACAAGGAGGTTCACTACCTTAGAGCAACTAGAGAAACCACCATAATGTCTATTTACCATCCACAACCTTTGACTCACTACCTCTAATGACTTTTGACACACTAAACTATAGACACCTTCTACTCACTACTTTTGATAGTCTTAGGTGTTTTTTCTCGCTCTCAGATATCAACACGCGATCGTGCATACATCATTCCACACCACACTCTTCTCCAAAATTTTGACCTTGCATATATATCTTGTGCAACCTCGAATAACCTTCTCTAGGTTGGCTTCAATGAAACGTATGCACTTCAAACATGCAACCACTAAATAAGTTAGCACCAAACACGTCTGTGGTGGAAAGAAGTGATGGTGGACCACATCAAGGGTTAATCAATACTCAAATATACATCAAAACACTACACTAGGCTTCCACAAACCACTAGTTGTTGTGTGGTCTCCCAACATGCCCCATTTTTCCCTTGGCAAAATGTGGACCCCTCTTTTTTTTTGCTTTTGCTTGCTTTTCTTGGTTTGGGAAGAAGTGGTAAAATGGGCATCATTCGGCTTAAATGCTTGGATTCTAGTTGAATGTATGGTTTGTCTAAGCTAAAATGCTTCAACTTCAAGTTTTCAAGAAATCTTGTTGCTTCTTGGGAACTGGTTTTCTGGGTTTCCGTGCATCGGGTGTTGTTAAGTAAAGTAAATGAAAGTTCTACAAGCATTGTTCTTTACCCAATAAGAAATTTATCCGCTATGCACTTGCTAGGGGTAAATGTTTTCCCGATCCATGGGTATTAGTGTATAAGTCATCAAACTCGGTAGTGGAGTTTTCCTTCTCGAAAGTAGGAACAAAAAAGTATTTTCTTAAGGTGTTCTTGTGTTGTGATTAGCCCAATATTAAACCCGCACCCGAATACCCCCTTTTTGCAAAAATCAGATGTTTATCTGACCCTTGAAAACCTGATAAAGGGAAAACCTGACATCGCTTTAAAAATCAAGTTGTCAGATGTTTCAAGTCAAAAAGTTGAGGATGGTTTCTTCATGCTTAGGCATAGGTTGTTTCTTAGTCATCATATCCAATGTGGGTAAGGAGAAACCACAAGCATGCCATGTCAACATCATCCTCACCTTTTCAAATTAAATTGGGGTGCAAAAATCAAGGGCTCCGATATGCAGACCTTAACCTGTCATAATTATACCTTTTCTAGTGTAATTAATGAAATATCATTTAAGGCGTTAAGGAGGGTGGTGAGAGCACGTATGTGTCACCACCTAAAGCATATTTCTTTCTTCTGTGACACACCATAACTCACCAAGTGAGACACCTTTAAAACCCACCAAGAATTGAGATGCCACTCAAAGTGCTCGAGGAAAGCCAAATATTGGGTGTAGACATGGAAAATTGACCGGCACACCTGATCCTGATTTTACTAACATCGTTTCAACTTGAATCACCATCTCAGCTTGTCATCACTTTTCATCTCTTAATTAAATAAATCATTATTTATCTGATTAAGTCATTCCTCCTTGATTGATTAAATTAATCAATTTAATTTAATTAATCCTAAGTCTCTGTTTAATTAAATAATTCACTTTATTTAATTAAATCTCTAAAGTTCTCTTATTAAATTGAATAAATTAAACCTTATTTAATTTAATCCAACACTATCCCCTTTGGTTAAATAAATCAAATCATTTATTTAATTAAACCTTTCCTCTCAATTTCTGATTTAAATCAATTCATAAATTTAAGTCTAAATTGTCACATCTCCTAAATCCCTCATTAAATTAATTGAATTTTTGATTAATTTAATCCTAATCTTCGAATTCCTCTAGATCTTGCAACTTGCACAATAATTCAATATATTTAATTTATTAATTCATCAATTTCCATTCAAAAGGGCATCTTTTGTGGAATATTCTTCCAATTCAAAAATCCCTCCAAAAGGGATGGGTACTTCCAACAAGGCATTTAATGCCTCTTACATGTCCTTGGCCTTGAGCCAAGTGACATTAAATCCATTTCCCTTCCCTCTAAACATGTCACATTCAAATTTCAAATTTGAATCCAATAGCATTTATCATGCACATTGACCAAAATGTGCTCATTCCTCCTCCAATCACATGTGGACAAGTGGCCTCTTCTCATTGGTTGGTCTTTTGTCCCACATTCATCCAAATCCTTCAATCTTTCATTCCTCAAATTTATAAATAGAGGCCTCCTCTATTGAATTGATCATCCACAACTTGAGGAAACTCACTATACTCAATTTCATCTTCAAGCATATCCATTTTCATCTATTTTTATCAAGTTCTTAGCTAGGTTATGAAGGAATTCAACCAAAGTGGATCAAATCGTCATCAAATCATCACAAAGCTTGCATAGGAGTTGGGAAAGGGCCAATTTCTACACATAATTGGTACCAACTCCCCCATGGGATTAAGAGTTTGATTTACACCGAATAAGATTTGATAGCTTTTGTTTATGTTTGCTTGTGTTCTTCATCTCATTTCTTGTTCTTTGCAATTTAAATGGATTTCATGGGGAATTTTGATTCTAACTTGCATTTGGATCTAATATTGTGTTTGTTTCTCATGTTTGTGCAGGTATAGGATTGGGGGTTCACACTGGGATATGACAAATAAATAACTACTAATACTTAATTATGTATCAACTCGAGTTTTCCATTAACAGGACCAATTATTCTTCTTTTAATTACGCTCTATAAGTTATATTTCCATGTTATTGGATCTCATAAAATGACACTCTCTCTGGTTATTTTTGAATAAACTAGCATGTATTTTGATTGAATTAACTCGAATTTGACACATGAACAATAATGGGTAACAAAGTTTTGTAAAATTGAGTTGAGGAAACAGTATTGCTAGAGTTTACCCTAATTTCTATGCAGAATATTGATATACTAATCATGTGGGTAATAGGGGAGGACATGAGTACCTCATGGAAGAAGAAACCCAAGGAAGAGTTTGAATTCCTCACATCACAAGCAATTCCCACTTATAGACTGGTAACAAATACCCATTTGGGGGGCTTCAATGAATATGAGTTTATGGAGAGGGTATGGTGACTTGATGTCAACTCATGTGCCAAAAATATGGTTGCTAGTGGGATGCATTTGGCAAAAGGGTTCTTGTTAGTAATGGATGCCCCAAAATTAGTTCTGGAATGTATGAATGGTATGATACAAATAGAAGGGTGGTCCTAAAGGAAGGAAGAGTATATTATGACCTAACCTCAGATGGTATCACCTACACATTTGGAATTTGGGTATTCACAAAAATGAATACGTTGGAAATAGAAGAATCAACTAGGGAATATACAAACATGGAATGGCACAACAAGAAAGCCATGTTGTTGACCTAGTTCCAATAGAGGACCAAGTCTGTATCTAGAATGCCAAAGAACATATTGAGGTCATGTTTCATTTAGGAAATATAGGACATGATAACCTTGTTGAGAAGGATGGTAGGTAGTAGAGATGCCAGTAAATTTGAATCATGGA
This sequence comes from Sequoiadendron giganteum, assembly GCA_007115665.2. Taxonomy (NCBI): domain Eukaryota; kingdom Viridiplantae; phylum Streptophyta; class Pinopsida; order Cupressales; family Cupressaceae; genus Sequoiadendron; species Sequoiadendron giganteum. Next base: position 352,792,573 of record CM021104.1, on the reverse strand, counting down.
TGTATGAGGTTATCAAGCATATGAGGAATAGCCATGTTTGAATTCATTGGGCCAAGTTTATCAGTGACAAGTTGCATGAACACATCCAATCATGCCAAACCTTGGAGTGGTTTGGCATGATGGTAGGTAGTAGAGATGCCAGTAAATTTGAATCATGGATGTATGAGGTTATCAGGCGTATGAGGAATAGCCATGTTTGAATTCATTGGGCCAAGTTTATTAGTGACAAGTTGCATGAACACATCCAATCATGCCAAACCTTGGAGTGGTTCTCTATGTCTTATTATTTTATGTATTCCTTCACCCTAAGGGCTAACATTCAAGGGTTAAATAAAGTAGGAATTCTAGGTTGAGAGCTAGGGTAGAAGTTGGTTCATCAACACTTTCCAGGAGATCACTGTGAGTCAATATCGAAACCACTATTGGAGGGTAAATGATGCCTTCTCAATGAGGCTATTCAGAATAATGGAGGGAGACAAAGCTAAGAGAATATCGCTTGAAGCACAAAAGGCTATTCGCTAGAATGGGTGTTGATATATACTGAATACACCTAAAAATGGTTTGGACAGTCAAATTAATTAAATATGATTTATTTGATTAATTAACCTTTTATTCTTCTACTATTAAATAAATAGAAAATATTTGTTTACATAGTTCACTTTTTATTCTTATATCTTTATTATAATATTTCTTCTTAATTAAATAAATAAATTTAATACTTTGTTTTTATTTAATTATCATTATTAAATTCTTCTACCAAATATCATATTTTTTCTATATTTATTTAATAAACATAAACATAAACGTCTAAAGTTTGTTTTATTAAATTAAATATTATATTTCCTAAATTGAATAAATCAAAATATTCAATTAAATCTAAATATTAAAAATCTATAGCTAATCATATCTACCTACCAAATTAGATATAATATGTCTAATTAATTCATCTCAATCTTCACGGGCAAATTTGGAGACAAATTTGAGACAAATTTGCAAGCAACTCCTCAATCTATCTTCCATGGATTTTTCCTATTCTTTGGCTGAATATTTTTGTGGGGAGGAACAAATTCCATAATCAGCTCCAAATCCTTCATCCTTCACCCTTGAATCTTCACAATCAAATCCATAACTCTGCTTTGCTACCCCTTCACAAACCTATTGCCAAGAATCTATAAATACAACCCTTCTCCACTGGAAACAGATCCAAAACTTTGTGCAATCTTACTCTGCAGAAATAGAGTTAGAGCAATCAAGCAATTATCCATAGCAATAGAAATTAATCATAGCATTTTAATATAGAATCATAGCATCATAATTTTACTGTAGCTTCATGTCAATCTAGCTTATTGTATTAGCATCCATATCATTTAGCAATCATCATATAGATTAGTTTCTTGCATTTAGCAACATCTCATTCTCTAGATTGTCATTTTAACAGTCACAATGCTTACACAATCTAAGAGCCATAGTGATTTAATAAATCTTTAGAGATAGAGAATAATATGATGCTTTCAATAGATTTATGTTTTAAATTAATTTAATTTCTATTAAATCCTTGATATAATGTCTTATTAAGAAGTGTTATTATTTACATATTCCACACTTACATTTTGGCATCCACTGTGGGGCACAAACCCAATACTTAACATTTATTTCCAAAAAGTGTCCTTACAAGTTTTTGACATGTTTGTTTTAGCGTGATCGAAAGATTTTTTGGCGCATCTACCATATTCTCCAGCACGTTCGACGACTGTTCCGGTGCATCAACAAAATATTTCAGCGTGTTCAACAATTGTTATAGTGCATCAAATTTCCAGTATCACCAATCAGGGAGTTTTTCTTCCAGCGCATTGACATACTGTTTTAGCACATTTATCACATTCTATAGTGCATAGGATTTCTAGTTTAGCACATTTAATTTTTGTTTTAGCGCGTATAATTACTGTTGTGGCGCGTTTGTTTAAATTAGCAAAAAATTGAAAATTTGAAATTTGATCAATGTTTTTTTTTGTGTTCCAGGTATGAAATACGCTGGTCAAAGATAGTCGCTGGAAAACATACACCAGTCAAAGATAAAACTCAGAAATTACTAATGATCTTTGTAGGGATGTATTTTCTTTAAATAGATTTTTCCTTGATTAAAACAGTGCATATAGATTAATTAAAGAAATAGTTTGAACCCCATGTCTTTCGTGTCTCGAAAGCAATAGGCCTATGCTCTCCCCTTAATTGGATGATCAAAATGTTAGACTTGCTATTTATGTTTTATTAAAAGCTTTAGAAGGCCTGCCGTAGTGGGAAAAAGTACTCACCCTACAGGAATGACCTAAGTGGGAACAACCAAAGCCAGGTTTTCCAACCCACTCTAATCAAAAGTGAATTTGGGGAAACCCACAATTCAACGAAAGTGTGCAATGTAACCATCCCCAAAATCTTTGTTCTAAAGATTGGGAGGTATCCTAAGGGAGTTTATCTATTGCCACTCCGAACGAATACCCCATCTATGAACTTTAGTGTAGAATCCAACTATGTGAGTTTCCAAACACTTTTTATATCACAGTGCAAGGGGAGGGAAGAATCTGCCCCCAAGACACTCACCATATAACTATCAGAGACCCTACCCAAAAGTGAAGGATTTGACTTTGGCAAAGACTTGGGAAAAGAAAAAACACGGACGCCCTCTAGGGCGTGACAAGGTTGTGTGAGCTAACATAGTTGCAAGTTGTGGGCTGTGATATTCTAAGTGACCTATTTGAGTTAGAAAAATGCTTGAACTATTTGTTTTTGTGTCAAACCTATGGAAATGAAAAAATCAGACCAGATTCTAGAACACTCACTATATGTTTAATTTATAGAATCTAAAACACACTGTTTACGATTTGGCTGTATTGTGTGAAGTTGTTTTTGAAAGAATCATCCCAATAGAGTATCAAAATTTGTGATTTACAAACACAACACTCATCCACTATCTTCATTGGTTAGAAAATAACACTTGGGAATTAATCATCATATTGAGAAAAACTAGAACAAATAGACAAAACTGTGAACATCTGGACAACCTCCAATTTAGCGCAGGCATATCTGTTTTAGCATGTTCACCCAATCCTTTAGTGCATACAAAGTCTATTTTAGCGCTTTGATCACCTATTATAGTGTACCCATAGTCTATTTTAGTGCGTGCAACCATTGTTTCATCACATATACCATATCTTACCATGCATCTACACAAGTTGTCCTCATTGATTACCAGTACCTTAGTGCATCCACTATCTATTTTAGTGGATACACCTTGTTTGGCAATGCATACACCATTTCTTGTAGTGTGTATACAATCTATTTTAGCGCATTGACTGTCTGTTATAGCACATCCACATAACAAGAAAACAAAGAGAAAATTTAAACTAGTATTAGACTAATAACATCAAAAACTTAGATTTTTTTAGAGCAAAAACATTTCCTCAATCCGAACAATGTCTTAAACTTGGAAAGATAGGACTTACAAGTCAGAATTTATCAAATTAAACAAAGATATTGCAATCTTAAGGTGTCTAAACTATCACACAAATTCTGGATTATTACATCAAGTTTCTTTATAAGGATTTTGTCAATCCCACAATCAAGAAACAAAACAAGATAATCAGATTTTTAACTTAGTCTCATTAATAGAATTTATCATTCTATTTCGACTTAAGTTAATACCTTGACACTCATCTAAGCAAAAGATCAAAGTTTAGTGAGTATAACAAACACTTGTATGCCAATTTTGCCAAGATTACAAAGACAAAATTTTAAAGAAAAATAAATTGAAACACCAAACACCATGGTTGAAGAAAATCCTTGGAGTAGACTCCACCAAAATAACATGAATGAAATAACCCAAGAGGACATCCAAACGGCACAACAAGATCCAAAATTCCATAAATTTATGGAGAAGGTCTTAGAACAAGATATGGAAAAATACCTTTTGATGCTAGTAGAATCAGGTGCAAAACTTCCAAAAGATTTTGATATCAATCGATTAAAAGAAACACCTAGAGCAACTAAAACTAAAACACAACATACACAAAACACAAATCAAGTGGTTGCCCTAACACGTCAGATGCAAAAATTACAACAACTTCAAGATATGAAAAAGGGAACCACGAAAAGGTATTCATTACATGAAATTTTTCCTTATCCTTTTGATCCAAGTGTAGATATGATACCATTTCCTAGATATTGCAAATTCCCGAAATACGACAAATACAACAGTAAAACATATCCAATTGACCATGTGAGGGAATTCAGAACCATGAGTTTAGAATTTGTACAAGAAGAAAATTATCTAATGAGGTTATTCCCAAGGAGCTTAGGGGGTCAATGTATGGAATGGTTCTCTAAACTGCAACCAGGGATTCAAACTTTTGAAAAACTAGTCAACAAGTTTATCTCACAATTTTCCTTTAATATTCAACATGAGGTAACAATAAAATACCTTTACAACATGAAACAAAAGAAAGGTGAGACAATCCTCTCCTTTCTACAATGATGGTGAAGGTTATTTTCTAGGTATCCTCGTTCCATACCCAAAGAAGAAAAGATAGAACTATTTATTGACAACTTAACTGATGAAATGAGCTATAGGCTTGAGCCACAATGTCCACCCACATTTGAGAAAGAGATTGAAAATGGCCTCAAGATCGCAAAAGATTTGGTCAAAAGAGGGGTGATAAAAAATTACAATGAAGGATCAAACAATACAAGTTCCTCAAGTCATTATGGCAACAATGACAAGCCAAATTTTTGGCAAAATAATAGAAATACTGGAAATAATGATATTGCAAATGACACACAAAATGCGAAACCAGTATTTAATTTGACGACTACTACTAAAAAGACTAATCAAAATAATGACCAAAGCATCAAACAAGATGTCAATCAAAAGAAAAATTCAAACAATGGAGAATAGAAAACACAATCATATCAAAAATCATCAAACCGATGATGATTCACACCATTGGGACAAACTCTAGAATAAGCAATGAGAGAACTTATTGCAAATGGACTTATCACCTCACGTGAAGCAAGATTTTGAGATCCAAAAGTAAAACCACCTTGGTGGAATGACACAGACTATTGTAACTTTCATAATAACAAGGGGCACACGACAAATGACTGTATGGAGTTAAAACATCTAGTCCAAGATTTTATTGATAATAAAAAGGTATTCATAGAAGGACATCAAACTAACAATGATCATACTGCATTTAAAGATCCTTTACCAAATTACAAAAAGGGAGAATATTCTTCTACAAATGGTAAAGGTAAAAGTGTCAACTACGTTTATGATGGTACAATCTTTTGTATCTCTATAGTTGAGAGTGATTCTATCACTGATAATCAAATTGATAACATTGGAAACAATGACATCATACCATTAGATCTGATCTCAAACATAGACATGTCCAACAATCAGGTCAATGTCATTAAAATCAAAGAGACACAAAATTCCCAACCAATCAATGTAACAAGGGGTCAATCCAAGGTAATATTGAAAGGAGTTGCATCTAAAACCATTACTCCCCTTCTAATCAATACAACATAGTTTAGAAACTATAGAAAATACCTGCACAGATATCGATATTAGAACTCCTTAAAATCTCGCCATCTCATAAGGAGGTTTTGGAACAAGCTCTTGTGGCCACCATGGTACCCACCAACCTAGATTTCTATCAATTTCAAGCTATGGTGGGAAATTTAACCATGCCTCATTGTCTATCATTCTCTGAATAAGATGATGTATCACTTAATCATCCGCATAATACTACACTTCATATTGAAGTCTTAATCCACAAACACCATGTCAAATGTGTCCTAATAGATGGTGGAGCTGGTTTAAACATTTGCACTTTAAAATTGATCCATGCACTAGGTTATTCTTATGATGCCATTGATGCCTAAAGGAAAATGACAATAAAAGCCTATGATGAAGAAGAGAGATCTTCCAAGGGATTGATCGTGTTGCCCATGCAAGTAGGACCAATGGTGAAGAATATAGCTTGTCAAGTGCTAGTAAAAGAGATAACATATAATATACTCTTGGGACATCCATGGATTCATGAAATGCAAGCAGTGCCTTCAACTTATCATCAATGTTTAAAATTTCTAGTAAATGGACAAGAAGTAACTATATCAGCTGACTACAACAATCCCCAACATTGTAACATGCTTAAAATAGCTCAAGACACTTGTGTGCCCCATAATAGAGAAGCAAGCTCTTCTAGTTCATCTAATAGTGAAAAGAAACTAAACGTTGTATCCAAATGGGTTGAGAAAAAGGACCAGTCAAAGGAGACAAGTGTTTATGATTCCACTTTATCAAAAAATAAGTGTCATTTGAATTCTCTATCACAATAATTTCAAGAAAATATCTAGTTAACCGACAAAGGCATGGGAGAATATTCTATTGGGCAATCTTTATTTCTTTCATAGTAGCTACCATCTCCAAGGTCATATGGACAACCATCAATAATAACACGACAACCATCACAACCTACCATAGTTCTAGATGAAATATTTGTAAAAGTGGGTACTTTAAAAGATGAAACAAAAGACAAGGCCATCCTCAATTGGCCATACAAAGATGAAGAAACATCAACATCAACAAATATCAGCATAAAGATAGCTCAGTATAGAAAAGGAAAAGCTATCTTAGAGAAAATGGGGTATGAGGGACAAGGACCCGTTGGAAAAAGAAAGGAAGGCATCATAGAACCCATTCAACCTCTCACACTTCAGTAAAAAGATAAAACAATACTAGGTTATACAGGGGAATCAAAAGAGGAAATGACTCAGAAAACTGTTGAAAGAATCCTTCAAATGAGAGATGGTTCTGAAACAGATTCCAATGAGTATGAATGGGATCTTTACTCTAACATATCATACATAGATATAAAAATTGATGTCATAAAAGAGTACGCACCCACACATGAGGAGGGAAAAAGCTTGGGAACTAGACCACTTGTATCTGAATCACAAAATATTGATGACTCAAGTGAGGATGGACAAACATCGAGTGAGATAGATGACTTGGAGGAAAGTAATATCATAGACCTCGACATCCCTATTGACAACCCTAACAACATAGCTATTCGAACCCTCACTGTCATTGACCAAAGTCAGTCTGATGACTTTTTACCCTTAATACATATGGAACTCATCGACTGGGAACCAAGTAAACCTATTAATGTACCCATGTTTGTGAGTGATGATGCTATTGTAAATTTCCTTTGTTGTGATGACCCTGACATAAGTTCTAATCATAAATCTCATAATGACATGTTCAGTCAGGAGGGTGTCAAATCTTCCAGTTGCAAAATTAAAAGAAGGAATAATGGATCTAATGGTGAAAACCATTCAATGGGAGTACTAGATCTCAAAAAAGTAAAAATAAAGAACGCATCTGACAATGAAAAAATTTCTAAGGCACTGAAAGATGGGAGATTTGACACCCTTCCAGAGCACTATCATGAAAGGTCATCAGTATTGGTGGAGCCTACACAGTCTATTAATATTGGCATGTCAGAAAAAGCAAAGAATTTAGATCTGGCAGCATCTATGACTGAACACAAAAACCTAAAATTTTTCAGGTTCTTTGAGAACAAAAGAATTAATTTTGCATGGTCATACTTTGATATGCCTGGTTTAGATCCAGAACTCTTAATGCATCATTTATCTCTACCCTCTGGGATAAAACCTATGAAACAAAAACTAAGGAAAATGCATTCACATATCGCCTTGATGGTAAAGGCTGAGTTGAAAAAGTTGTTAGATGCAGGATTCATCAGATCTATTGATTATGCAAAGTGGATATCTAATATCGTACCTATATCTAAACTAGACAATAGTATCAGAATATGTATCGATTTTAGGGATCTTAACAAGGCATGTCCAAAGGATTATTTTCTATTACCAAATATTGACATCATTGTGGACTTAACAATGGGACATTCCATGTTATAAATAATGGATGGTTTCTTGGGTTACAATCAAATCAAGATAGCCCCAGATGATCAGGAGAAAACAAAATTCACTTGTCCATGGGGAACATTTTGTTGGAATGTCATGCCCTTTGGGTTGAAAAATGCAGGGACCACATATCAATGAACAATAACCACCATCTTCCATGACATGATACATACCTTTATGGAGGATTACGTGGATGATATATCAGCAAAATCAATATCTGGGGCATACTGAGAATTTTTCGTCAATACTAGCAGCAGTAGCAAAATTTTCTTTGAAGCAATGTGTAAACACATCACTTCAAAGAGGGGCAAAATGTATACACCTAAAAATGGTTTGAACAATTGAATTAATTAAGTACGATTTATTTGATTAATTAATCTTTTATTCTTCTACTATTAAATAAATAGAAAATATTTATTTACATAGTTCACTTTTTATTCTTATATCTTTATTATGATATTTCTTCTTAATTAAATACTTTATTTTTATTTAATTATCATTATTAAATTCTTCTACCAAATATCATAATTTTTTCTATATTTATTTGATAAACATAAACTTCTAAAGTTTGTTTTATTAAATTAAATATTCTATTTCCTAAATTGAATAAATCCAAATATTCAATTAAATCTAAATATTCAAAATCTATAGCTAATCATATCTACCTACCAAATTAGATATAATATGTCTAATTAAGTCATCTCAACCTTCATGGGCAAATTTTGGAGACAAATTTGAGACAAATTTGCAGACAACTCCTCAATCTATCTTCCATGGATTTTTCCTATTCTCTGGCTGAATGTTTTTGTGGGGAGGAACAAACTCCATAATCAGCTCCAAATCCTTCATCCTTCACCCTTGAATCTTCACGATCGAATCCAGACCTCTGCTTTGCTGCCACTTCACAAATCTGCTACCAGGAATCTATAAATATAGCCTTTCTCCACTAGAAAAAGATCCAGAACTTTGTGCAATCTTACTCTTCAGAAATGACATTAGAACAATCAAGCAATTATCCATAACAATAGCAATTAATCATAGTATTTTAATATAGAATCATAGCATCATAGTTTTACTGTAGCTTCATGTCAATTTAGCTTATTGTATCAACATCCATATCATTTAGCAATCATCATATAGATTAGTTTATTGTGTTAGAGTAATAATTTATTACGCTTAATTAATTACATCATACTGGTTAATTAATTAAGTCACTTATTCCTCTAGTTGCCTAAGTTTAGCTTAAGCAACTAGAGGAATAAGTGACTTAATTAATTAACCAGTATGATGTAATTAATTAAGCGTAATAAATTATTACTCTAACACCCCCGCTTAAGATGAACTTAGGAAGAAGCTAAAACACTAGAAGAAGATGCATGCAAGCAAAGATGGCGCCCTTCATTTATGCTGGCAGCGTTGAAACATATGCACGTTATCCCTACATGTTTCCAAAATACCCTACAAAGAAAATGGTGCTATTGAAATTTGCAAGGTAGGTAATGCAATCTCACGAGGCATACCTCCAAGCTCATAAGGGACCAATTGATTTTCGTATCATTATATGGAATTGCAAATGCACTTCAACCAAGAGTGCTAAATTGTGTAATGGTGAGCTAAATTCATATGGGTTGGAAGCATTCATGTTGAAAAGGAGTAATTATGACCCAACAGAGAGACTGCTAAGTAGATCAACAAAAAGTATGCTCACACTCCCCATTTGGAGGACTTCTGGAATGATTGTGAAGATGAATGTGAAGCTAGAAAGCATTCTTATCGAAGGTTGAAAATAGCCCAAATGATGAATTTTGGGACACATGATGTTCCAGAGGAAATGGACATGGACAATGGTGATGTTGAAAACCCTGTGTATGAAGCAAATAAGGTTTACAATGAACCTATTCCAAACCTTGATTGGGAACAGTTGAGATGAGGACTATAGAAGAGATCTCTAGGTTGATAATTAAGTTTAGCCAATCCAAGATAAATGGATATATCAGGTTGTTGAAATAGGTTGGAGTAACACCTACATACCCTCATGGGAGAAAGAGGAAGAAAAATATAATAAGTGACCTGGGGTATGATGATTGTTTGGACAAGAAAAGGAAAATAATAGAAGCCAAAGCCACTGAGGATAGTAAAGAAAGGATCCTTGAAATCTCAAGTCATGGGGTTTCATTGGCTTCTCAATCAGATGATCCAGAGAGAGAGACTTTGAATATTCTTACAAATATGCTAAGGATACCAATGATGTCATCTTGTTCCACCACATTAACTAGAGCAGAGCTCTTGACCCTAGAAGAAGTGGTTATGAAATCACAAGTATACAATCAAATAAGGTCAACATCTCAATAGGTAGCTGCCATGTTTACTTCTCCCCCATTGGTAAGTACAACAATTTAGCATCAAAGGGAGAACCTGTAATAACTATGGACCATGCCCTAAGGGAGGCAAAAAAAATGGACCACTTTTATACAACAAATGAAAGGACAATAGCCAAGGAAATTTCCAATGGTTCAACCTTTTGTTGAGAAGGAGCATGAAATAGAAGTATGTTCAGATGTTGAAGATGATGTGGAAGTCATAATAGGTTAGCTCACTCAAGAGGTGGGGAAGTCAAAAGGAGAAACCATAATGGTAGAGAAGGTTCTACCTCAAGATAAGTAGATGGGTGCCACATCTCAAGTACCCATTTCATCAATAGAAGAAGAAGTGCATGAAGAAGCACTTAATACAAGTGTAGTTAAGGATCAACCTCAATAGATGGAAGTTGAAGGAGAGACTACCATTGAGCATCCTCAAGGTCAAGGAGAAGGTCCAAATCCAAGAAAATATGTTCAGTCTATCCAAACCCCAAATGAAGAACAAGGAGGTGGTGAAAGCCCTAGTGCCTCAAAACAACATGAACTATTGGTTCAAAAAGTAATGCTTAGAAAGAAAAGGAGGGAGTTGGGAAAATAGGACTCGGAGGAGAAGAACAAGGAAAGTAGGACCAAATGAGTGAAGAATCCTTGCCATTGGGAGGTGATGTAGCAAATGATTTTGAGATCGTGAGGGATGAAAGTCATATGCCAAGAGAAGATGTTCCTAGATGGTAAAATCAACAAGAACATAGATAAGAAAAGGTAATGAAAAGTGAAGACATACTTGATTGGTTGGCTCAGTAATTAGCTTCGCCATTGAAGGTAGAATTGGTGCTTCTAGACTTTAGAAGTATAATACAAGAAGTGGAAACCTCGAAGTTTCCATCGGGAGGTGATGTAGCAAACGATTTTGAGATCGTGAGGGATGAAAGTCATATGCCAAGAGAAGATGTTCCTAGATGGTAAAATCAACAGGAACATAGATAAGAAAAGGTAATGAAAAGTGAAGACATACTTGATTGGTTGGCTCAACAATTAGCTTCGCCATTGAAGGTAGAATTGGTGCTTCTAGACTTTAGAAGTATAATACAGGAACTGGAAACCCCGATGTCTAAAACCAGAGCAAGGGTTAGGCATGCAGTTAGGTGAGATTCAGATAGAGGAAGGAATATCCAAATAGCCACACCTATTAGTGAGAAGGATAAGCATGAGGTAACGACTAGGGATTACCAAATCTCTACAATTATCTTGTTGGAAGCTTGAGTTGTTTGTGAGGTTTTTGGGTTTTGTCATTGATGTCAACCCCTTTTATGAAGAGAGTGTTGGATTTTTTTTGGTTTTGATGATGCAAACCCCTAGTATTGGAGCTGTTGGAAGATTGGAGTTGTTGGTATTGATGCCAACATAATGTTGTTGGTGTTGTCATTAATGTCTTACTTTAGTATAGTTGGATGTTCTATATTTGATGAAGTATATTGTAGATGTGTTGTAGAGATGAACATAGTAGTGTTGTTGATTTCATTGGTTCACTTGGGTTCCAAGTGCTTTTGAGAAAATTTGAATACAAGTTTAGTGTGATAGAGTGGTGTTTAGTGTTTTTCTCTGTATTTATTCATGGTTGAATATATTCATACATGGTTTGGATATGATGGTTAGAGGTGTTCAAAGGTTTGATATCCAAAGTTTTAGGTTTTGGATCATTCTACAGTGAAAGTTGTATCTGACAGTATGTATGTCTAGTGAAACAGGGTGTTTGGGAGAAATGAGATTACTCTGTATTTCTCTATAGTGAAGATTCTTAGCTTGTGGATCTGGGAACATGCTTATACTATTTGTATCTACCTTCCCTTGATATTTCAGGTGTTGTGGTGTTCCAAAAGGTTTTTTGGTGTGTTGGATGTCTGTGCCAATGTGTTTGGTTGCACAAAATGAAGGTGTTCTTAAGTTTTAGGTGGTTGCAGTAGCAGTGGAAAATATTTTGATGATGTGGAATATTTTGAGATGTTTTCAAATGTTTTTGTGTGGTTTGTGAGATGTTTTCAGACCTAGAGATGTGTTTTTATAGTCACTTAGTAGTGTTAGTGTAGGTTTGTCTAACTTGGCAGGCTAGTGCTAATTGTGGAGAATGAGTGTTATTTGTGGAAGTGTTGAGAAGTGTGTCAGTGTAGATTTGGGCCTTATTTAAGTTGTGGAATGACCTTCCTTCAATTATTTATACCGTGGAAGTGTTTAGTGCCGACCTATTTGATGTTGCAAATGATTTCATTGTATATATGTGGATGATTATGAATGCTCCCAATTTATGATTTCATTGTATATATGCAGATGATTGTGAATGGTGCAGCAGTGCAAGTTTTGGTCATTTTTGATGGATATCATTGTTAGGAGTTACCCTAAGTGTTGGAGAAGTATGTTAGTAAGGAGGAGCCACTCTCTCTCATATATATATATATATCAATTAGGGGGAGTATGTGAGTATGTATTTTTGTACAATGAGACCTTTCCCTTGATTTCAAAGGGGGAGAAGAGTTTTGGGCATGTTTCCATCAATGACAAAGGGGGAGATTGTTGGAAGTTTGTTTTTCATTGAGCAGATTGTTAGCAACATGAGCATGACAGTGTATAGTGTCATCATCGATGTCAACATTGAAGTTAACATTAAGTATGGCCGATTGATGAGAATGATTGAATGTAGTATTGCCAGTAATATCAATCCAATATAGAGGTGCAAATGAGTTGATCTGGTGCACATCAGATGTCTTGGATATTTTTTTAAGTCCTAGAACATACAATTTTCAATGTACAGTGAACTAGTTTTGAGGTTTGCATTGCTCCACCATGAAGAATCAGGTTATGCGATTCTAAGAGAATTTTGGTCTATATTGGAGGAAACTAGATCCAAAGTTTCATTTCTTGATCTATACTCTGGTGTTGACTATAATTATGATAGAGTATCAAACTCAATAGTGACAGTGTTACTAATGCAGAGTACATGATTGGAATGCTCTACATTCCACCATGGATGAATATTTTGCTATGCGGTTTTCAGGAACTACTTACAAGTGTCAGAAGTGTATATGCTCCAAGTGGGAAGTGTTTTGGTGGTTCACATGTTGTGTTGTTGATGAATAGATGATTCATGTCACTTATTATTTTCTATTCACTGTCGACCTAAGAAGTTTGGGATTGTGTGGAGTTAAAGTATGAATTGAGAAAACTTAAGGGAGTAATTATAGGTCTCTGCCAACATATTTTGATTTGTTACAAGTTTTGAGGTGTGTGTATGATTGGATCTCAAGCCAACGAGTTGTTGTATTACATGTGTAATCTAATTAGGTCAACCTAATTGATGTTGTAGGTGTTTACAAATGTAATACATATAAATGTAAGATTGTTTTAGTGTTGTATGTATTAGAGAAAAGTGGTTATATGAATTCCTAAGAAGAGCATGTGAATGTGATGTGAAGAAGAGAAGAGTGGGTGTAATTGTTGAGAAACATGAAGTGTGTTAAGTTAGTATATTGAGCTTTAGTGGAACTATGTCCAAAATATTGTAGATGCATTGTATCAGTTCAAATCTTGGCAGTGAGCCACCCTTTCTTTGTTCTCTTTTATTCTCTAGATAGTGAGTCATTTGGACAATGATTCCACCTAGCAGTGAACCTTTTTGTAATATATTGTAACCAGTTATAATATATTGTGAGCTAATCCTCACCATGGTTTTTTCCTTCTTGGATTTTCCACATAAATTTGGTGTTCTTATGTTGTGTGATGTGATGCATGCTTCTTTTCATTTCTACAAATTGGATGAAATGTTTTGAATACATGTTTAAGTGGTTTCAAAGAATACTGATTCACCCCCCTCTCAGTATTTTGGGTGTTCAACAGTGCATCTAGTCATGTAGACACCTTGCAGGTACAGGTTTTAAGGGGCAAGAAAAATACGACACAATGGAATGCAAGAGAAACTTGAGTAAGTAAGAGGTATTTCATGTTGTTAACTAAAGAAGTAGTCATTTATCATTTAAAAAATGATTCATTGCTATCTTGACTCTTAACTAAAAAAATTTGTTGACTATTTCCTTTAATTAGTGTATTATGTTATTGTTAAGAAAATCTACAAATTAGTAAAGTTGGTGTAGATTAGTTAGGTTGTGTTGTGTCCATTAAGTGTCTTAAAATTTGGGCATGACACTGAGTCTAAGTTGAGTTTAAAGTGTAGGGGATTTTATCCACACTTGTTAATTGACCTCTAATGCTCCTCAATTTTTTGATGAACCTCTATTTTTCCTTCATGAATGATAACCCATGCCATTGAAGGTAAGATTATGTTCTAAAATTATAGAGTAATAGTTTTAGGAACCAACACAACCCAAGTCTATAAACACACTTGTGACCTTGAAAATACATCCATTCCTTTCCTACAAGACCAATCTATGCATAAGAATCTACTCATAGAAAGGTTTAACAACTAGGGAGATCTTCCACAAATTTAGAACAAGTATTTGATACTAGTTGAAAGGAAAACTTGTAGTAATAATAACCATTTTCACATAACCTTGTGAGAGAAAGAATAAAAACAAGTATTTAGAATAACCACACATAAAAGATAAAAGGCATACCACAATATTACACAATATATATCATGGAAAAACCCTCATGAGGTAAAACCTAGCCTCCAAAAACATCCACATTCAATGTATCACCCAAAAATAAAAAATATTATAATATATTTACAAAGTCTCCACAAATACTTCTAAAATATCAAGATCCTCAAATGCATCTTACATCTATCCAATCATAATAAGTAACCATAAAATCATACATCCCATGCCATGTTTCACATATGCATTCTATAGGAGAGCTAAATACAAATGAAAAAAAATCTCAACCGCTTAGCATGCGCTTGTTTTTTTAGATTTAAATTCAAACAAACACAACTATGGCATTAGAAAAACCATGTGTCTCAAAACTATTAGAGAAAAAAACCATTGACGCCCAAAAATAAAATGTTTGTGATAAATTTTAAATACTTTTCCTATGTCTCCCAAACATAAAAATATTTAACCAATAATCTATTCACCTTTACAAATGAATCTAAATAAATATTTAATGTTGGTAAATGAATCTCCTAAAATATGCCACAAATAAATATTCATTTTTACATAATTAAAATGTTTGTGATAAATTTTAAATACTTTTCCTATGTCTCCCAAACATAAAAATATTTAACCAATAATCTATACACCTTTACAAGTGAATCTAAATAAATATTTAATGTTGGTAAATAAATCTCCTAAAATATGCCACAAATAAATATTTATTTTTACATAATTAAAAAATAATTTTGTGTAATGTGAACTGACCCTTTGTTGCCCCTTGTCTCCTGAGTTGTGCCTATTGGCCAAGTCCTTGCAGGACTTGCTTTCCCTTACCAGATTATTGTTAAACAACATGGAGGATAAATTTTTCTGGACTCTCGAAAAGCAGGGGGAGCTCTTTGTTAAAACGGATTATAATCTGTTGTCGGACCAGGGTGTCGCCCTCGAACCATGGTAACAGGTTTGGAATAGACACATGATCCCAAAGATAAAAAATTTATGGTGGACTACTTGCCGTAACAAGATTCTTACTCAGGATAATTTGAGGAAGAGGGGATTCCAGATTACCAATAGATTCTTGTTATGCAAGTGCAATGGAGAATTTATGGACCACTTGCTTCTACACTATTTGTTTGATATTAGTGTGTGGGAGATGGATTTGGATAGGTTGGGTACTCAGTGGACTATGAACAAGGACATCAATTCCTTTATTTTCATGAGTTGGTCTGGGCCTTTCCTTCACCACATTCCTCGTGAGATATGGAACCATGTCCCCCCCATTATATGTTGGTGTTTATGGAAAGAAAGGAACAACAAGATATTCAAGAATATTGAGATGATCCCAAAGGAGGTTTTTGGTATAGGGGCAAGGATTATTGAGGAAAACATATTGACCTTCAAAGGGAAAATCCTGGACAAGGCCCCAACTAAGTGGGAATTAAAAATAGCTAAATCTTGGCATCAAAACTTGGAGGCCAATTCCTCTGACAACTCTAGATCCCAAGCTCGACGGGACATTGTATGGAAACCTCCTGACCGCGGTTGGCATAAACTCAATTTTGATGGAGCTGCCAAAGGCAACCCAAGAAGGGCAAGTATAGGAGGCATAATAAGAGACTACAAGGGAAATTTTGTGGTAGGTTACTTGAGGGGGATTGGGACTCAATCCTCTATGATTGTTGAAGCTAGAGCGCTGCTAAAGGGAATTCATTTGGTTTTCACTATGGGGATTGGAAATCTGTATATTGAAGGGGATTCTAAGTCTTTAATTGATGCGGTCAACCTAGGTAGATTACTGGGATGGAGTACTAAAGCCATTTTAATAGACATAAAATATCTTATGTCTAAGATAAATTTGAAGGTTGCTACCCATATTTATCGGGAGGGCAATCAAGTGGTGAATTATTTGGCTAATTTTGGCACCCATTGGAAAATTTCTAAGTGCTGGCAAAATTTGGGGAACTTTCCGCTAGGTATTCAAGGTTTAATCCTTAAGGAGCAAGGCACATGTTTGATACGTGATGATGACTAAATATGAGATGATTTTTCCCTTATGGGGGGTCCACATTCTTGTCTTCTAGGCTATGTGGATGGGTTGGAATAATGAGGTGAAGATCATTTTAAAAAAGGAATTTATGAGGAGTTATGGGGAGTACTTTATGATTATGACCAAGTTGGATCTGGCCTTATGTAATATCTTATTGGGGATTGATCTTTGTACCTGTTTAACAGTGCAAATTTTTGAATTTAAACTTGATGTGACTAGTTTTCATGGGGTGAAGCTCTTGATTGGTCCCTTCTATCCCGCTAAAATGATTCTACTGCTAAAGAGTAGGATTTTGGGTTTAGCTAAATTTGGCCCTACAACCAACTTGCATTGGAAATTATGCAAAAGCAACGTGGATGTCAAACCTTCCAGTTCCATCATTTCTTAGTTACCTGGCCACAAGTTTTTGAAGATTTGCATTAATGTGATACCTAAGATTGCCTTTTGGGATGGTACTATTTGAGCATGTGTTATGCACATGGTCTTGATTGCCCAAGGCCACATTGTTTGGCTAAAAAATTTGTGTTTGTGGGAGACCACTCAATTTATCGAATTTTCAAACCTTTTACTCTCACAAGATTTTTGGTTTTTCCGTGGGCAGAACGATGACATGGGTGGTGATAGGGTGCGAATATAGCCTGATAAGTATGAGGAATTTTGCAAGGACCCTCTGGTATGGCACATGTGCGTGGAAGGTGGGCCAACACCTCTTATGGAAAATTTGGTGGGTCATGATCTTAAGTTATCTGCATAATTTGTGAACTCCTGGAAAGAACGAAGGGTTACCATGGGTTGAATCTCCTTTGAAATTAACGAGGAGGTGATTGTGCAAGCAACGGGGCTGTAGTGCATCAAAAAGAAGTACCCAAAACACACTAAGGCATAGGACAACGAAAGCCTGAAAGCTTTCTTTATTGGTAATGAAGAAGTTGTTCACAACCAATCGAGGTTTGAAAGAGAAGCTCTTCCACATCCTTGGGATTAGGTATGCCTTTCCCTAATGAAGTACGCCACCCTAGAAGGTAGATATAAAACCTACTATTTCTATCATTTTCCTCTTTTGAATCACCTTCACCATAAAATTTTGTTAAGCTCCCCATTTTTCTTGCTTATGGACTTGGAAAACTCTATTGAGAAATGTATGGAATCTACTTCCCAAAACCCAGAGGATCCTCCTCCTCTTCTGCTCCATCAAGGCCTCATTTTGATGCTCTACCATTTTCATCTCGCTCTCTACCTGCCCAAACCCATCTTCGCCGTTCGAATTAAGGAAATTGATTCCTTAGCCAAGTCTAAGGGCCCCAAAAGAAAAACCCCTCTGGTTGTTGCTGAAACTCCTAAGCCTAAACCAACAACCAAGAAGATTAAGGGAAATGTAGGGATCGCCCAATCGAGTGATGCAGTTGGTCTCAGTGAGCTAAAGTGCGGGCCTGCTAAGACGGTCAACAAACCTACCGCTGAAAAGAAAGAAAGGGATGAGGGGAAGGGTTTGACAGAGATGTCGACCATGGACAACAAAGGCAAAAATGTGGTGGGGAAGGATTCCAAGGGTGATACTATGGCTGTTGCTACAGTGGAGATTGGGGTTGAGATTACTAACATCAAAAGATTTGGCAGACTAGCAAAATATAAAAAGAAAATTTAGATTAATGAGTTGGATTATGATGAGGAGCGATCTGAAAAAAAAGGTGTTAGTAATGGGGAGGAATCAGAGGATGTCGAGAAGGAATTTGTTGAAGGGCCTCACACCCTCTCGGATTTCAAAAAAGTGCATAATGAGAACTCGGTTTCCTAGTCTTCTGACCCTCTGGATGTGGAGCATGCAAATATGGGGAAAATTGTGGATAATGGGGAGGACCTTCGTGTGCTACAGGAGAGGATGGGGAAGATGGAGAATAAGTTCAGAGGCTTGACCTGGTTCATGATCAAGTTGGTCCACTATGTCACTAGCACTCTCTTTGCTGTAATGAAGGATGAGTTGGACATGAAAAATACTGAAGAAGGCCCTAAATGGGTCGATGACGATGTTATCAACACTCTCTCCCAAAATTGGGAGAATGCCTATTAGTCTACTGCTGCTGTATGGGTTTTGTCAGCTGCTGATCTACTGTGTTT
Organism: Sequoiadendron giganteum; assembly: GCA_007115665.2. NCBI lineage: Eukaryota > Viridiplantae > Streptophyta > Pinopsida > Cupressales > Cupressaceae > Sequoiadendron > Sequoiadendron giganteum. Next base: position 352,773,443 of record CM021104.1, on the reverse strand, counting down.
TATTTTTTTGCCATGTTATTTTAGTTTTTTAGACTTGATCTTTTTTGGCCCTAATGGCTCATTGTGTAAAGGGTACACCACCTTGTAAATGCTACTTATCTTATAAAAAACAACCCTTTTCTAAATGTATTATATGAGGTTCATTGCATAGCTTGTATATAGGAAATTTTTATTTTTATTTTTATTTAAAAATGAAAAAGAGTTAACTTTTATTTTTAGAAAATACTATATTATACACCCATGTAGAGGCTATATGGCCTCTCTATGTAAAATAAATTCCTCATGTTATAAAATTGTCTAAATAGGATACATTTTATATAGAATTATATGTTTTGACATCTTCTAGATACAATGATAGGGTCCATTTTGTGACAAGGTGACTTGACATGCATGCAATCTATAAAAAACAATTTCAAACTCTACAAGTAAAAAATGTCAAATGATATAAAACCTATTAAAATAAGGTTAGACAAAGGACAAGGTCACACTAGGAATGCCAAAATATATGTGCATGTTCTAGAATAAAATAAAAATAATATTGAAACAATATTAAATCCTCTATTATGAACTAAACCATAACTCAAATTGAGCTAAAGAGAAGTTCAAGAAAAATGAATGCATAATGATATTATTAGCACAAAATAATATTTGTTGAATTTGATTTTCTCAAGATGTAATAAATGTGGTTGCTCAATGATGCACACAAGATTTCTAGAGCATGTACTTGACAATCTCTAAACATCATGCATACTCTGAGAAAGGATTGGGTTGAATTTATAGATACTTGAATAGATATATAAATAATAAGGATTTGATAATGATTGAACAATTGAGATAAAGTGAGATGAGTGGAGGATCTTGATTGACTAAGAATAGTCAAGAGGGAGTTATGATAGCTCCTTAATGGGCTAAAAAATGTTTAAGGATGATTAGTTATATTAAATTATTTATTTTGATTATTTAGTTGTGCATGGGTTAAAATAGAAGGGAATCATGGAGGAGTTAGTGTGGAATATGATTTGATAATTTAGTTTTTTATTATTTATAGAGAATAATTAAATATAGATTTATTTAATTATTTTAGAATAAATAGATGAGCATTAGTCTAATTAACTAAATAATATAAATTATTTGATTAATTAGTGGTGGTAAATGAAAAGGGGAATTATCATGGTAATGATATTAGAATGTAACCTTTGGTGTGACATTAGAAAGTGGGGAGGATTAAGTATCTATGTTACTATTATAAGATACATCATCTTGTATGTAAAAAGGTGGCTCATATAGATCACTAACTATAGACTCCTCACAAGATGTAGCATCATATGAACATGAATCTAAGAGAATATAAAGATGACTATTATTGCATGTAGAAAGAACTGCATCACTTCACTTGAGATACAAAATAGATAAATAAGGTATATCCTCATTGTTAGAACTGAAAATTTCCATTAAAAAACCCTAAGGTTTTCCATCTAGACCTATCATTTTCCTATCTTTCTCCTAAAATATTTCACTTCACCGTATTTCTTAAAACTAAGAAAACCCTTCACCATTTCCATATTAATCATTTTCTATAGGCCAATGCTTTTTACCACTATACTGCGGCCCCTTTCAAAGTGGCCTGCGGTATGGCGGTGACAATAAATGAATAGTCATTGGTGGTAGTTAGCGGGCATGTATAAAGCGCTTACCATGCTACCACACATGGTCTAAATATAGACCGTGATAGTGTGGTGGGCGGTAAGTTACCGGCCAGGCAGCAGCTAGGAGATCCCACCGCGGTACTGTAGGGGTTCATCTCATAGACCGTGGTGACTGCGGTGGATGGAGGTGAATGGTTTGCAAGTGACGACAACGACGAGGCAATGAGCAAAGGCAGTGGTTAAGAGCTGGCTATTGCGGTACCACATGTGGTCTACCCACATACCGTGATGGCCGCGGTGAACAAGTAGCGGTTAGCGAAGCAGTTAGCAGCGACGACATGGTAAGCGGTTAGTGGTTACCGCTATACTGCACATAGTTAATAAGAAGATCGCGATAGAGCGGTAGGCGAGGAGGGAAGCGAAAAATGGTTACCGTGCAACCACGCGTGGTTAGTATGGTCACTGCGGTAGCACGGTGGACAGTCAATGAACAAGCTAGGGCAGTCAGTGGTCAAAGCCCGCGGTTGAGTGGTAAAAGTAAAGGAAGCTGTGGTAAAAGAAATAAAGAAAGCCACAGAGACATAAAGTATTAAAAGCAATAAAGGTATAGAGTAAAATTCAAAGAGTAGGAAAATATGTAAAGAAAAATCAAAGACAGAGCAATAGTATAAAATATTTAATTTGCCGATAAGGCAATTAATTAAATATTTTATTTGACTATGAAATACAAACGGCTGTAATAGAAAATGAAGGGCCACGACCCTTGATGTGTAATATATAAATAATTCAAAAATTTAGTTGCAAGAGAGGAGGGAGGAGTTAGACTGTAGGAGTTATATTTTTCTCCCGAGAAGGGATAGGGCTGTAAAATGGGAAGAGCCTTTCCTGAAACAATGCAATGGAGATTAATATGTTAAACTGGTGAATTCCATTATGTCTTCAGTTGTTGTGTTATAATTATTTATATTTCCTATCTTGTATTTCCAACTTGCAGTCCTCTGATCATTTAAACCAATATGTCAAGCATGTGTTTGGTTTATCAAGGTGTAATTTTTCACTTTGTATGATTTCATTAATTGGTGTCTGCATGTCAGAATTAAATTCTTTTAATAAATCACAGTGGTCTTAGGATTTCTTTTGGATTGTTGAAGAAGAACTTGGTAGGAAAACATTCCAACACTATTTGTGCGAGACATAAATAAATGAAGTTGTATGCCAATCATTAGAATTTCATTTTCAGAGTGCCTAGCAACTTGAATTAAGACAGAAAGGGAAAAATACACAATTCTTGATAATTTGACTCCGTTGCCCACGTGGATAGAAGGCACTGATCTGCCTCAACCCAGAGATCAGATTTCAAACAATTTATTCAAAAAACCTTTCATTTGTGCAGTAGGAGTAGGAGTAGTTGTAGTAATTTTATCTGTCCACTTCCCTTTGCCATTGTGGATAGATTGTTTCACCAGGAAATACATCTTAAATCTACAACATACAGATAGGTGCACCCACCTAGGTTTTGCAGAGCCTGAAGAGCAGAAGGTACAATTGCATCAATTGGCCTTATTAGTTGGCCAAAAGCGTTGTGAGAGCTTGGCAACCTCTCGTGCTTCAAACCTGCATTTTTGAGACCCAACACTCATCACATAAATCAGCATCCTTAGATGAATCAAATGAGTATAGAGTTGAAGTAGAGCTAGATCACTATCATATGCCTCAAAAGTGACATAAGAAGTGATATTGGTTAATAAAGAAGAAAATAAATCAATGATAAAATAAAGAGGTTATATAAGAATGGATTGAAACCACATTCAATAAGATATGTTATGAAACAAAAAAATGAAGGATCAACCTTAAAAACATCTATACATAAATAATCTAAGCTAAATAAATCTAATAAAGAAATGATAAATAAATAAAGCATCAATACATAAATCATCTAAACTAATTAAATGTCGTAAATAAATAAAAAATAAAATAACCTAGACAAAGAGCTAGGATGGTAATGCATAATTTATTATATCTAGGAATAGAATGAAACTACAAAAAATAGAAAAAACTATGATAGATATTGACCAATATATGAATCTAATGCTTGATCTAAAATAAATCAAATAAGAAAAGAAAATTTCAAAACTTTTAAAATTGTCTAATAGCCTAGGGTGGAATTTGCACTTGCAGAAATGATATTCATGTCTATGGGTTCAAAATTGACATGTAAAAGTAACCATGTGATTTATAATTTTTTGTACTTGGTACATGACATATACCAAAGATTCATCTTGGTACCTAGACCTAAACAAAAGATCAGTGGTGTTGACAAACACCTTGGGGAGCTTGCTATGTGAGGGAGTTCTCCTTACGACACACCCTTTCATTCAATTCAATGATTGTTGCTAAATATAAAGAAGAAAACTTGTAATCGGTGTAGCAAGCACAAACTTAATGAGAACAAATTGGAAGCGATAATGCATAAGGATTATGCAAAGACTTATCATGACATTAGAATTTCAAAACTTGTTGACAAATAGATAATAAAACCAAAATTCATGAACATAATATATTGTTATTACAAGACTTATAACAATTAAATAATAAATTCTATTAAATAAGAAACGTAGATTCTAGATCTCCTTAATGACTTAAGATTGTGATTTTTTCTTATTAAACTTAAAAGAGACAATTCAAAAGTTTTTACATCAAAGTCAACACATAACAAAAATATTTTGGAAGTTTTTATCCCATGTGTAAAAGCCCACGTCTATAAACCAAATAAATTCAATATATTAATTTACTGACATCAAATGATATAATCATGGTAAGACTTACACAAGGAGAAAGTGGGGAACATCATTATATTATTTTAACCTTTCAACTTTTCAAAATAGTTCAAATTACATGATACAAAGTGATATTCCACTAATTCAATGACTTATCCGTCAACTCTATTGACATCTGAAATTTCAAAGTAATTTTAATTACACCTCCCATTCACTTATAAATATCTTTGATCTTTATCAGTCAACTCCATATTATCTCTATATTGATTTCGTAAAAATAAATAAAACGTATAATTGATTGCAAACAACTTTTTAAATCAAACATATCGATGAAGGGGTTAGCCTTTCCGTATGTTAAAATAACTACACACAAGGAAAAAATTAATGGTGTATATTGTATGTTTTGTGTTGAGATCTGATATATTCGTTGAATTTAAATATTTTTTTTGGTGTACTTTTAAAAATTAGCTTCAATATTCAATCAATGTATTTTTTCATTTTAGTTTGATTTCATGATATGAAATTGACTCATTTTGTAAAATTCAAAATTATAATTGAATCCATCTTGTCTTCTTTTAACTAGTCATTTTGTATACATTTGAAACAAAAATATATATTTTAAATTGTTTTACATGGTGGTGTATAAAAGGATAATACCTAATGCATTTGAACATGGAGAAAAAAGATTGAAGGTTTCATCTAGTTCTTAATTCATATTCATTGCATTATTCAAGGAATACATATGAAAATTGACTACCACATTAGCAGATATATACTTACCAACATAAAGACATATTATATGGTTGTTTGTTATCTTCAATATTTGTTCACAAGTTGTTGAATTGGTTTGTCTATAGGTTAGACTAAAGAGAAAATGACCCCCACTTAGCAAGGTCCTTAAGGTGTTTGTGAAAAATAATAGTTTATTATGCATGCCACTTTTATATCATCAAACCTAATAAGTTAATTAATTTAAGTGTTTTATTGTCCTCTAGTTTCATCAATGCACTTGGGATCATGCATAGTAATCATGTACAACTATGGAAAACCTCTTTGTGTTGAGATTATGCACAACTAAATGTTACATTATGTGACATCACACATGCTAACGTAAATAATACATGTCTAGCACTATGAGGCATCTACACCACAAAAAAAATCCAACATATGCATGAAACATTTAGTAGCAACTAGGCCATAAGAAAAAATACTATTTGGGCACAACACTGAACACTACCCACACTACACATGTCACATGACCATATCATCATAGCTGCATTACATGCTTGTGAGATATCATCATCAATCATGTACAACCATGCAATCTAGAATCATATTGTCCAATCATCTAAGAAACATTAATCAATATGCTCAATCCTCATCCATCATTAGTTCTATATCCATAGCATGTACATCATCTCAATATGATTTCTCTCAAGTAATATTTTATTCATCATGACACATCTTTTTATCACCCTTTTCTTTTCAAGAGACCTTTTGAGCTCTATTTCACCCAATAACTCTCTTGAGGGGGCATCACTTCCATCATCATCCCTTTTCTTCTAAGCGATTGAGGCAACTTGGTACAAATCCTTCACTTCATCAAACCTTTTATTATTCTTTGACACAATTCCACTTTTTCATAACATTGTATCAAAGAGGGTTAAAATGAAGACACCTAATATTTCCCTACTACACCCTTGTCCCAATCAAATAAATAATTACATTATCTAGTTAAATCCCCTTCATCCAATGTACTCTATTTAATAAAATAATTCTATAATTTAATTAAAATCCTTTTCCATACCATACATAATTAAATAATCCTATTACTTAATTACCCTTACTTTCCACCACGCATGGTAAAATAATTAAATAATTTTATTATTTAATTATGACTATATCCTCTCCATCAAATTCCAAAAATAAAGGGTTTCCTAAATGAATTTTTCCCCCACATTCCTTATGCTTGCAACAACTTACTATTTTTTGGAAAGTGCATCCTAGCCCTTCACATTCCAACTATCTTCATCATGACCCTCCATTATCTCCTTAATCTTAAGGAAGTCTTCTCATTCATCCTCCATTATTGATCTTTCAATAACATCTCCACCATCCATTGTATTTTCAAAAAAAATATAAATTAGGACACCCTCATATCCATTTCAACAATTTCATTTATGCTAACTATATGCTATCAAAACAGGTATCTTTTTTGCGTAAGAGAATACACATATCAATCATTTAGAGAAAATAAAACTTGGAATGAAGTATATGGTAATATATGGTTTATTTAATTTAGTTTGAATTCCTTTGCATGCTCTATCTAATGTTTTATTTAGTTTGGAATATGATCTTTTCATTTAATTTTGTTTCTTGAATTGATTTTTCAAACTTGGTCTTACATTTTTGGCAACTATATTGGGGGATTGTTGGTGCAAATAGGTTTTTTTCCTAAATATCTATTAGTGGGATCCTATTTGCATGTTAAGTTGACTTAGGTCCCGTAGCATCAAAAATTGTACTCCCTTGTCAGTGATAGTACAATTTCATGCTTAGTTTGGACCTATTTTAGTGATCCTTTCATTTATACATTTTCAACACCTTCTAACTATTCTCTAATCTCATAAATTATGTGTTTTGAGGCCTATTTAATCATTTTTTGAGAAATTGTAAGCATTGAACGAATGCATCCAATTCATATGTTTCCCTCGACACTTAATGTCTTGGAAATTTGGGCCAGAACCCATTTGCCCAAGGGCGAATGGGCCTGCCTTCTTAGGTAGGACCCAATTTTGGATATGTCAAAGTGGCCAATTTAACATTCGAAATTAAAATTTCAAATGTCAACTTTCGAGATCTAATTTTTGGGAAATTAGAGAAATTCCTATAAATATCTAATCCTTTCACCATTTCAAAACTATAACACATGAATAAGCAATAAGAGAAGAAACGAGAAGCAAGAGGCCATTCTTCCATATTTGAATTTGTAGGTTTTCAAGCTTATTTGCAAATTTTGATCATCTTATGCCATGATTGAATATTGATGCCAATAGAAGAGCATGATGGATTCTAGGTTTGAGAGATGCATTTGGCCATTTCCTTCAACCTAATGACTTGTTTCCTAGTGTTCTCATCTATAAGCTTCATCTTATTTTCATCCTAAAGTAAGGTATCATTGTATTTCAGATTTATTAAGGGTGTTTGAATTCTCCCAAGATAGATCTTGTCATTTTCATATAGGAATCTCTCTCTAACACACTTGAGTAGGGATTCTTTACATTTTAGCTCATAACAACCTTAGAAACACTTAAGGTTAGGATACACACATTGTTTTCTATCATAATTTTGGCTATTGTGGAGGTAGAAATACCAAAATAGGGGCTTGAATAAGGAAAGCTCCTATATAGCCACCCCCACCATCTCTTTTGCAGATTTATCACAAGTCCAAATCCAAAGATGAAGGTTTGTAGGGTAGGAATCAAAGAGAAAATAGAGACATGCAAGATCAAGTTTTGAAGTTCAAAAAAGGCCTATAAAGATCCATTCACCCAAGGGAAACCTAGTCCTACTACAACACCCATATCCAACTTCTGGTGATAGGTACACAAATCTCTACACTTCCTAGATCTGCTTGCATATTTCTATTTCAGTTTGTACATCATTAAAAACTTACATTTTTCATATTAGGGAATATTGTCTAATTAGTTTAATCATAGAAAATCAGTTCTTGTCCACTTTCAAGACCCCAAGAATGTAGATCTAGGTTTGATTGGCTCATCTTCATGGTTGTAAGTCAATCTATTCACATTTTTTATTTGCATTCTAATGTACCTTTGAAAAAGGAAGAAAATTAACCCTAGGTCTAGGGATTAAACTTAGGGTTACCTTTTTTATACATTACATTTTGATGAACTCGACATTTTCACATCATAGACCTTCTAAAAATTGCATTCATTCACCCTAGATCTAGATTTTGCATTGCATTATTTTGCATCATAAAAAAGTAACAAAAATTAAAAAAATTACATATGGGTGAACCCACAATAGTGGGTTGCAAATTTTAGGAGGAACAAAAAATTTAGGCGGCCTAAAATATTTTTTGAAGCACCTTTGAATGAAGGAAACCTTCAAAAGAAGGGGTTTCATTCAAAGATGAAAAGGGCACATTCAAATGAACCCATGGTGCATGGAACCTTTGTTCAAAGGTTATTTTGGAAAAAAATATTTTATAATAAAATCAAGCCTTCGTTCGATGGGGTCCTTTGAATGAAGGCCTAATTTTATTGTTTTTTGAACAAAAATAAGGGCTTCAACTGTGATAGTTCTATTGTCATTTTCTTGAACTAGTTGAGTGAAGCATTGAAACTATTTGGGTGGTGAAACAAAGGGTGGAAAAGGGTTTACAAGTGAAGAGTAAATCTATGGTGGATATAGAAAAGTGCATACAAATTCATTATCTCTCTTGTCTTTGATCCCCTGTGAAATAAAATTGCTTTCAAAAACCTTGATTTCACTTCCAAAACCCTGATTTTTCTTGTTTACAAATAAATTCTAGTGCTTAAAGAGATATTCCCATTTTATGATTGGTGTTACAAATTTATGTTCTAAGGAGATCAATCCATATTTAGGTTAAGTTTCAAAAATTAGGCTTTCAAAAGAAACAACTATCTATTCACATTAGAATGGAAACTAACATTTGTATACTCATATCCTTATAATGATGCAATATATACAAATTAAATCCACACATCCAATAAAGATGGCGAATACAATGTGTAGTTAGCTTGCTACATATTCCTAGATATAATAAATCATTCCTAATTGATTTATACCTATATTTTTGGGTTGGAATACCCATAGGAGCAGTAATGTATTATGTTGAAGTTATGTGGTTTGGAGCTAAAAATATTAATGAAAGTTATTTTATAATTTTGGAATGGCTCTATGGTAGTGTTTCTATGATTCACGATGCTGTGTTTGTAAATAAATTATAGTTTAGTGTGGAAATGAATTTCTATTTTTAGTTTTGTTTATATATGTCTTTAAAGTTATGAATTGTAGTGTGATATAATTCAAATAGATCAAATTGGTATCTTTAAATGAGATTATATTTATTTGTTACAATATATGTCGTATAGAAATACATATAAAAAAATTGTATCTCTTATTTCAACTGTTTATAATATTCTATTATACAAAGCACATTTTCAAAGAGTTTTATAAGGTTAAAAACTATGATGGATTCATATATATGGGAATGAAGTTTATAGTTGAAATTTTGTAACTTTAGTTAGCTAAAAGCTTCAAAAATAAGGTAGTGAATTTTTTCAAAACACATAATTTATACCATTACTCACCATAAGATGGTTGAGGTTGTTCCATCCTTAACTCTCAAAACACTTTAACAAGCTCCAAGGGACTTAATAACCAAACACTAGATAACAAGGAAATTGGAGCTTTTACCTACTCTATTGACCTTTGTCTAACTTGGTATCCATTCAACCTCTTTAACAATCACTACAAAAATCAAATATATTTTTCTCTATTATTAGAATTTCCATTTTAATTTATTACAAGATCATTCTAACAATTATTAATTAGCATTCACAAAGGATTTAAATTTTCATTTTTTAGAAAAACACCATTCATAAAGGATTTCTATTAACCATTTCATCCATATTATTTCATATGCCTTAAGAATGCCAAAAATTTAACTAGTCCCACCATTCCCTTTTTTTTATTAGTTGGAGTATGATGGCTTCCAAAGAGCATGTTGTTATTATCTAGTAGGCACCTAATGATTATCACTTAGGTTTAATATTTATAAAGCTTAAGAGAGTTTAGAACTTTAACAATTACTCCTAGACAAAATAACCTCATAATTGAACCACAACACACATGTTGAGAGCCTCTATTCTACTTATATAAATTCTAATTGGTGAATCCCACCAAATTTAAAAACAGTAGATGTAAATTCTAGGCAATTAGAACCAATAAGTAAAGTATATTTTTAATTTCATAGTGAATATGTCCCTAATAACAAGTGGGAATTTAATAGTAATGGTGATTAAAATTTATTATAACATGTATTACAAATTCTAGATGTTTATGTGCCAATTATGTATAGTTTACCATGATAAAACAATTTGAAGTGGAAGTTCCATTAAATCATGGTGGGTGGTGTTAAATAAAGTTTTGATAAAACAATAATGATATAATTAACCTTATATTCTTTTCTATTTTCCAAAAAATGAGGCTCCAATTTGAACTATTTTCCAATTGGTGAAGATTTGCCACTAAAATAGTATTTAAATGGAAGGGTATGACCTAATTAAGGTGGATAACAATGTTGAACACCTGAAACACTGAGAGGGGGGGTGAATCAGCATTCTATTAAACCATTTGATTAGAAACCATCCAATTAACAAAACATATATAATTGTAGCTATGAATGAAAACATGAAACAACCACAAGATCACATGACACAAGAGCACTAGGATTTTTACATGGAAAACTTAAAAAGGGAAAAACCATAGTGAGGATTAGCTCATAATATATTATAACTAGTTATAAGATATTACAAAGGCTCACTGCCAGGACACACTATCCAATAAGGCTCACAACCAAAGATAGATACAAAATAGAAATTGCCACACAACTAAGATGTGAATTGATGCAAAATGCACCTTGTGTTGAATTCAGTTCCTTTGACACTTTGAATACAAAAGCTTGATTTTCTTTACAATCGCTCAATATTCACAATAATTATGCTAATATTCGGATCCCAGTCATACAAATTCGCATGTTCGCATCATATCACTTATCATCTTGCATATCATGCCATATAATCTCTTCCTAAAACTCAAAAATGTATTACATATATACTGAATACATCTGCTTACATCAATTAGGTTGGCCTAATTAGATGTAGCCCAAAATTAAATCAAAATGCCTTGTCGGCTTCATACTTGAATCAAAATCATCTTCACGCTAAAAAAAAAAGTGTAACACTTAATTTAGATTGGAATGGACCTAAAATAGACCCTCTTAACATCTGCAATACTTATTTGAGCTCCACAACATATATCAAGCATTAGGTCGGCCAAAAATTAGACCTAATCACAAAATAAGCCAACTGATCAACCCCAATGATCCATCTGATCATATAATCACACACCATCTAGAATATATAGTGTACTAACATCTGTAAAAAATCTCCCAAAATTGTAACTACTGATCCCAATCACCAAAGGAACGCAAACCAGATTACACATACCCATTTACACTATATAAAGCCAAAATTGAATGCCGAACTATTGTTACTTGTAACTTTCAACCTGTTCACTCAAGATTTCTGAAATCTTGAACATAGATGCACTTATTAGTTAGGAATAACATATCATAACCTTAAAAGTAGATCTTATTACATGAGAAATTTCAGACCAAAATACTGGATTAATATGTCTTCATTTTGTTCACCAGATTAGAGAAAATTTCAACAATCAATGTCGGCATCAATGACAACACTTTAAGGAGTTCCTTCTTCATTCTTTCAATAGTCTCCCCCTTTATCATTGATGGAAACATGTGCCAAAAATCAATCTCCAAAAACTTCAAAATATACACCATCTCTACATGATCATCTAACTTCTCCAAAATCATCTCACACTTCTTCAATCTTCTTAAACTTCTCCCAAGAACATCTCTTATCACCTGACTTCTCACTTCTCTCATGTTGTTGATGAGAATGTTTCAAGACTTGCAGATCCTACTTAGGCTACATAATATGATGTTATGGATTGTGCATCCAAGGGTATAATCATATTGTGCTTGGTAGACTTTGTTTCAATTAATGCCCATGAGGAGACCTCTGCATAGAAACTATGGAAGAAGCTTGGTGAGATGTATCAAGCCAAATCTTTAGTGAACAATATTTTCTTGAGGAAAAAGTTGTATTCCTTAAGAATGGAAGAGAGTGGATGAATCACAGACCACTTGGAAGCATTCAATATGTTGGTGGCTTAGTTGGCATTAGTTGGTGTCAAAATGGATGAGGAGGAGAAATGTCAAATCCTTATTTGTTCTTTGCCTGATTCGTGGGATTCTCTTGTTATGGCTATTGGGAGTACTTCTATTATTTTGAAGACTAAAGATGTGGTGGGTTCTTTGCTTTTTGAAGAGATGATGTGGAAGGTATCTATTACTTCCAAGGAGGCCCTAAATTTTCATGGAAGACCTAAGGAAAAAGGAAAGAAGAATGAGAAGTGTGACAAATCCAACTCTAGGGGGAGATCTAAATCTCCTGGAAAGTCCAAAGTTATTTGCTGGAATTGTGGTAAGCCTAGACATGTTCTTAAGGAATGTAAAGAATAAAAGAAGAAAAAGAAGAAATTTGATTATGATTATGAGTCTGAGAAGGAAGATGGTGATACATTCATTGTAGGTTTGGAAACTTGTGCAAGTAATGATGCATGGTTAATTGAATTGGGTGCATCTTTCCATATGACCTTTGTGAATATGAAGAATTTGATGGAGGTAAGGTGTACTTGGGTGATGATTCTCATTTATACATTGTTGGCCATGATAAAGTTCAAATTAGGTTTCCTGATGGTAGAATAAAAGGATTAATGGTATGTTGCATATCCCTAGATTAGCACAAAAATTGTTATTTGTGAGAAAACTAATAGGTGTGGGTGTGTAGGTAGTGTTTTATAATGTAGGATGCAAGATGGTCAGAGGTGCTATGGTAATTTATAGAGGTGTCAGATATGGCACATTGTATAAGCTTGATGCATGCACTATTGAGTGCAATAGTACTTCTGTGAAAAGAAAGTCTGTTGAAGAAGTGAGGGTTTCACCTTCAATAGATGGTCATGGATTTTGGGTACCCAAGGGTGCTCTTTCTTTTGAGACATAGTTACTTATAGAGAAAAATATGTTATGGCACTAGAGACTTGGCCACATTGGAGAAAAGGGTATAAGGACCTTGAAAAATAAAAACCTTGTTGAAGGTTTGTCTGATTGCAATCTTGAATTTGATTTCTGTGAGCATTGCATTTATGGAAAACAAAATTATGTTCATTTTGACTCAAGTTCTCATAAATCATGTGGTTTATTGGATCTTATTCATTCTAACATGTTTGGTCCTATAGATGTTCCTTCGATTGGTAAATCCACATTTTGCGTTTTATTTATTGATGATTATAGTAGGACATGGGAATATTTCCTAAAGAGTAAATCTGAAGTTTTCAATTGATTTAAAGAATTTAAAGAAATGGTTGAGTTGTAAAATAGAAAGAAAATAATTTTTTTGAGGAATCATAATGGCAGTGAATTTTTCTCTAATGATTTTGATAAATTTTGTAAACATTGTGGTATTCATAGACAACAGACAACTCTATATTCTCCACAACAGAATGGAGTTGCTGAAAGAATGAATAGGACACTAATGGAGAAGGCTAGGAGTATGTTCAGTGGTGTTGGCCTAGAACAAAGGTTTTGGGATGAAGTTGTTTTCGCTACTTGTTACCTAATTAACAGGTCTCCTACATCAACTCTTGTTGATAAGACACCTATAGAGGCATGGTTGAGTCGCAAGCCTTCATTGAGACATCTTAGAGTTTTTGGTTGCGAGGCATATGCACATGTACCAAAGGAGAAGTGAACAAAGTTGGAGAATAAAGATGTGAAATGTATCTTCGTTGGATATAGTTATTGTGTGAAAGGATAAAAGCTTTGGGATCCCGTTGCACAAAAGGTAATACATAGTAGAAGTGTTATTTTTAGAGAAACTAAGCCTTCTTATGTTACATTGCAGCCAAAACAAAAATAAACAGGAAGATGTGATTCAATTTCCTTCTACACTTGAGAAAATTGAATCGAGGCCCAAGGATAGACAAGAAGTTGAGGAGAGCTCATCTAGCTTTGGATCTTCAGAAGAGGAGGAAGAACCTCCAACTCAACTTTTTCATAGGTCTACAAGACATAGACAACCACTTGAAAGGTATACACCTGATGATTGGAGATGTATTTTTACTTTAAATAGTAACATGGATGAACCTAGATCTATAGAAGAGGAACTAGGTATGACTGATGCAGAATCTTAGAAGATTTATATGGATGAAGAAATGGAATCTTTGAAAAAGAATGATACATGGGATCTTGTACCATTTCTTGAAGGATGAAAACTTGTTGGTTGTAAATGGGTGTTCAAGAAAAAAGATTGGTTCAGAAGGAAGTATTAAGAAATAAAAAAGAAGGGTTGGTTGTTAAGGATTACTCTCAAGTTGAGGGTGTTGATTATGGTGAGATATTTTCTCCTATTGCAAAAATGACATCCATTAGATTTTTTCTTTCTATTGCTGTTGCTTTTGATTTACAGGTTGAGCAAATGGATGTGAAAATTGCTTTCCTTCACAGTGATTTGGAGGAGGATATTTATATGACACAGCTAGAGCACTACGTGGTGAAAGGTAAAAGTAAGTTGGTTTACAAATTGAAGAAATATTTGTATGGATTAAAACAAAGTCCTAGGATGTGGTACTAGAAATTTGATACATATGTGTTGAGTTTTAGATTTGAGCATTCTAAATTAGATCATTGTGTTTATTATAAAACTAATGGTGATCATTTCCTGTTTATTGCATTATATGTTGATGATATGTTATTTATTGGAAAAGGGAAAGGTATGATTTCAAAACTACAATCTCAACTTGTTGCTAAATTTGAAATGAAAGATCTTGGTGTAGCTAAACACATTCTTGGGATGGAAATTAAAAGAGATAGAGTGAACAGAAAGCTATGGCTTGGCCAAAGTAAGTATGCCAACTCAATTTTAGAGAGGTTTTATATGCAGGATTGTAGACCATTGCGTGTTCTTGTTTCAGTTGGAATTTTTTTATCTATTTCAGATTTTCCAACATCTCCATTAGAGATGGAAGACATGAGAAAAGTTTCTTACTAGAGTGTAGTTGGAAGTTTAATGTATGCTATAGTTTGTACTAGAATAGAAATTGCCCAAGTCGTAGGAGTTCTTTCCAGATATATGTCTAATCCTGGTAGAGTTTATTGGGATACAGTTAAAAGAGTCTTTAGATATTTGTGAGGTACCTCAGAATATTCCTTATGTTATCATAGTAATATGACTGAAGATGAGATTTCCCTTGATATTCAGGGTTATGTGGATTCAGAATGGGTAGGCGATGTTGATATCAGAAAATCCACCAGTGCTTATGTATTTACTTTTTTTGGTGGTGCAATTAGTTAGATGAGCAAGTGACAGGTTGTGGTTGCTTTGTCTACTACTGAAGCAAAGTATATGACAACTACTCATGCTTGTAAAGAATCCATTTGGATTAAGATACTATGTTTAGATATTGGAATAAAACAACGTGCAATGAAAATTTATTGCGACAGTCAGAGTGCGATATGTCTCGCCAAGAACCTGACATTTCATGCCAAGACCAAGCACATTGATGTATAATATCATTTTGTTAGAGATATGGTTGAAGATGGTAGGGTGAAGTTGGTTAAGGTAGATACTTTTATGATTGTTGTTGATTGTTTTACTAAGCCTGTGAGCACAAAGAAGTTCAGATGGTGTTAAGAGACTATGGGCCTTTTGGCCCCTAGCAATCAAAAAGTGGGAGATTTTTTTGGGAAAATGTGTCTCAACCTTGCAATTATATGTGGTTTATTGTTGGTAGGATGTATGTATTATATATATTTCCTAGTTACAACGTTAGGTGTATATAATGGCAGCACAAAGAAAAATGTGAGTATGTTAAATTTTTCAAGAAACTTCTAGAATGGACGACATATATTAAATAAAAGGATATATTATAAATATAGACCATTTTTTATTAGGTTTTAGATCTAATGGTAGATATTTTGTTGGCCTGTCTTTCCCTAGAATGTAACTCTATTTTATGAGGGCGTTGTATTACGATTGCAGTAGAGATTGTGATGATTTTTGAGAGTCTGATAGTGGTAGTGTTGTCTCTCGATCTTTGAGTGGTGATACTCCTCTGAGAATCTTTCTCTACGAGTATATTTTAATCCTTATGATTTATTGAATAATATATTGGGAAGCTTTTGGAGTGGGATTTTTCTCCCGAAAGGTTTTTCCCCATGTAAATCAGCGTGTCATGGTATGCATGATATTTCTATTTATTTCTGTTGAAGTTTCTATAACTTTTAAAGATCTGTAATTTTTTTGCATTATTATCCTCTCAAGATTAGTGTAGGAAGTTGTTATGCTACCTTAGCTTCCTTACACAAATATCCTTATAATATCTTATTTTTGTCATTGTAAGGTGAAAAACTTGTTTTGTAGATCTATAATGGCAGCCCAAGAGGTATATTTTTTGTCTTATGCTAGGTCAAAGGCTCTAGAGGAATTAGATATTTGTGACTCAATAGATTCCATTAAGTCCTTAATGCCTTGAGTGGCATCTGACCACCTCATGCAATAAAAACAAACTTTTAGCCTCATCCTCACATTCTTGCATTTCTTTCAGACATTCTTCCACTTTGCTATGTGTAGACACACATTTGTCTTGTAGCTCTAGAAGTCTTTTCTTAGCAAACCTTGATTCAACATCTTTTTTAGTATGCTCCTTCAAACCAGAGGCATACTCCTTAAGTGAATCTACCAAAAACTTTATATTTTCTATAGGAGTTAGAGAGTTATCAATTGTGGCACTAGGAGAAGCATCCTATAGAGACTTGATAGCATCATTGATTAGTTCTATCCCATTTTGATGTGTCTCTATAATCTCTTTTCTACCAAAGGAATGAAAGATGTCTCTAAGTTCCAACTTTTGAATTGGTGAGATCTTTTCAAGATCCACACTTCCTTGGTACATCGAGAGCTGTAGCAACTGGGGTGGAATTTTTAGTTGGAACCTGTAGACATCTAAATTTGATCACTTCCATATGATCAAAATCGTCTATTTTATTCATCTATTTCATTAATAGTGATTAAATAATTTATTTAATCATTATTTTATTTTCTGCCTAAGGTTCCCAAAGTATGTAATTAAATAATTAAATACTTTACCTTACACCTTTTCTTCTCTAAATTAAATAAATAAGACAATTTATTTAATTTAGTCACTTAACCCTTTTGATTAAAAATCAATTTTTAATCCCTTTTTTTCTCTCTCCTTGTCACATTCTCCATAATCCTCTTTTAATCTGGATTAAATTAATTAATCTATGATTAGGATGTGCACCACTTAATCAAGATTATTGTCACATCCTCCATAATCTCCCACTTTCCTCTAATCCCTCATTAATTATCCTAATCCTGTGTTTGCACAACCTTAATCAAGGTCATTAGCCTAATTAGTACCTTGGTCAACTCTCCCCATCCCCCAAGGAATTTTTAATTCCTTTTTATTCTTCCAATGTTTACCCTATCCCCATGCAAATGTGACTTGTCATTTTACATGTGCCCAAGGCTTCTACAACCTTGGACTTGTCACATCTCTCACATATGGCAAATCCCCACCTTCTTGGAAACCCTCTCTTATCCACTAGATTCTTCCAATCATTGTGAATTTTTAATTCACTTTTATTCCTCCAAGGAATCTTCTCATCCCCCAAGATCCACCTCATGTACTTCCCTTCCACCTCATTTCTACATCACTCCACCCTAAGACATCTCACATTCCACATGTCAAGATGTGAGGGCTTGCGAGTCCTCAACTCACCATAGCCCTTCATCTTGATCTTGTTGGATCAATCTCAACCGTTGAATTCTCTAGAGAATTCCAATTATCCTATAGATACCCCCTCATTTCTCCCATTTTGGGGATCAAGTATTTTGCAAACAGACTCTTGCAAATTTACCATTTGAGCTCTCCTAATAATCACATCCTCATCCACTTTGCATATCATTTTTCATATTAAATATAGCTTGCCATCCAAGGAGCACACAACTCTTCAAGATCAAGGGCCAATCAAGGAAAGAGTAGCATAGAAGGTATAACAAACAACATTCAATTTGTTTTATCTTACTTCCATGTTATCCATTTTCTTAGGCTAATCATTGAGGTTCCCTTTTATCTTGTTATTTCCTCTTGTTGCATTATTAGTTTTTATCTAGCATCTCACATTAGGACTTGACGTTTTAAAAGGATCACAGAACCTTATCTATTTTATCAAAAGGTTCTCTGAATGAATTTGGTAGCTCCAAGGTCTTTTGAGACTCTTCTTCATTCTTCTCAACCTCAAACTCTTCTTTATTCTCTTCTTTCTCTTCTTCAATAGAAGGATTTTCCTTTTGCTTGTCTTTGTCTTCATCCTCCTTCTTATCCTCATCATATTTATTATTGTTCTCTTCTCTTTCTCCTTGTCCTTCTTCTCCATCCTCATTTTGATTATCTTTATTTCCTATATCTTCATTCTGTTTGTCAGGGTGGTGTTCAACACACTAGTACAAAAACAATAATATATGACTGTAAAAACTACTAAAAACTACTTATAAATGATTGAACATGGTCATGTGACCATTAGTAGTTTATTCACAGTTATTTATAATGTGACTAGATTGATGAATACACAATTTTTATTCATTTATTGATTATTTTGATTGATCAATTTGGTAGTATATTTAGTCGTTGATTTAGTCATTGATTGTTGTAATCTGGTCACTTATTTAGTCATTTTTTATTCATTGATATATTTAGTCATTGATTTAGACATTGATTGCTATAATTTGGTCACTTGTTTAGTCATTTTTATTCACTAATTTATGTCCATTGGTAGTGTATTTAGTCATTAATTTTAATCACCATTTTGATCAATTTGGTAGTATATTTAGTCATTTTTATTTCATAGGTCGTATATTTAGTCACATTTATTCATTGTTCACTATTTTTTGTTAATTGGTAGTATATTTAGTCAATTTAATTATTAATTGACGTAAATTAGTAGTATATTTAGTCATTTTAATTGACTGATATTTGAGGATTTAAACATAAAACATAGAAATATACATCAATCATCAATTGCACACAATAAGATAGCCATTGCGAAGGAAAAACCAGTGAAATTTATTAATAAAAGAAAGGTGTTATAGTAATAGCTTAGAAATAGAGTATTGCAATTTTTGTTTTCAGTCACAAGACTTAAAATCTGAGTTACAATATTGCACATAAATGAATGCAAGAAGGAAAGTTCTCCAAAAAACTTCTGCAATGATGGAAACACATGCTTGGAGCCCTTCAATGTGAGGACATGCCCCTTTCATCTCTTAAAACTTCTACAACATGGGAAATCTTCCTGGAGCAAGTTGTAATGTGTATAATCCAAGAAGGAGAGTGTTGATCATGTCCCATATATGAAGCTCTCTCCTTCAATGCAATCAACAATAACCCAACTATAATCTTTCCTCCTTTATATGCAACGTGCCATCTGATATGAGCAAAATGGTCTACCTTTTCTGCCATGAATGAAGTTGTTCCTCAATACAACCAACAAAAGTACTGTTAGTCTCAATTTAGAAAGAATAAAAGTGACATATATTGTAAGTTTACAAAAGTAATTCCAAACATAGTAGAAAGATAAATCAATTAAAAAATTATAGGAGATAGATCACATCCACAAACATGGGAGAGCTATACAAAATTGGAGAAATTGGCTTAGAAAATGAAGGCATCGGGGTATTTCCAGACTCAAGACTTTTACTTAATGTTGTGGAATAGAAGAAAAAAGAATCATTTATTTTCCACCATAGTGAAAAGTTAACAATTTCATTTGATTTGTTAAACATGACATCTGATACAACTATTAGAGTTGTTAAAAACATTCAAGTATGTTTTGATTCACACTGCATCTAAATTCATCTCCAAGATTGTTGTAAGAGAAATTATTCTGAGAGATGTGAACCATTTCCATCATTTTAAATAAGGACAATGTTCTTTTGGAGAATATTGGTGATGGTAAATGAAACAATCTAAAAAATAGGCTTGCACTATAATAATGTGCACTACATCAGATATCCAATAATAACAAAGGGACATCCATAAAAGCATAACAACAAACAAACTCAAGTTTTCAAGTGATATAAATCTTGAGACATGAAAAATATTATAAATTCCACACATTATTTGTAATTAAATTAGGAGAAAAAGGTAGTAGCATCATAAAATGCTCAAATGCCAAAATTTAGTGACCAAAACTAGAATGATTTACATAAGAAATACAAGATAAATTATAAAGAAGGTTTTCTCGAGTAATGCATATGAAAAAAACCTATACACTTCATAATAGAGACTATACTGACCATAACTGTAGCGTGTTTAGATGAATGATTGAATCTTGTACGTAAAAATGACACCAATGATTAAATTCATGGTAAAAGCAATCAAGAAAACTCTTAAAACTCTTCTTTTCTCTGAGGTATTTTTTGTCATATGTTGTAGTTACAAGTTCCCTACTAGATATACATGAAAATGTGGAAGCATAGACAAGGCAAGCGAATTGTTTCAAAAAATGCCTCAAAGAAATGTGATCCCACTCTCCTACAAGCACTTCAAGTCATGCTTGTGGTGATGCGGGGCTTTCCTGTTGAATAAGACAACTGAGAGGGGGGGTGAATTAGTTGTTCGTGAATTAAAATTACCAAAACTAATCCTTAATATTGCTTAAATGATTAAACATTAAGTGCAAGTGTAGAAACCAAAAATCATTACATAAACACAATAACACCATATTTACATGGAAAACCCAATGAGGTAAAAAACATAGTAAGGATTAACTAACACTATAGAGAATATCAAAACCGATTACAAGAGGCTCACTACTTGAGAAATAAGGCTCACTGCCAAAAAAAGGACTTACTATCTAGAATAGAACTCACTATCCAATAGGGCTAACAACCCAAAGGGCTCATTTCCATAGAGATACAAAGAAGATATAAGAGATGTGTTAGAAAGAGATGAAAATATTAATGCAATAGAGAAATCCACTACAACCACTCATAGACATGCATGAATGATAGAGTACACCTTCTGCTCACTACATCAAAAAACTTAGCATTTAGGATTCACATTGATATGCCACACTCACATCACACACACTTAGTGAATAGCATCAATCTTGCATCTATCTCTACTTTTTATTTTTGATTATCTCTCTTCTTTACTCTTGTGTGTGTCTCTTCACCACTAACTCATCTTGTATTCATACCATCTTCAACTTTAAAACATATCCAAAGTTGACCATCCAACATTAAATGCAAATTAGGTTGGAGCCAAAACATCCTAGGGTGCAATTAGAATTAGGTCAACCCAAACACATGCTTCATTAACTCCGAGGATAGTTTTTAACAAAAGGATGACCAAACTAGTGTAAAACACATAAAACAATTAAGAATGAGCCTTCCAAATACCAATATTAGCTTTATCGCGATCATAGCAGCACAACTCTTGAACCACAAGTCATAAGACTTCAACAAAGAGAAATTTAGACCAACAACATTTCTCTCGGACCTTAACTAGAACCTCAAAGAACCACAATTCACAATTGGTGAACATGACTTGCCCTAAAAAATGAATCAACAACCAAAAATCTAGATATACAACTTCCAACAATCACAATCAACATATCTGAACCACAAAAACATAGGAGCAAAACTTGAAGAAAAACCTAAAGCAACCACTAAACACTTTCAATCCTCCTTCAATACAATTTTATAAATATCCTTGACATATACAGTCAATAGAAACCAATTGACCAGTTGACATCAATGAAAACATCTTCATTCCTTCCATCATTCCTTCCTTTCCTGCAAAAATATCCCCCTTTGTCATTGATGGCAACACATGATGTGAAAAAACATCAAAGACAACATACTAGCTCTTAATACACTTCTCAATATTTTTCTTTCTGTTTCTTCCCCTTAGTAGATAATCTTTTTCACATTCTTCCTTTCCTATTTTTTCACATTCTTCCTTTCCTCTTTTTTTCACATTCTTCCTTTCTTCTCCCCCTTTGACATCAATGTGAAAGTAAAAACATATTTACATTTATTTCTCCTTCGACAACAATAAACTCAGAATGACAACACATGACACTACCTGCTCCCCCTAAGAGGTAGCCAACATACATGATTCCAAAAGAAAAATAGATCCATAGATCCACTAGACTAATGCATCTCCATATGCATCTAGTTTAAGAAAGGAGGAGAAATGAGCCCTAAATTCTACCAGAGATACTCAAAAGTATCTTTAGGAAGAGCCCTTGTAAATATATTAACAATATAATCCTTCGTCGAAACATACTCAAGCTTTACTTCATTCTCTACAACCTTCTCTCTTAAGAAATAATACTTGATAGATATATGCTTTGTCCTCAAGTGCATCATAGGATTATTTGAAATGTTAATTTTACTTGTGTTATCATAGAAGATAGAAATAGGATTATAATACACCACTACGATATCTTTCAATTTTTGTTTCATCCATAGAACTTGTGTACAACAAGATGCAACAAAAATATACTCAGCTTGAATAGTAGACAAAGAAATTGAATCTTTCTTTTTACTCAACCATGCCACCAATCTACATCCAAGAAAGAATGCACCACCACTTGTACTCTTTCTATCATGTACACATCCAACCCAATCTACATATGTATAAGCAATTAGCGTAAAATTAGTATCTCTAGGATATCATAACCCATAATCTGGAGTGCCATTCAAACATCTGAAAAATTCTTTTGACAACAACAACATGTGTTTCTTTAGGATCTTCTTAAAATCTAGCCACAATACAATCAACATACATAATATCTGGTCTAGTAGCAATCAAGTATAGTAGTCTATGCCAATCACAGATCTATACTTCCTCTAATCAACCTTAGGTGAATCATCATCTTTACCCAGTTTGCAACCAATCACCATAGGAGTACATACCGGTTTGGAACCATCCATCCCAAGCTTCTTCAATATCTCTTGCACATACTTAGACTATGAAATAAAAATTCCTTTCTCTGTTTGATTAATCTATAGCCCAAGAAAGAAATTCATCTCTCCAAACATAAACATTTCAAATTATTTTTGCATCTCTTCCACAAACATCTTGCAAATAGTTTCATTTCCTCCAAATATAATGTCATCAACATATACAACTACAATCAAGATTTTGTCATTTTCAATCTTAAAATACAGATTACTATTTACCATACCTTTGTTAAAACCTTTCCAAATCAAATACATGTCTAACCTCGCATACCAAGCTCTAAGATCTTGTTTCAATCCACATAAATCTTTCTTCAATTTGTATGCCATATCCGGTTGAACCAACAACTGAAATCATTCTGGTTGTTCCATGTAGACTTCCTCTTCTAGCTCACCATTCAAAAATGTTGACTTGACATCCATCTTATAGACTTTAAAATCTTTATGAGTGGAAAATTCTAAGAACATCCTTATAGCTTCCATTGTTGCTACCAGGGCAAACGTATCCTAAAAATCTATGCCTTCTACTTGTGAGTAACCTTTACACACAATCCTTACTTTGTTTCTAACCACTTCTCCATTCTCATTCAACATATTTCTGAACACCCACTTTGACCCAATAATTTTTTGTTTTCTGGTCTTGGGACCAATTCCCAAGTTTTATTGTTCTCAATATACATAAGTTCTTCTTTCATAGCTTCCATCCAAATTTCATCTTTACATGCTTCACTTACAATTTTTGGTTCAATCCAACAAAGTAAACATAGGTTTACTTCAAAAACTCTGCTTCTAGTCAATACACCTTTTGTCTTATCACCAATAATCTAATTTTCTGAATTATTCTTCTGTACATACCTAGTTGTCTTAGGGGACACCACCAAAGCTTCTTCCTCTCTTTCATTTTGTTCATCCTGCTTTTATTTCTCATCCTTTTCATGTTCTTCAACAATCTCTTCTATTCTTACACAATCAGGTTCATCAATTACATATCCATCAATATCAATACAATTCTTCATTGTTTCATCAACCTTGACATTTGAAATTTCTAAAATATTTTTGTCTTTTATTGAAACATTTGTATGCTTTTCTTTTAGTAGAATATGCAATAAAAATGCCTTCATCACTTCTTGCATCAAACTTTCCCAAAGTTTCTTCATCTCTTCTGATATAACATTTTAATCCAAATATGTTGATATACTTAATAGTAGGGATTCTTCCATGCCATAGCTCATATGGAGTCTTTGTACTATTTTATCTTGCTTGAACATGATTGAACACATAAACAGAAGTATGGATAGCTTCTTTCTAGTAAACTTCTATTAAAATAGCCTCAATAATCATCAATCTAGATGCCTCTTGAACTATTTTGTTTTTCTTTCAACAACTCCTTTTTGCTGAGGAGTTCACAGAGAAAATAAATCTCTTTATTCCATGCACCTCACAAAACCTCTCACCTAGTAGACTTGTCACTCCTATAGGACCACATAGATCTATATGAATTAAATATAGTATTCCAGTAGTAGACTATTCCTTTGATCTGTAATGATTTCTTGCTTGCTTTCCAAACTGACAATTTTTGCAAATATCATTAATAGGCTTTGTAATCATTGGTAAATATCTCATGGCCTGAACAATAATAAACCTCACCAAGTTATCAAAATTCACGTGAAAAATTCTCCGATGCCATAACTAACTACCATTAATTCGAGTCATAAATCATCATCCATCAACACCCTTCAGTTGGTAGATATTTCCTTCAGATTTCCTTCCAGCAACAATCAATTTTTTGGATCCTTTCCGGATCTCACACCTCTCATGATTAAAAAAATATTATATCGGTTACTAAAAATCTATCCAACACTCAAAATATTATTCCTTAAAACCTTAACATAGTAAACATCACTAGTATTATTCGTGCCATCAAAACTTACTGAACCTATCCCACAAATTTTAGCACTAGTATCATTTCCAAACACAACCAAGCCTCCATCATATTTTTCAAGTTTAAAAAACTTCTATCACCAATCATGTGATGTGAAAAACCACTCTCCACAACACAATAGTTATTTTCTTGTTTAGTATGTAGGGCAAAGATAACAATACCTTCATTTTTCTCCTTCTCTAGAGGGCTTTCCATCACATGTTTTTTAGAATTAGCAGAAGTAGGTTCATCCTTCATCGCTAGGAACAAGAATTCATTATCATCAAGATCTTCATATTATGAATCCTCATCAGATATACTAGAATTCTCATTCACCTAATATTCTATGTTAATCTTATTTCCTTTCTTGTCTTTCTCATATCTTTGTTTATTCCTTTTACCTCTTTTTAGACACTTTGTAGCATAATGACCTATTTCTCCACAACTAAAGTATTCAAAGGGTAAATTACCTTCATAATTTATAGAGCCTTTCCTCATCCTTCTTACATAGCTAGCTTCTATTTCATCAAGACTTTCTTCATCCGGATCTTCAAGTTTTGTCGCCTAAAAAGAAGTTTTTGATTTACATCCATTCCTTAGATTTGGCTTCTACATCTCACAGGATGTCAAAAATTCCAATAACAGATCTTTAGTGCAGGTCTTATAATCTATACTCTATTCAATATCACACACCTTCTCGCTGTAAGCATTAGGGAGATTTCTAAAAATCTTCTTTACAATCTTGATTTCATCTATAGTAGCGCCAAGTCCTCACATTTCAGCCCCTATCTCATCTAATATTTGTACATAAACTTTAACAGTCTCATCTTCTAACATATGTAGAAGCTCAAACTGTATTTATAATTTTTTCAACTTTTCCTCTTTGACTCTTTCATCACCTTCATGTGCCCTTTCCAAAGCATCCCAAACTTCCTTAACAGTCTTCAAATTTTGAACTTTAATCAACCCAGAATGTACCAGAGCGTTCTTCGAAATGTACTTCACCTTGTTGTTCACTTCATGTGCTTTGATCTCATCAACCATGTAGAACTATTAGCAAGAGGAGCATAAGGATTATTGAAATCTTTATCCACATAAAATCCACAATATTCGAAATATTCTTCCATCAATATTTTCTAGATATCATAATTAGTTCCATTGAACCTCGAATAATCATAAACCATTTTTCCAGCCATCCCGGACCTTCCTGAAGTGGTTAAGATCTTCACCAAGGAACCAAGCTTTGATAGAAATTGTTGAATAGTTCAATTGAGAGGGGGGTTGAATAAGTTTTCATTGAATTAAACTTACTAAAACTAATCCTTAACATTGCTTAAATGATTAAACATTAAGTGCAAGTGTAGAAACTGAAAATTATCACACAAACACAACACTAGATTTACATGGGAAATCCAATGAGTAAAAAACCATGGTGAGGATAACATCAAACTATAGAGAATATAAAACTGATTACAAGAGGCTCACTGCCTAAGAAACAAGGCTCACCCAAAATAAGGACTCACTTTCTAGAACATGACTCACTATCAAATAAGGCTAACAATCCGGAGGGCTCACTGCCACAAAGATAAAAAGAAGATACATGAGATATGTTATAGAGAGACGACAATCTCAATGCAATAGAAAATTCCACCACAACCACACATAGACATGCATGAGTGATATAGTACACCTTCTTCTCACTATATTTGAAAAGTCAACATTTAGGATTTGCACTGATCTACGAAACTCGAATCACACACACTCACTGAATAGCATCAATCTCACATCTATCTATAATTTTTTATTTTCATTTATCTCTCTTCTTCACTCTTGTGTGCGTCTCTTCACCACTAACTCATCTTGTATTTATACCATCTTCAACTTTGAAACATATCCAAATTTCACCATCCAACATTAAATCCAAATTAGGTCAATGCCAAAACATCCTAGGGTGGAATAAGGATGATGGTGACCCAAACACACGCTTCATTAAGTTTGAAGATAGTGTTTAACACAAGGTCAGCCAAAATAGTGTAAAACACATAGAACAATTAAGCACAAACCTTTGAGATACCAAGATTAGATTTATCACGATCATATCAACACACCTCTCGAACCACAAGTCAGAAGGCTTCAACAAAGATAAATTTGGACCAACAACATTTCTCATGAACCTCTGCCAGAACTTCAGAGAACCATAATTCACAACTAGTGAGCATAACTCACATTGAACAATGAATGAACAACCAAAATAATAGATATAGAAACTTCCAAAATTCACAATCAACATATCTAAACCACAAAAACATAGGAGCAAAACCTAGAGCAAAACTTGGCACAGCCACTAAACACTTGCAATCCTCAACATATATAGTCAACAACAACTAGTTGATAACCAATTGACCAGTTGAAATTAATGACAACACCTTCATTCCTTCCATCATTACTTCCATTCTTGCAACAATCTCCTCCTTTGTCATTGATGGCAACACATGATGTGAAAAACCATCAAAGACAACATACTAGCTCTGAATACACTTCTCAAGATTTTTATTTTTGTTTCTCCCCCTTAGTAGATAATCTATTTTCACATTCTTCCTTTCCCCTCCCCCTTTTACATCAATGGAAAAGGCAAAAGATATTTACATTGATTTCTTCTTTGACAACAAAAAAATCACAATGAAAACACATGACACTACCTGCTCCCCTTGAGAGGTAGCCACCAAACATTAGCCCAGAAGAAGGATAGATCCATAGATCCACTAGACTAATGCATCTCCATATGCATCTAGTTTAAGAAAGGAGGGGCAATGACCCCTAACTTCTCTCGAAGATACTCAAAAGTATCTTTGGGAAGAGCCTTCATAAATATATCAACAATCTGATCCTTTGTCGAAACATACTCAAGCTTTACTTCATTCTCTATAACCTTCTCTCTCAAGAAATGATATTTGATAGATATTTGCTTTGTCCTTGAGTGCATCACGAGATTTTTTGAAATGTTAATTATACTTGTGTTATCACAAAAAATATTAATAGGATCATCATACACCACAGTGATATATTTTAATGCTTGTTTCATCCATAGAACTTGTGTACAACAATATGCAACAAAAATATACTCTTCTTTAGCAGTAGACAAAGAAATTGAATCTTTATTTTTACTCAACCATGCCACTAATCAGCATCAAAGAAAGAATGCACCACCATGTGTACTCTTTCTGTCATCTACACATTGAGCCCAATCTGCATCTGTATAAGAACTTAGTGTAAAATCAGTATCTCTAGGATACCATAACCCATAATCTGGAGTTCCATTCAAATATTTGAAAATTTCTTTTAACAATAGAAACATGTGGGGTAAGTGCAGAAATATGGGTCCCAAAAAGGGGGCTTAAGTGGCCACTTTTTTTCTTCTTCTGAATTAGGAAATACTGACCTTGGATGTGAAATTGAGGATAGTTACACTCAAAATTTTGAGATGGAACAAAAACAAGGATCGAAGTGCTTAGGATCTACTTTCTAAACTATTAATTTATTTTGAAAACAATTGAGATTAAGGGGTTCAAAAGAGGGACACACACAAATTGGTGCTGTTTTTGTCAAAAAAACATAACATAGCAACTCTTGTATGACCCTTGTATGATGAAATTATTTTTAGTATTTTTAAAATCACAATGGTCAGAAGTTAGTTAACATTATGTAGTTGATGCATGATTTTTCTAATAATTTTTTAATGAATATTTGAAATTTTACTAATTTTTGAAGTAGACACTTCCTGAAAAATAAAATTTTGGTCGTGCTACCCCTACAAATTTTGGAAACTAATTGATTTTTTTTTCAAATTTGTAAACAAAAGAAATTATGGATAAAAGGCTTAACATTGTCAAAAAGTGAAAAAAAATACATCGTTGGATGGCTAAGAGATAACATAACATTACCTAGATTTTCAATTTGTTTGATATTGAACCACATGCAAAATCTTGATGGTGAGCACGAACTCGATTATGTGAAATATTGTATAATTTGCAAAAACATGTCTCTGGTCATTGGGAATGCCCTCCAAGACTTTGGGTTGGTATTCCAAGGCAAATGGCAATCCCAAGGCTTGGGTATTCCCAAAGAAATATATAACGTGCTCGCATTATATCTCAGTTTTGACATGTTTTTTTGCGTTTGTGAGGAACATGTCCAACAAGACATAACACGAGCGCGGTATAATGCACTCACATTATGTCTTGCTTAATGTTAAATTATAGTCAATTGAATGTATGCTTATATATTTTTATGTTTGTATGTACATGTATGCTTGTATGTTATGTATGTATGTATGCTTGTATGTACTAATGCATGTATATTATATGTATGCCTATATGTATGTAAGAGTGTATCTACACATGTAGATGTATGCTTGTATGTATGTAGGATTGTATGTACATATGTATTATGCTTGTATGTATGTAAGTATGTATGTATTGATGTATGTCTTTAGAGGGAGGGAGAATTCTAAGAGAGAGAGATCTAGAGTTGTCTAGGTAGGGTAGGAGGGAGAGAGAGAGAGAGAGAGAGAGAGAGAGAGAGAGAGAGAGAGAGAGAGAGAGAGAGAGAGAGAGAGAGAGAGAGAGAGAGGAGAGAGAGAGAGAGAGAGAAGGGTGGGAGAGAGAGATAATTGAGAGAGAGGGAGACAGAGAAGAGAGTTTATGTGGGTAGGGTGCCAAAGGGAGAGACTTGAAAGTGTGAGGGGAGGTGAGAGCGAGAGACTCGAGAAGAGATAGGGAGTGGAAGAGAGAGGGAGTGTGAGTGAGAGACCTGAGAGAGGGAGAGGGTGTGGGAGGGAGTGACCTAAGAGAGGGAGAGAAAGAGGGGGGTGGAGTGAGAGGGACTTATATAGGTAGAGTGGGAGGGATATATAGAGAGAGGGGAGAGAGAGAGTTACCTAGGTAGGTTGCCAGATGGAGATACCTGAGAGAGAGAGGGGGTGGGAGGGAGAGACCCGAGAGAGAGGGAGAGAGAGGGAGAGATAGGGATAGAGAGAGAGGGAGGGGGATTAGGGTTGAGGGATTTGGGTTGAGGGTAGAGGATAGAGGGTTTAAGGGTTGAGGTTTTAGGGTTTAGGTTTGAGTGTTTAAGGGTTTAAGGGTCAAGGGTTTAGGGTTGAGAGATTAGGTTAGAGAGGGAGGGATGGATGGATAGAGATATGGATGGAGAAATGAAATAGAGAGAAGGAGAGAAGAGGAGGGAGGGACATAGATATATGAGGGTTGAGGATCCAATGTATAGGGTAGAGGGTTGAGAATAGAGGGTATAGGGTATATGACATGTAGGGTTGAGGGATTAAGGTATTGGGTTGAGGGTATAGGGTGGAGGGATCAGGGTTGAGGGTACATATGGTTGAAGAATTAGGTTAAGAGTTGAATGTATAGGGTAGAGGGTATCGGGGTTGAGGGTTTAGGGTTTGAGGGTTGAGGATTAAGGGATTAAGGGTTTAGGGTTGGGAATTGAGGGTTGAGGTTTTAATGTATGGGGTAGAGGGTAGAGGGTGGAGGGTTTAAGGTTAAGGGTAGAGGATTGAGGGTATAGGGCTGGGGGATTAGGGTCGAGGGTCCAATGTATAGGGTAGAGGGTATAGGGGTTGAGGGATTAGGGTTTAAGGGTCAAGAGGGTTCATGGATCAGGGTAGAGAGTTTACTAAGTGGGTTTAAGGGTTTAAGGTTTGATGGATTAGGGTTGAGGGTAGAGGGTAGAGGATTGAGGGTAGAGGGTTTAAGGGTTGAGAGTTTAGGGTTTAGGGTTGAGTTTTTAAGGGTTTATAGGGTAGAGGGTAGAGGATTGAGGGTAGAGGGTTTAAGGGTTGAGAGTTTAGGGTTTAGGGTTGAGCTTTTAAGGGTTTATAGGGTAGAGGGTAGAGGATTGAGGGTAGAGGGTTTAAGGGTTGAGAGTTTAGGGTTTAGGGTTGAGTTTTTAAGGGTTTATAGGGTAGAGGGTAGAGGGTTTAAGGTTGAGGGTAGATGATTGAGAGTATATAGTTGGGGGATTAGGTTTGAGGATAAAATGTATAGGGTAGAGGGTATAGGGTTTGAGGGATTAGGGTTTAAGGGTAAAGGGATTGAGGGTAAAGAGGGTTGAGGGATTAGGGTAGAGATTTTACTAAGTGGGTTAAGGGGTTAAAGGGTTGAGGAATTAGGGTTGAGGGTAGAGGGTAGAGGATTGAGGTTAGAGTGTAACAGGTTAAAGGGTAGAGGGTTTAAGGGTTGAGGGTCCAATGTATAGGGTATAGGGTATAGGGTATATGGGTTGATGGATTTGGGTTTAAGGGTTGAGGGTTGAGGGATTAAGGGTCAAGAGGGTTGAGGGATTAGGGTAGAGAGTTTACTAAGTGGATTTAAGGGTTTAAGGGTTGAGGGTAGAGGGTATTGGGTTGAGGGTAGAGGGTAGACGGTTTAAGGGTTGATGGTTGGGGGTTTAAGGTTGAGGGTAGAGGTTTGAGGGTATAGGGTTTGGGGATTAGGGTTGAGGGTACAATGCATAGGGTAGAGGGTATAGGGGTTGAGGGATTAAGGGTCAAGAGGGTTGAGGAATTAGGGTAGAGAGTTTACTAAGTGGGTTTAAGGGTTTAAGGGTTGATGGTAGAGGGTAGAGGGTAGAGGGTAGAGGGTAGAGGGTTTAAGGGTAGAGGGTGTAGGGTGTAGGGTTTAGGGTTTAGGGTTGAGTGTTTAAGGGTTTATAGGGTAGAGGGTAGAGGGTTTAAGGTTGAGGGTAGAGGATTGCGAGTATAGAGTTTGGGGATTAGGGTTGAGGGTCCAATGTATAAGGTAGAGGGTATAGGGGTTGAGGGATTGGTTTAAGGGTTGAGGGATTAAGGGTCAAGAGGGTTGAGGGATTAAGGTAGATATTTTAATAAGTGGGGTTAAGGGTTTAAGGGTTGAGGAATTAGGGATGAGGGTAGAGGGTAGAGGGTTTAAGGTTGAGGTTAGAGGATTGAGGGTATAGGGTTGGGGGATTAGGGTTGAGGGTCCAATATATAGGGTAGAGGGTATAGGGGTTGATGGATTAAGGTTTAAGGGTTGAGGGTTGAGGGATTAGGGTAGAGAGTTTACTAAGTGTGTTTAAGGGTTTAAGGGTTGAGGGTTTAGGGTTGAGTGTTTAAGGGTTTATAGGGTAGAGGGTAGAGGGTTAAGGGTTGAGGGTTTAAGATTGAGGGTAAAGGATTGAGGGTATAGGGTTGGGGGATTAGGGTTGAGGGTCCAATGTATAGGGGTTGAGGGATTAGGGTTTAAGGGTTGAGGGTTGGGGATTGAGGGTTGAGGGTTGAGGGTTGAGGGTTGAGGGATTAAGGGTCAGGAGGGTTGAGGGATTAGGGTAGATAGTTTACTAAGTGGGTTTAAGGGTTGAGGTATTGGGGTTGAGGGTAGAGAGTAAAGGATTCGGGGTAGAGGGTTTAAGGGTTTAGGGTTGAATGTTTAAGGGTTTATAGGGTAGAGGGTAGAGGGTAGAGGGTTAAAGGATTGAGGGTTTAAGGTTTAGGGTAGATGATTGAGGGTATAGGGTTGGGGGATTAGGGTTGAGGGTCCAATCTATAGGGTAGAGGGTATAGGGGTTGAGGGATTAGGGTTTAAGGGTTGAGGGATTAGGGTTTAAGGGTTGAGGGATTAGGGTTTAAGGGTTGAGGGTTTAAGGTTGAGCGTAGAGGATTGAGGGTATAGGGTTGGTGTATTAGGGTTGAGGGTCCAATGTATATGGTAGAGGGTATAGGATCTGAGGGATTAGGGTTTAAGGGCAGAGGGATTAAGGGTCAAGAGGGTTGAGGGATTAGGGTAGAGATTTTACTTAGTGGGTTTAAGGGTTTAAGGGTTGAGGAATTAGGGTTGAGGGTAGAGGGTAGAGGATTGAGGGTAGAGGGTTTAAGGGTTGAGGGTTTAAGGTTGAGGGTAGAGGATTGAGGGTATAAGGTTGGGGGATTAGGGTTGAGGGTCCAATGCATAGAGTAGAGGGTATAGGGGTTGATGGTTAAAGGTGGGTAGGTGAGGAAAAATCTTGGGGCGGATATTTTTGGTGATAGATTAAGAATGCGCATGCCATTTGAAGCATGTTTGATGCATTGGTGAAGTGTGAAGAAGTTGGGAAGTGGGATTTTCAGTAAACCCTTTGTAACTTGCTAAAAATGAGGGTTTTATATAAAGAGGACTTAGTGAGCGGTTCATTGGCTATAAGTTGTAGATTTGGTGGTTTTATAGATTGGTAAATGATTGTCCATAGGTATTTGGGGTTGGTAGATTGTTTAGAGGAGAGTTTCTTTGTAAATTAGGCCTATTTGGCTTAAGGGGACAACGTAGAAGCATCAGTTTGAGGGATTTGTTCCACAAGAGTTGTATGAGATTTTGAGATATGTTTTGGTATGCTTTAAAGGGTGTCTGAGTATATAATTGGTTAATGGGTTTGGGAGTGGAGTTGTGAGATAGGTCCAAGAAACTAGGTCTGCAGACCTATAAGGAAAATAGTGAAGTTGTGAAGGGAATCACCCTAGTTAGGGTTTTGGAGATTGAAGGCTTGTTGAAATCAGTTAAATTTGTGATTGGTAATTGAAAGCCTCCTTGCTTTGCATCATTTCTCTCCCATTGCAATTTTGGATGGATTATTACTTTCAAAGTATTGGGAATGCTTTGCCTATTTTCTAGTTGGAAGTTGCCATTCTAGAAGGCTCATTTCTTAATATATTTTATACTCATTCTTAATCAATTATCAAGTTAATAATCAATGCATTTATTTACAATTAATCTTCTCTTTTCAATTTGTGCAATTTTAGAATTTGTAACTCTACTAGTATTCCTAAAAATATTGAAGTTGTTTAGCATCGCATAATAAAGTTGTTTAGCATTAATCAATTAATATTCAAGAAAAATCATGAAGGATAGCAATGAACAATGCAAGGGCTAACCAATTAATAAGTATACATGTGAATAAGTCAAAAATTTACATGTGAATAAGGGAAGCACAAGTACTCAAAAACACATATGCCTTGAAGTATACACAAGAATACTTAGTATACACAAATTAATACAAAGTATATGCATGAATACAAGGTATATGCATGAAAACATGTAACTTGAAAAGTATACATTGGAATACATGTAAGTCACAAAGTATACACTTGAATACATGTAATTCATATCTATTGAACCATGGATTTATAATGCAAATATGGACACCATCAATAAAAAATATCTATATTAACCAAATATCCATGTAGGCATACATCAATATATGTCGATAGAAGTATAAAATATAGGTACAAAATAGCCATATGGGCTTACGAGAATTCCATATAGACATAAAATGTCAAATATATCCAATACAAAATATGTACAAAAATGTCATATATGCATACAAAAAAGGGATTTGGAATAATAAGTCATCGTTATCCATCCCCTCGAAATAAACTCTTTCCCTTTGCTTGTCGATCGGATGGTGATACGTCAGTCACTAATTTATGTTGTGAAAAAGGAGTGCTCCTAGTGCTCCTCCTAGGGTTTAGTTCTTGGTCAAGTCTTATCGATTACAATAAGAAGTAAAGACATTAATATATAGAAATTACATTAAAAAAATGATATATTTAACAAAATAATCACTTACCACCATCTGATGATCACTCTCCATGAGGGAAATATTCAAATTCCCATGTTGAGGCATGTTGAAGCCTTGCATAAACCATCCAAATAGAAATTAAACTACGAATCAATAATGGTTTGATTTTTCACTAACTAACATCTATAACAATGAATCTAAATTGAAATTTAGTAATTTTCCTCATACCACCCCTGTCAGAGCCATTGAGGATTCTATAGTAGATGAAACACTGATATCCATTTCCCTCTGAACATTCGAAGGTGTTTCTACTTGCAAAAATTAAAAATAAAACAATTTTTTCAATCACGAAAACTACAATAGCGATCCATGTCATGACTTATAATGTATGAGGTAATGAACAAAATTTTGAGTACTTATTAAACTATATATTTTTGACTATCATGATTACTATTTTCCCTATCCATATCTTGTTCGAAAGCACATGTTTTTAGGATTTTACCCATAGCAGCAAGCCGATGAACCGTTTGATAAAATGCTTTCATAGATATGTACGATAACTGTTGTGGCATAGAGAAGGCAATGAACCGTTTGAAAAAATACATCAAAGAAATGGGGTCTCATGGTGATGGAATGCCATTACAAACTGTTGACACAAGATTTTGTAGGTGGAAGCAGTCTTATGGGAAACTTAGCTATTAGGGGACATAGTGCGCTAGCTAAGTGACCTTGGGAGATTTATCGAAGCCAGCTCTTCGTTTTAGTGGGGGAGGTAAAGGGTTAGGAAGATAGCTGAAAATGTTAAATCTAGACTAAAGGTGATGCGCCAAATCATGAATGAAATTACCTGAGCACAGTGCTAGCTGCAAAGGCTCAAACCACTAAATTGTTGTTTATTAAATAAATTTTCTCAAAAGCACTTTAAAACATAAGAACACCTTCTAACTGCATAGCATAATCTACTACAACTTCAGCCAACACGGAGGAGTCGAAAACATGATCTGTATTCATTAAGCTATAGAATATTACAAAAGTTGAAGAACAAGCATTCATATATCATAGGAAAATAAATGCATAGTCTAACCATCTTATCAAAAAAATGAAAACAGGAAAGGCCGAATTGATTGGCACAGTCCATAAATTTCAAGTTCAATAAAATATTACAAAGGCCATTTCCCAGTGCTCAGGATTTTTTATCTATCTAACAACAACAACCTAATAAAAGAGAAGCAAAGTTGTTTATATAGGCTAGCCCACCACTTGAAAACCACAGAGAAAGACACCTTGATCAAACATTGATGCCCCAAATCTTCTCAAGCCGCCACCGAATAGAAAGATCACTTAGTAGTGCACCAACAAAGCTGTATCAGAGAAGAGAAGGCCATGCACCAATAGAAATGAACATGCGGCACCGAAGAAGAAAACGCGGTGGCAAGCAAGAAAAATCTGCATAGGCAGCAACTCCCAAAAAATCGGCGCACAAGAACACGCCATGCATTGAGCAAATAGAGCCTGCATAAAGAATGAGGGGTGCCCCAGCAAAAAGCTTCGAGAGGTAGCCACGTGGGTGACACTAAGCGAAGATAACTGCAAAGTGGGCCCAACTCAGAAAACGGCCAGAGAAAGCCATGTGTCATGCACACGAAACTCGACAAAAGTAAAGTGATACGAAGCGACAGGAATCTCCGTTTGGAGGCCATGTGGAAAACGCCAAAGATTTAAGAGAGATAAAGGACAAGGCAAAGCCATGAAGGAAAGATAACTGCAAAAGCTAGCGGTTCGTGAAATAAAGTTCACAGTTTGGTGACTCACAGGGACATTTCACCTACGGAATGAAGAACCCCAGAAACCTTGGTTCAACATCCCATAATAACTCACAACTTAGAGAGGGCAGCTTGCAGGCTGGTCCATACCTCGCTTGATGGTGCAGAGAGGGCTCACAAATTTTTGTGTGCCAATTTGAGATCGATGATTTCCTTAAAAGATAATCTGCCAGATATCTTCACTTCCAATTCAACCTGGAAAAAGAGTTGTGCCAGTTGATGCACGATGCCTTCAATATGTTCGACGATTAGAGACTGATCAAAAGATTGGAAAATAGAGAGGTCCTACTTCTTCTCTTCAATCTTTGCAACAATGTGCTCAACACCTGCTACCGCCTGATCTGTGATGAAGGGCGAACGGAGGCCTTTCTGAGTTAAGCGAGAATTTTTTTCTCGCATGTCACTACTAATTTGATTCGATCTGGATTTAAACTCTGCTACGTGCTAGAAGACCTCATGCATGGAATGAGAATGTTTATTCCTAGAGATGCCATTGTCCCATCCTCTATACGTACGCCGCTCAATGCCTCATCAAAAGCCGCATACAACTTGCCCAACAATAGCCTGGCCTCTAGAACTTTATCGGAAGTCATCTCTTGCACCTGCTAGATTGTTTCATTGACTGTACCGCATAGGTTGGTTGCCTACACCATAAAATTCTGGGTGGGCTACAATGTAAGGCATAATGCCTTGACCTTATCCCAGTATGACATGTATAACTCCTTGGCAATTTCCAATGAGCTCATTTGTGGTGCAGGAGGTTGGGCTCTCAAAAGATCCAACTCCGCTATTCTGCTACTCAGGTATGCTCTTAGCTCCGATAAGCTTCTATCCAATACAGACACCTGGCTTCTTAGAGTGAAAATTTCTTTCTCCTTCTCTTCCAAGGCCAATTTGGCCTACTTTCTCTTCTCAATTTCTGACTCTAAAGCAACATTCATCTCATTTACTTTGTCATTTGTGCTCTGCTAGAGCTACTTCATACCTTCATTCATTTGTATTAAGTCAACATGGAGTTTTTCTTCATTCGCCTGGCTTTGCTCAACCTCATTCTATAGGACCGAAACAATCTTCGCACCCATAACCTGAAGCTCCTTGATTTTTATTTTGAAAGCACTCCTCTCCTTTTGCAGGCGATTTATCTCATTTTCTTAGGCTTTATACTTGTTTACCCAAATATCAACCTTTCCCTTTAGCTTCGATAATTGCTCCTCTCTTTCTCTTGCTTGGCGATTGACCTTGAGGTAATCGGTGGTCACTATCTTCTGAGTCTCCTCCATCGGCTCGACCTTATCCCGTGGACAATCTTGCTGCAAGTCCAACCCAATGGCGTTGACAGAGTAGTCACTCGACAACATTTCACCTACCGGTTTAATCACATTGGGGATGATCTTTGCAAACATCAACGAATTCTGACTCTCATTAGAAACAATTTGTAAGAGAGGTTCTATCTGCCTTCCTGCATCCTTTTGTCTCCTCTTTTGAATTCAGCTTGTTGGGGTGCTCTTATGGCCTCCACCTGCGAGAAATATTTCTGGGAAGAGATGCCCAACCCACCAACAAAAGGAAACTCCCGAGGGACTGCTAGTGGGAAAGATAGCGTGCTCAATGCATCAACAGATTTGCTAGGCCTTGTAATAATGGCTAGGGAAAAAGGTGGGATATACTAGCCACTCGGAGATGATGAAAACATGGTAGGGGAAAAGGCCAAGGAAGCACCAACTGATAGGTCGTGCCTGGGGGATGAAAACTGTTGGCTCATAAGGTCAAGACTAGTGCCGAATTGCGTTCTAGGTAAGGAATGAAAAACAAAGGATGGAAATGAAAAACTAGGAGGGAAAGGATTGGACGTCTCGGGATATCCAATGATAGAAAAAGTTGTTGTAGATGAAAAAGCTGGGGCAGACGAAGAGGAGACTAGAGACATAGTAGAGAGAGAAGAGGGAGGAAATAATACCTAAGGCTCCTGAACAGCTGTAGATGATACAATCACTTCTTCTTGCTTCGACTCCTCCTCTTCAGAGGACTCTCTCGTTCACGGCCACTTCTCCTTTGGAGAATCATCAAGGTTCACAATAACCTTCTTTTTACGACCATAACTCCTTGGCCTCTTCCTACCCAATTTAGAGGAGTTGGAAGGCTTCGACATTTGTTTGTTTGAAGATTCCTCCTACTGTGTAGGCTGTCCACTGACATCTTCCTCATGTGTTGGATCTTTTCCTGCAACAGGGGTATTTTGGGTTACCTCCTCTCGGGGCTCCATGTTAGCTCTTCCCTTCTCACAGTATTGCTCCAAAAGTGAAGGGTTTAGAGAGTTCTCGCTATCTAGGTTTTCATGAAACCATATGTCATCAAATTTGTCATCCAAGTCCACCTCTTGATAAAGCCCATTTGTTGTCTTTATCTCTTGCCTGTATATCCAGAAGTCTTGAATCCTTTTGGGGTTCCATATGAGCTTATTCAATTGGCTGCACAAGTACGGGCTCATCTTTTGATTTGGGTTGGGCTTCTTAACAACATGGTAAAAGTTCAACCACGACAGTCACCCCTCTTTAGTAGGAAAATATTCAAGGCCCACATAAAATTTTAAATTACCCTCTTCGACATTTCTTCGAGGGTCCCAAAAGGGTCGAGGCTGGTGCAGAATTTTTATGCCAACCTCCGATAGATTATTTTCGGGGTTGTATTGCTAGGTGTCATTGATAACCACCAACCCAAGATGACCCAACTTTGAGTACAAGATCTTCGAGGTGTTAACCTTCAAAGTCCTTTTCTTAACCAATGATATGGAGCCGAACATGACCGGCAATGTCAAATAGGAAGTTAAATGCCTTCCTCCTCAGTAGTCATTCTCAATATTACATAGCTGTCATAATGCCTCCAGGGCTAGCACTCTGTCGAAAAGAATGCCTGGGAGATGAAAGGGTTCCCATATAAAACCTTGCATGCAGAGCATAGTGAAGTCCATGCCAAAGAACCAATCACAAGGCAGCAAGAGGCCTCTCAACCATGATTTTTGTCTTGGCATCAATCGCACGGACATGTTGATCCCAGATGCATCCAAAGCCCACAAAGTCAGAGCTAAGAATGAATCTGAAACTGCATAATAATCGAAAGTTTTTGATAGGACGAGAGTCCATGTCGAAACTGGATTCCTTGCGCCACTCTCATCGAAAATGGCCAGGGCCATGAATTACTGGAAATAATCTGGATTTTGATGCAATATCAAGTAGACCAAGAAAAAAGAATACCTGAATCTAGAACCAAACTCGAAGTCCTGCATGTGCTGTATCATCCCATCAACAATAATCTTCACAAAGTCCATAAGCAGAGGTACGTTGTTCTTCCTTAGCATAAAGCTGAGACTCATTGGAATTCAAAAACTCCCTTGTTTGTATCTAGCCCACAAACTAGCGCCAACATAGAACAGATGGAAGAAGACCCTAGTTTTAAATCACCCAGAGCAATTGGGAATCTGGGAGGTGTTGAGACATCTGTCGGCTGAGCAGTCTCAGTGTGGTAAAATTGCTGTGCCATCCAGAAAGTTCTCCAGCAGTCCTGCATCTCTTTAATGTCAAAATATTCAACATTCTTGGGCAAGGGGAATGGGACGCATAGCATATCCTGCGGGGCTTGGGGGGTGATGAATACCCTCAAATTAGGGCCACTTATTACTCTAGTCTGAGGGTCAAAGTTTTCCGTGCATACTACCATAATTTTTGGGCAATAATGCACCAGAGGAACCATGTACTGGGGAAGCTCACAGTCCTATAAATGTTTGTAGAAAGGGTCTGGCAATTTATTCATCTTCTCACATGTAGCTTCCCTTAGGCTCTTGGGATTTTGAGACAACTCAGGATCCAAAACATTATCCCAATCCTCTAATACTAAGGCTTGGTTTCTAGGAGAAACCGTGCCAAGTGTTTTCTGGTCCACTTGACTGGTAAAGGGCTAGGATGGCTTTGTTGGGATGCCTAAAGTAGCATAAGAATCTTGGCCATAGATATCTACATAGGGTGCCATCAATCTTTGCTCATTAATGCTCTTAGGGACCACCACTTGTGTTGAACTTCCTGCAATTTCAGCCATTTCTTTGTATTCGCAATATGCTTCACAAATTTTGCAAATGACTTAGCTTCTAAAAGACTCTTTCTCTCTTTGCGAATGACTTAGCCATTTTTATCTTTTGATAAATTCTTACAATAAATGTTTTTCGTATGCCCAACCTAATTTTTTATTTTCATGAAAAATGACTTAGCAAGTGTACGTGCTAGCCTTTCACATTTAGTTGGTACATGCATCACCAACTTTTCGTGCATGCAAAGAGATCGCCAACCTGCCAAAATAATCTCCATATTTAAGAGACATGACTTTGCATGAGGTGGCGCTTGATTTTTCTTAGACAACGGACCAAGACAGCCTTGCCATATCTTTCGCAAGCTCCTTTGCATTTATTGATTGTAATTGGGCACATCACCTAATGACTTTATCAAAAGATTTTCCTTGATTCTTTCGGGACGATAGCTTCTCATGCAGACACCTGGCCTATTTTCTTTTAATTCAAAAACTTGAAAGAAGCAAGTTGCAACTATACCTCATCATTCCCATCAAATCACACGCCATAACACTGAGTATCAAGGCTTGACAACACTATTTTCTTTTGACGTAATCATAGCTTGCATCGTTGGGTGCACCCCAACCAATCTATAAATAGGGCCCTTAGCAACCTTGCTAATCACAATTACCTTCAACATTTCTATAAGTAGGTCATAGTTAATCTTAGCATTTTCATTATTCAAGTTAGAGTAGCAAGCAATAATGGAGACGCCAATTAGATTAGTCTGCAAAAAGACCCAAGTCGCATTTCTAGGGAAGATTAGGTGTAGGCGCCTTAAGCGCATGAAAGGCATAAATAACCTGTTATATGTAAAGGCGATCAAATGGGTCCTCAAAAAAGACTGTGTGGAATATGAGGACCAATTTATGGTAAACACTAGCATCTGCTCCCATTTTGTCACTTCGCTCCTGGACATCAGCATTTCCAAACAAAAAATTCTGAAGCTAACAGAGTGGGTGTTCCCTCGGTGTTACCTTAGAGGTTTGGAGCAAGTAGTGCAGGCCACCGTATTTGATCATGGCATCCCTTCTATTTGCAACCTACGTCGACTGATGTTGCATGGAGGACCTGTGCCAACTAGGTCCTTTCTGTTCGGCTTTGAGCTCGAAATGCATGAAGAACATCACTCCAAGGTTTGTGCTGGCTGCTACTTCCTCATGCGGATTCATCACATTGAACCCTTCTAGAACATGTAGTGGTATGAGGACTTCAAGAGGATGGTGTTTCCTTACCTTGCACCACCGAATGCTGCTGCTGGTCCCTCTTTTGCTTGATAACTAAGAAGAAAAATAATCCCAATTTTGCATTTTTCCTTTTTTCTAGCCTCTGCCTCCCTTTAGTGGATCTATGCATATATTTTGATACAAGACCACTGGCCTCTGTCGTATGTAATGTAAATGTTTCGGCAATAATATAATACTCATGTTTTTTCATATCTTGGATCATTTACAATGTATCTCAATTTCTTGTAATACTGTTGTTGTTTTCAAAAAAGCACTAAGAAAACCCAAAAACTTAAAGTAGGAAAAAATAATTACATATTTACAATTTAAAAACCCACTGCATGAACAGAACTAATTAAACTTCTTAAGATGTATTCCATTAACTGGAATACCCAAAGCATTACCTTCCATGTCTTCTAATTCGAAAGAGTTAAACTGTTTGCACTGAATAATTTTAAAAGGCCCTTCCCAAAGACTATCAAACTTTCAGTGTTGGCCGGTATTTGCCCCGCGCTTATTGAAATTGAGCACCAAGTCCCCGCATTTTAGCTCCTGGTCGGACGTATTTTTGTCAAACCACTTCTTCACCACCTGCTAGTGACTGTTCATGGCCTCGAGATCATGCTCTCTTTTTTCCCGTACCTTGAGTAACTCAGAAAACTGTACCTCCATTTCTCCGTTATGTTCAATTTCAAGAGGTTTGAGTAGCTGGAGAGTTGGGATCTCCATGGAAATAGGTAGCAAAGTCTCCTTTCCATACACCATCTCGTAAAGAGATGTCTTTAATATTTTCTTGGGTGTTATACGATTTTCCCACAACGCTGTTTAGAGGTTCTTATGCCATTCTCTCTGGTGTTTCGAGCCTATTCTCTTGATTAACCTAATGAGGTTTTTATTTGTAGAGTTTGAGAGGCCATTCCCCTGAGGGTAATAATTAGAAGAGGTTTTCAAGAAAACCCCATATTTCAATGAAAATTGGGTCATCTTAGAGCGAAGTAAAGCCTTAGCATTATCAGAGATAATTGTTTTAGGCAGGCCAAATTTGGCAACCAGCTCTTCAAGAAAATTAACAATTTCTATTTTTGTTACATTTTTTAGTGGCACAGCCTTTGCCCACCTGGTGAAGTAGTCAGTTGCTATCAATATCCACCCATGTCTAGCTGATGAAAAAGGGTTAATCATACCAATGAAGTCTAGACCCCATTGAGCAAAAGGTTCCTCTACTACTATGGGTCTTAGCAGCATAGCAGCATTCTTTCTCTTTCCAGCATAAAATTGGTATTCACTGCAAGACTTCTCTAATGAAAATGAATCATTAAATAGTGTTGGCTAAAAATAACCAACACATATAATTTTAATTGT
Organism: Sequoiadendron giganteum; assembly: GCA_007115665.2. Lineage (NCBI taxonomy): Eukaryota > Viridiplantae > Streptophyta > Pinopsida > Cupressales > Cupressaceae > Sequoiadendron > Sequoiadendron giganteum. Next base: position 352,730,021 of record CM021104.1, on the reverse strand, counting down.
AGTAGTTCTTGCAGAAAAGTATCCTCCAACTAGGCCATTTTGATATTGATCTAATATTATTTTGGCTTGTTCCCCATTCATGCACCTTAGCAGGAAACCATTAAAATTTATTTTGAAAAGTACTCCTTCTAAGAGAACATAATTGCTATTTTGCAAACGATAGAACCATCTCTTAAAAGAAGGGAGATTGGTTGGATAGATTCCTATTTGCATGAAGTTTATTGTATCTTCCAACCAATCTTCTTTGGAGCTTTCTTCATTCAGTAACACAGTTTCTAGGACTTCAAGCTCTTCCATTGATTCATTGTTTTCTGTGAGGTACTCGCACAGTCCTTTTCCCTTGATAGTCTTGATAAGACTGATCTCAATATCATAGTCCAGAATCTTGGTAATCCAGTTAGATCTTTTCTCGGTGATCTCTCCTTCCATAATATATTCTCGCACACTAGGATGCGGTACACAAACAATCACCTTATTGTATGATATCAGGTGCCAGAACTTCTTAAGCCCTTTCACAATAGCAAAGGCCTACTTTTCTACAAAATTATACTTCACCTCATACTCCTTTGAGGTGCGCGAGTAGAAAGCAACAAGGGATTCTTTTTTATCCTCACCATTCTTTTGCATAAGCATAGTGGCAGTACTGTTGCTGTAGACACCTAAAAATGACCTAGGCCTGCAAGCTTCATTTTTACCACTTTCGTCCTAGCATAATTAAGACATTTAATTATGTCCTTCGTCCACATTTGACTATTGATTAAATAATTCATAATTATTTAATTAACTCATGTCAGTTATTCTTCATGATTATTAAATAAATAAATTTTATTTATTTATTAAATACGTCATTAACTGTCTAGGTCTTTCTTTAATTTATTTAATTCCCTCTTCTGCATTTAATTCTTATTGATTATTAAATAAATGAATTTCATTTATTTATTTAATACGTCACTGATTGTCTTAATTAAATAAATTGATTAATTTAATTAATTGGTCTTATCTCCTAAATTAAATAATTAAAATTTAATTATTTAATTGCCAATTTCATATTCTTCTCATTTTAAATAAATTAAATTATTTAAAATGTCATGTCAATCCTAACTGTGAGTCCATTTTGATAAATAATCTGAAAAAGATTATTTATTATCTCATAAAATCATTATTTTGAATTAATTTAATTCAAAATAGTAAATAATCTTCCAAAAATCAAGTAATCGGGCAGATTCTTGATTTTCCAAATCTGATCTTCAGTCCAAATCTTATCTTCTTGATTTTTCAAATCTCGCAAATCAGGCAATCTTATCTTCTTGATTTTTCGAAAATCTTTATTTTCTAATTAATTGTCTTATTTATTTTCCACCGTCGATCCGATTTTATTCTGACTGTTTGATTAAGGATTTTTCCCTAACCCTAATTAGGGATTCTTAGGTTTAATTTGGATCGTTCATTTCATCAATTTATCTCGTCCGTCCATTCAAAATGGCCTTTTCCATAAAATGCCATCTTCTTCTCATTTTTGAGGGACACGCACATTTTGACATTTTGCATAGTTATTACAGGCATTTGCTTTCACACTTAAATCTCCATAGGCAATTTCATTATTTATTATTATAGTCATTTAATCAAGGCATAGGCATTGTCAATCATAGGCTTTTAGACATAGGCATTTAGATTTTGAGTAAATCCTTCAAAACTTTCTTTAGTCTTGTCATTCGTCATAGTTGCTCATACAAATCTCAGGGCATCTTCATTTACTGCAAGCAAAGGAGGTGTAACGAAGGTCAATCATGGAAGATGGAGATTCTTGGTAATATCATTCCTTTTCTTTTCATCATTTTCTTTTGTACTTCGTCATTTCAATGGATTTTAGTGTTATTTGATTTAACCATCTAACAATCTGATTTTTCCCTTGATTACATTGGTGAACCCGACATTTTGTAGAGAAATTTGTGTGTGTTCTTGTTTGCTTTCACTGTTTTGCAGGTTACAGCCAAGACATCATACGAAATCCTGTCACCTTCATTAGAGCACAGAAAAATGGGCGAAAAAAAGATTTTCAAATGGTTTCTGAGTTTTGTAGATCTCACTCCCAGCTTTGCAGAACATCAAACGGTTTTAAATTTCATTGAGATTTGAGAAAGTTATGGGCATTTTAGTGATCGCAGTTTTTTTCAATTTAATTTTTAAACCCGTGTTTTTCTTTTGTCTATAACATTTTTTTTGTGCAGAATTGTGGAAAAAGTTTTCTGGGTTTTGAAGGTCTATCATTTAGCTTTCCATGGATATCTACCACTTAAAATTTTGTTAAGTTTTGAGCAAGTTATCGCTGTTTTAATTTGCTGCTGTCATTAATGTTTTATTTATTTATTTTTTGTTTGTGTTGCTAATCTTCTCTTGTAGCGTGTGGCGATCCCCATTCGTGTGTCGAAGACCATTGATTAAAGAGATTACTAATTCATTGTTTGCAGATTCCAATGTCGAAGACAAGATAAACAAACATTGTGCTTGTTTTTCTTTCATAGATTAGCAAACATTTGATTTTTGGAGACATGAGTGATGAAGACCTTGCGGACATCACAGGATGGATCTATAAGGATACAGTCGCATTACCTCCATTACCAGTTCAAAAATATGGCAAGGGTTACAACATCATGAAGGCTAAAGGCTACGATGGTACTAGTGGCCTTGGAAAAAGTAAAAATGGTCGAAGGGAACCCATAGAAACTTTTCAAACTCCGAAGTATCTTGGATTAGGGTTTGGGTCACCTGAATATGACGATCGACGTACCTCTGGACTTTCAAATGAGCGAGTACATGCTTCTGACAGTGTCAAGACTACTAGGGAAACCCTCACCGAAATAGACTCCCATGAGTGGGAATTTGGCTCGGAACGATCCCTAAGTGACTGTTGTCTTGATGATTTATTTGTCGAACTAGGGGAACTGACCTTTGAACAACGATTCTGGCAAACATTCAAAATCAAATAGGCACCAAACAGTCAAAGTCCTACTACCTCCTCCCATGCCATACAACACCCGTCATCTAAACCCCGCCAGTCCAATCAATCCAATCAGTCCAATCAGTCCAAAGTGTCAGACGACATTGATAACTAGAACTCTAAAACCTTCACTCCTTATTATGACAACAAATATGACACTAGTGAAGGAGAATATTGGATAGAGTTCGATGTAGAGTTGGATGATAATAACCTCATATACAACATCACTGAATCCATCTGCATGCTATCCGCATCCTCACCCCAGTTCACTAGCCTTGACAATGGCATCTCCTTAGTTTACCCTGAATTAGTCGATTGGGACCAACAAGGACCGCCAGTTCTGGACACATTTCAGAATGATGAGGCAATCGCCGAATTCATGGGACTATGAGAAAGCATACCTAGTGGGGACCACAAATTAGGATTTGCCATTGATTTGGACTGCACGACATACTTCGGCGAGACTGTTCAGTCCTCTAGTTGTAAAAGTAAAAATAAAGTAAAAAATGAAACGTCTCTAGTTGAAAACCGAAAGGCACCTCTTGACGATAAAATAGTAAAAATAAAGGACGTATCTGCGGGTGAAAACCTCTCAGAGGCGACCAAAGATGGAGGACTGGACTTTCTCCCCGTACAACAGGAGAAATCGGCCATGCTTATTAAGGACACAATAGAGGATAACATTTCAACTGCAAAAGACCCCAAGATGGTCCTATTTGCAGCATCATTGACTGATGAAGAGAAACCAAAATTTCATAAATTCTTTGCAGAACAAAAAATCAACTTTGCATGGTCCTACACTGACATGCCAGGATTGGACCCAAAACTGGTTCTGCATCATCTGCCACTATTACCCAATGCTAAACCAGTCAAGCAGAAGTTGCGCAAAAATGCACCCTCAAGTTGCTCTACTGGTCAAGGCCGAGTTAAAGAAATTACTCGATGCCGGATTCATAAGGTCTATAGATTATGCTGAATGGATTTCCAACCTAGTGTCGGTGACAAAGCCAAATGGGCTGATTCGGGTATGTACAGACTTTCGGGATCTAAATAAAGCATGTCCCAAGGACGACTTTCCTTTGCCCAACATTGACATCATAGTTGACCTAACTGTAGGACATGAGATGCTATCCCTCATGGATGGTTTCTCCAGCTATAACCAAATCCGCATTGCTCCTGAGGATCAACACAAAATAGCATTTACTTGCCCATGGGGTACATACTGTTGGAACATCATGCCCTTTGGTCTCAAAAATGCAGGTGCCACATATCAAAGGGCTATGACCACGATCTTCCATGACATGATGCACAATATAATGGAAGATTATGTAGATGACCTATTGGCCAAATTAGCAACTAGGAAAGATCATTTGAAGATACTCGACAAAATTTTTAAGAGACTTGAAGAGTACAAAGTTCGGCTAAACCCTAAGAAGTGTGTTTTTGGGGTCACATCAGGAAAACTATTGGGATACATAGTCTCCTGAAGAGGCATAGAGGTCGATCTAACAAAGGTCAAAGCAATCATAGACATGCCTCCACCCAAAGGGATCAGTGAACTCAGAACTCTGCAGGGCAGAGTACAATCTATTCATCGTTTCATAGCCCAATTGGCAGATAAGTGCCACCCATTCTACTATCTGTTGTGCAAGAGTGTCCCCTTTGTATGGATGGAAAAATGTCAAGAGGCCTTCCAACAAATCAAAGATTATCTGCTGTCAACACCAGTCCTCATGCCGCCCATTCATGGAAAGCCGTTAATTCTATACATCTCAACTACTAGTTCAGCACTGGGGGCATTGCTGGCCCAAAATGATCATGAAGGAAAAGAAAGAGCAATCTATTACATTAGCCGCACACTGATAGGCTATGAGTTGAATTATACATACATTGAACGTGCATGCTTCGCTATTGTCTTTGCATCCCAAAAACTAAGACACTATATGCTCAGTCATCAGACACAACTGGTTGCCAAAATTGATCCATTGAAATATCTACTAAGTGAAGTAGCATTAATAGGCCGGTTGGCAAAATGGGTCATGATACTAAGCGAGTATGACATACAGTATGTTGAGCATAAGGCAATAAAAGGGAAATTAATAGTAGATCAACTAGCGGATGCACCAATTCAAGCCACTCATCCACTAGTAACTGATTTTCTCGATGAGTCCATTTTTCATGCAGAACCGGCAACACCATGGAAGCTATATTTTGATGGGTCTCATACTGGTCATGGCTCAGGCGCTGGAATCTTGTTTATCACACTACAGGGAGATTCAATTCCTAAGTCATTTAGGATCGCTTTCCCTTGTACAAATAACATTGCTGAATATGAAGCACTAGTCATAGGTCTCAAGTTGGCAATCAAATGAAAAATTCAGACATTGCTTGTATTTGGGGATTCCCAGCTGGTAATCAACCAAGTGAATGATGATTACGAAACAAAGGATGAGAAGTTGCTTCCCTACAAGAGGATGGTGGATAGTTTCCTGACATACTTTCAATCTATCTCTTTTGAACAAATCCCCAGGGTACAGAATAAGGCAGCTGATGCAATGGCTACTATCAATTCTCTCTTGGACATCCCTAAAAATGTGCCACAATTTGAATTTCTGGTAGAACAGCTTTTAATACCGGCATATGATATCCCAGAGTCGGAAATGGTTTGCGAACTTGTTGGTCCCAACTCTCCTTGGTATCAGGACATTTACGACTACTTAAAATCTCAAACCCTTCCACCGAACTTATCCAATAACCAAAGGAAGTCCTTCATCAGAAAATCCGCAAGGTATGCCATTGTCAGTGACACCCTATACCACCGTAGTTTCGACGATACCCTCCTTAGATGTCTTGACACTGAGGAAGCATGTACGACCTTATGAGAAGTACATGACAGTATATGCGGATCTCATTCAAGTGGTCCTCCGTTAGCTAAGAAACTAACGAGACTTGGGTATTATTGGCCGACAATGGAAAATGATGCAATTGAATATGTCAAGAATTGTCGCAAATGTCAAATACACAGTGACTTGGTCCATGCTCCAGCGTAGGAACTCCGACCGATCACTTCTCCTTGGCCCTTCACTCAATGGGGACTCGACCTCGTGGGTAAGATTCATCCAACCTCATCCAACGGCCATAAATTCATTATTACCACCACTGAGTATTTCACAAAGTGGATTGAGACCATCCCATTGACATACATTACCGGCAAGCAAATATCAAAGTTCATCCTTAACTACATCATTTGTCGGTATGGCCTTCCGCAGTCAATCATCACTGACAATGGACGTCCGTTCAAAAATCAAGACGTACATGAGTTATGTGAACGATTCCATATCCAACACCACTTTTCATCTCCATACTACCCCCAAGGAAATGGCCAAGCTGAGGCATCCAATAAAACCATTGTCAAGATATTAAAAAAGACTGTGTGACGCTGGCCACGACTGGCACATACAACTTAACCCTGCTCTGTGGGCTTACCGAACTAGCATTCGTACACCTACAGGAGCTACCCCATTTGCTCTAGTCTTCGGCGCTGAAGCCATCTTACCCATTGAGGTCGAAATTCCTTCACTACAAGTTTCGTTGAAGGGTCTAACTAATGAGGAGGAGTACAGACAATCACGCTTGCACGAGCTGGAAATGCTGGATGAAAGACGATAAAACTCACTAAATCATCTCCAAGCATATCAGAACCGCCTTTGTCGCAGCTACAATAAAAAGGTTATGGTCAGAAATTTTGACATTGGCGACCTAGTTCTCATGCAGAACCCCAAGAACCAAGTAGACAAAGAAAAGCCAAGAAAATTTGAACCAAACTGGCTGGGTCCCTATGTTATCATATCTTCCTTTGGTTCTGGGGCATATCAATTGGCAACTCCAGACGGGGAACAGTTGACTGAGCCCATCAACAGTTTACATCTCCGAAAGTTCTACGCATAGCATCAGAGGATGGAGCTGAAAACTAAAAATAAAAATAAAAAAATCATGAAAATAGTAAAGAGAAAAATGATTCGTTCAATAGTGAAAACCTGGCAAACAGGCACTTTGGACAAGTACCATGGTGAAAACCTGGCAAACAGGCTCCATGCGTAATCAATCATTGCTCTGCCATCTACTATCACTTTGTCTAACTTGGCCTAGGATGAAAGGTATTTTCTGCTATTATTCTGCAAATTGCTATCACATCCTACCCGACCTGTCATAATAGCTAAATGATTGACATCAGGTCCTGACGATTGTCTGTCTAACAAGTCAGCAGCATCCTGTCCTTATCCTTTGCAAGTGGCCAAGTCTTAGACCTGACTGGGGGCAAAATTTTTACCATGCAACTGTAATGGATGTCATGTATGATCACAAAAACATCGCAAAATGTCCTGAAGAAAGACCAAAAACATCATAAAAAGTCCTAAAAAAAAGACAAAAACATCACAAAATGTCCTGAAGAAAGACCAAAAACATCATAAAAAGTCCTGAAAAAAGACAAAAACATCACAAAATGTCCTGAAGAAAGACCAAAAACATCACAAAATATCCTGAAAAAAGACAAAAACATCACAAAATGTCCTGAAGAAAGACCAAAAACATCACAAAATGTCCTGAAGAAAGACCAAAAACATTGCAAAATATCCTGAAAAAAGACCTAAAAATCATAAAACGTCCTGAAGAAAACCAAACAAAACATCGGACTGCTTGAAGCACACAAGCGCATTGTCATCTCTGGTCAAAATCAATTAAGTCAATTAGTCCTTGTCATCTATCTGAACTACGTTGTCTCTGCACATTTGCTACGTAGGCAAGACTCATACTTGAGTCCCCGAGAAATTAGGTCAGTCCTTTAGGTTTGTCAAAATAAAATCATGACGCAATTTTTGATCAAGACAAAGTCATTGGTCGTGTCGAACTACGAGGTCTCTGAGTGTATGACGTAGGCAAGGCCATCTATCGATGAGCCCCCGAGGCCGCACTAGGTTAGTCCATTAGGGTTCATGGCACTACACTAGCACACATGTCAAAGGTCTACAATCATTTTCCACATGGGAAAACTCCTAAAACAAAGTAAAACAATCTCTTATTCAACATGACAATCTCATCAGTGCGTCACTCATATCATCAAGGTAATATCGGCATCTAGTCAAACATAGGTCAAATTCGGTCAAATCAAGTCAAATCATCAGAAACTAGTCAAACTGTCAAATTTCAGTTAGTCTTTAGATGAATCCTTCTGAACGATAACCGTTGTCATTTACGCCTTAGGATGTGTCCTTCCTAGGCATCGTCATTTTCCTTTCGACATTTTGAGCGATCTTCTTGACAATTAAAGATCACTCTTCCTGACATCAGTATTCTTCAGATGAGTCCTTCTGAAGAACCAACTTTGTCATGTATGTCTTAGGATGTGTCCTTCCTAGGCATTGTCATTAGTTCGAGGGACCCCTTATGACCATTAGGGATCAAATCCTCTTGACATCGGCATTATTCAGGATAAGTCCTTCCTGAATAAACCAAGTCTCGACATTTTTCAAGGTCATCAAAACTTTAAACATTCAGACATCTCGACATTATCAAACATGGCATCTTGACATCAGAATAGTGGATATCTAGACGCACTTGGCAAACACTTGACAATTGTCTTTTAATCTTTTATCATGTTATTAGTTTTTCAGCGAGATCCCACTAAGCAGGATTTAGAGAAGCAGCGACGTAGCATGACAATTGACATGCATGAATACTAGCTTCTCAGCGAGGTCTTGATCCTGGGATTTAGAAAAGCAATGACATATCATGATAGGGACTTTATTTTTGTATTTTGGCAATCATGTCACTAGTTTCTCAAGGATGTCCTAGAAACAGGATTTAGAGAAGCAACGACGTTTCATGATCTGTCCTTGTCTTTTTCTGCTTGTGGTTGATTCAGACAAAGACTGGGGCAATAACGCTCTTGGTATGAGTCACAATCTTCCTTATCTGTGACTGCTTGTCTTATGTGATGGTACGGCCTTGTACACCTTGATCTCTGTCATATCATGGTGTTTGTTGGCCATCACAACAATCTGCCCAATGATGATTAAGAGCAATAAATATTAAAAGTCCTATGGTAAGGCTTGAAGGATTTGGTCTAGGAATTAACATGCATCATCTTTAGTCTTGTCATCTTCTCTCACCCATCTCATATAAGCATTGCATCCATATCATCATCCATATCTTTTGCACTAACATTCCTTTGTCTCTTCATATTCTAGTCTCCTAACCAATTTCGAGAGCACACCCATGTTCTTGGAACCTGTCTGTCCTCTCGAGGGGGCATACCATAACCCTCCTCATCATTCTTCCTCATCTTATTTTGCACTGGGGCATTTTTCGACTTATTTTCTTTGTCACAATGCGACATGCTACATTATGACAAAGAGGGACAAAATGTAGACACCTAAAAATGACCTAGGCCTGCAAGCTTCATTTTTACCACTTTCGTCCTAGCATAATTAAGACATTTAATTATGTCCTTCGTCCACATTCAACTATTGATTAAATAATTCATAATTATTTAATTAATTCATGTCAGTTATTCTTCATGATTATTAAATAAATAAATTTTATTTATTTATTAAATACGTCATTAACTGTCTAGGTCTTTCTTTAATTTATTTAATTCCCTCTTCTGCATTTAATTCTTATTGATTATTAAATAAATGAATTTCATTTATTTATTTAATACGTCACTGATTGTCTTAATTAAATAAATTGATTAATTTAATTAATTGGTCTTATCTCCTAAATTAAATAATTAAAATTTAATTATTTAATTGCCAATTTCATATTCTTCTCATTTTAAATAAATTAAATTATTTAAAATGTCATGTCAATCCTAACTGTGAGTCCATTTTGATAAATAATCTGAAAAAGATTATTTATTATCTCATAAAATCATTATTTTGAATTAATTTAATTCAAAATAGTAAATAATCTTCCAAAAATCAAGTAATCGGGCAGATTCTTGATTTTCCAAATCTGATCTTCAGTCCAAATCTTATCTTCTTGATTTTTCAAATCTCGCAAATCAGGCAATCTTATCTTCTTGATTTTTCGAAAATCTTTATTTTCTAATTAATTGTCTCATTTATTTTCCACCGTCGATCCGATTTTATTCTGACCGTTCGATTAAGGATTTTTCCCTAACCCTAATTAGGGATTCTTAGGTTTAATCTGGATCGTTCATTTCATCAATTTATCTCGTCCGTCCATTCAAAATGGCCTTTTCTATAAAATGCCATCTTCTTCTCATTTTTGAGGGACACGCACATTTTGACATTTTGCATAGTTATTATAGGCATTTGCTTTCACACTTAAATCTCCATAGGCAATTTCATTATTTATTATTATAGTCATTTAATCAAGGCATAGGCATTGTCAATCATAGGCTTTTAGACATAGGCATTTAGATTTTGAGTAAATCCTTCAAAACTTGCTTTAGTCTTGTCATTCGTCATAGTTGCTCATACAAATCTCAGGGCATCTTCATTTATTGCAAGCAAAGGAGGTGTAACGAAGGTCAATCATGGAAGATGGAGATTCTTGGTAATATCATTCCTTTTCTTTTCATCATTTTCCTTTGTACTTCGTTATTTCAATGGATTTTAGTGTTATTTGATTTAACCATCTAACAATCTGATTTTTCCCTTGATTACAGTTGCCACCACCAAAAACATACATGATAAAGTCCTTCGACAGGCCTGAGTTGATCAATACAGGGGCTGACAAAATAACCTCTTTTATAAGCTCAAAAGCTTTTCTGGATTCCTCCATCCACTTGAAAGTCTGATCCTTTTTAAGCATCAGGGTAATCGGACAAACGATCCCTACAAAGTATACAATGAATCGGTTGATAAAATTGACCTTACCCAGAAAAGATTGCACTCCTTTCTTGTTTACAGGTAGAGGAAGATCCCGGATTACATCAACTCTTTCTGGATCGATGGCAATGCCCTCCTTCGAGACAACATATCCCAATAGATTTCCCTGGGGAACTCTAAACACACATTTCTTTGGGTTTAGAGAAATCCCAAATTCTTGGCACTTCTGGAAGACAAGCTCTAAATGATCAAAGTGATCATTGGCAGATTTGGAAAATATGGTCAAGTCATCCAGATAGATAAGTATAATCTTATGTATTAAATCCTTAAAGGCAATATCCATAGCTCTTTGAAAGGTGGCTTCGACATTTTAGAGTCCAAAGGGCATCTTAGCATATGCATATGTTCCCCACTTTGTGGTGAATGCTATTTTGTGTTGGTCTTCTTCCTTTACGTGAATCTGATTGTAGCTTGAAAAGCCATCCAACATTGAAAACATTTCAGAACTAGCTACGGTTTGTAGAATTACCTCCATAGAAGGCAGGGGGTAATGATCCTTTAGGGATTCCCTATTCAAGTCTCATAAGTCTACACATAGTCATATGCCGCCATTCTTCTTCCGGACTGGCACCGGGTTAGACACCCAAGTGCTATGTTTGATTGGGAACACTGTTCGAGACACAATCAATTTATTCAATTCTTCTGACATGAGTGATTCAATTTTTGGGTTCACGGGCCTCTGCCTCTGTCAAACTGGCTTCACTCCTTCCTATAGCTCAATTGTATGTTGAATAATCCTGGGATCATACCCCTTAAGATAATCATATGATTAGGCTACTACGCTCGGATATTCCTCGCAAAAGTGATTTTGCTCGTCTTTATTCCTCTGAGATACTTCCTTACCAACCTTGAGCTTTTTGTCCTCTCTGATATGCAAATTGGTATAATCACTTTTTTGAGCTACCATTTTATTTTTATCCTTCCTTGCATCATCGAAATTGAAAAGACTCTCCAGAGTGACTAGGCCTTTGGGAAGCTTGTTGGATTTCAACTGGATTATTTGATCTCCATAGGCTTCGGCGATCTTTGGTTGCAATTGGTCAGAAAATTCCCCAGATGACTGGAGAAATGATGCAATATGAGCATCACTATCAAACACCTACCAGTCTTGATCATTGTTTGGAATAGCAGGTCATACAATCACTCTTACTGCATGTTTATTTTTTAACAACTGGGAGGCTGGCTCAGACTGAGCCCCAACTGTTGCCATCTGGTCAACTTTGGAGTTGTTCTCCCTCGGTATAGCCTGAATATTAAATGCCTCAAAGCTTTCAATAAGATCTTAGACCCTATGCTGGTATGATCGCATCTAGACATTCTTTGTAGCATAAATCCCTCGGATTTGGCTGACCACCAATTCTGAATCTTTGAACACTCTTATTTGCTTTGCGCCCATATGTTCTGCAAGGCTCAAACCATGGATAAGACCTTCATATTCTGCTTCGTTGTTCGAGCATGGAAACTAGAAGCGATAAGATCTCAAGGTCTTTTCTTCAGACGAAGATGTCAAACATATTCCTGCCCCAACTCCTACTCTGCATTTTGCTCCATCAAAGTGAAAAGTACACAACTCCAAGGATGTTTCACCTCCAGATTCCTTAGTAACTTTGGGCATAATATGTCATTCCTCATGTATGACATAGGTTTTGAGTCTAGTTGCATGATAATTTCTAAAAGGTTTTGTGTCTATAAACTCATTCAACAAAGTTTCTTCATTTTTTGTCTGGGAGCTAGTTGCCTCTTCTTCCTCCAAAAATTCAACATTGAACCTTTCTTCCTGGGTAATTGAAGTATGCGCCACTTCAAAGTTGAGCAGGGCCTCGTCACCAACATGTTTGGAATACAAATTTTCCGGCAATAGCTTCATCTTAGCTCCATGTTTGGTTCTCAAAATAAGATGTGACCAGTCTAATGCTAGATATCCTCCAATATTTTCTGTGAACTCTTGGGACAAACATATCCTGAACAAAGGAGGGACATCAATGAGTATAGTATCTTGATTCACAGTGATACTGGGGCATGCAAACAATATCATAGGTAATCCTTTGATTACTCCAATGGTATCAACCCTATTTTTCATCTAGCTGAATGACTCCCTTGTTAAGAGGCTCATATTTTAACCCTAAAGAATCAACTACTTCCTTAGGCATGACAGTGGTGCTAGCACTAGATTCAATCATACAATTATGCAATAACTTGTCACCAATGATAAGCGTTAGAAATAAAGGACTAGGTTTAGGATTACTCTCTTTTCTAGAGCCTCTTCGAGCTTTTCTTCTGGTTGATTCGTTAACACTTTATCTAGGTCTGGCTTGGATATCTTTTCTTCATTGGGCTGAATAGGAATCTTCTCATCTTCCTCTCCCGACAACGCTTTCTGTAATAGCACCTTTTTCTCCGAAATAGCTAGGATATCCCACAAAGAGACATTGATAGAGGACTTCTTCAGTTGTTCCACCACATTGAACTGTGTTCGTGACTGATGAGTCAGGATTGCTTGCTCCTTAGGTCTCATAGCTGGCATAGGCCTCGTAGCTGGTGTATCTGGCTGTTTGGAAATAATCGGGGTGATTTTAGGAGCCTTTTGCTTCGGAGGAAGTGGATTCAGAGAGTTGGGAGTAGCCACCTTAGACTACTATGGGACTAACGACGGGCCTGGTGACAAACTAGGCGTCGAATGAGATGGAGGATTGGTTGGCGGAGATGTGAGTTCTCTGGTGAGTCTACGCTTTGAACGCGTGTTGTAGTTAGATTGCACTCGAGGCACTTGAGTTACAGGAATGTCATTCAAAAATATTGATTCTTCTCCTTCCATCCATGAAAAGAGTGCTTGTTCTGGAGCTATGTTTGACTCTTGCTCTATGGACATTCCTTGCATTTGAGCAGCGAGGACTGCATTATCCATCTATTGAGAGGCATATGACTAGTTTGTGGGATCAGGCACATTGCTTTGGCTATGTTGCTCCACAATATTTTGTTGCAAATTTCCCCACGGACAATTTCGGGGCATGTGTGCATCATTACAAGGAAAACACCATGAATTAGTGTCTTCAGCTAAGTTATTTTGTCCTACAACTAGCTCTTTACTTGAACTAGGATGGACGGTTTGCATCGGCAAGGTCACTGGAACAACTTGGTTATTTGACTGAGTTTGAGTATCGCCACATGATCTATCTTGCCACCGATTTGATTGGTAAGGAGCTTTTCCGCCTTGATAATTTTGGTAAGCTGAATTCTGATAGCTATATTGCTGCTGCTTCAACATTGTCAATTCATTTTTCATAGTCTGCATTTGCTCTCTCATCTCGTTCATCTCGACCGTTAGGGGGTTAGGCACAAGAGCTACACTCAGAGCCATTCTCAGATACACGTACATAGAATGGGGAGGAGTTGCAGGAGCACTAGTCGAAGCTGCTTCAGCCTTTGTGACGTTGAATTCTAGGAAAAATGGCATGATGGGTCTTGGTGCCAACTTTCTAGCAGCTATAAGGTTATTTTCCGTAGTAACAACAAGGCCATAAGCATCAGGTAAAGTATCTTCGGCAAGAGCCTATAGCATCATGGAGATGTCAGCATTAATGGACTTCAAGTAGAACATGAACGCCAAATCTGGAGGTGGCCAACTTCCAACAGGGACTCTCTGCCAAGTTGAATGAAATCGAGCATTGAAATCAAGCAGAGCTTCATGAGGAGCTTGCTTTATGCTGGCCAACTGATGATATAGCGAAGACCTATCGCCAGCATTTAAAAAATGCTCATAAAACGGGGTTCCAAGATTGTCCCAAGTAGCAATTGTGTTAGCTGGAAGAGTTCTATACCAGTTCAAAGCCTTTCCTCAGAATGAGGTGATGAGTAATGTTGGAGCCACATTTTCATTAGAAACACCATGCACTAGACATACGTCTGCTACATCTTGCGAGTGCTCCGTTGGAGTCTTTGATTCATCTCTAAAAAACTTAGGAATATATTTTAAAGCAGAGGATGGAATGGACGCCCATGCTGTGGGAGGTACCAGTGCTACCAAAGGACTACCAACATCCTGGGCTACATAATTTCTAGCGGCCATAGGTGCAGGAGATGGAGGAGAAGGGGGAGGTGAAGGACTACCTTGCTGACTTCTCGGGCAAACAAAAATTAATGGTGGTATGAGTAGGCCATGGAATCCTGTAGTTTGCGACCTAGTTATAGGCCTATAGTTGATACACACTTATATATTAAGAGAACGTGCTAGTTCGCGTCCCATCAAGCGTGCCAGAAAAAGAATTGTTGACACAAGATTTTGCAGGTGGTAGCAATCTTATGGGAAACTTAGCTATTAGGGGACATAGTGGGCTAGCTAATTGACCTCCAAAGATTTATCGAAGTCGGCTCTTCATTTTAGTGGGGGAGGTAAAGGGTTAGGAAGATAGCTGAAAATGTTAAATCTAGACTAAAGGTGATGCGCCAAATCATGAATGAAATTACTTGAGCATAGTGCTGGATGCAAAGGCTCGAACCACTAAAAGTTGTTCATTAATAAATTTTTCTCAAAAGCACTTTAAAACATAAGAACACCTTCTAAATGCATAGTATAATCTACTACAACTTTGGCCAACACAAAGGAGTTGAAAACATGATCTGTATTCATTAAGCTATAGAAGATTACAAAAGCTGAAGAACATGCATTCATATATCATAGGAAAATAAACGCACAGTCTAACCATCTTATCAAAAACATGAAAATAGGAAAGACCAAATTGATTGCAGATTTCAAGTTCAATAAAATATTACAGAGGTCGTTTCCCAGTGCTCAGGAGTTTTTATCTATCTAACAACAACCTAATAAAAGAGAAGCAGGGTTGTTTATATAGGCTAGCCCACCACTTGAAAACCATAGAGAAAGACGCCTTGATCAAACATCAATGCCCCAAATATTCTCAAGCCGCCACCAAATAGAAAGATCACTCACCAGTGCGCTAGCAAAGTCATATCAGAGAAGAGAAGGCCATGTAGTAGCATAAATGAACACGTGGCACCGAAGAAGAAAATGCGGCGGCAAGCGAGAAAAATCGGCGCAAAAGAACACACCACGCGTTGAGAAAATGGAGCCTAGAAAAATAATGACAGACGCCCCAGTGAAAAGCTCTAAGAGGAAGCCACATGGGTGATGCCGAGCGAAGATAACCGCAAAGTGGGCCCAGCTCAGAAAATGGCCAGAGAAATCCACGCATCATGCACACGGAACTCGGGAAAAGTAAAGTGATACAGAGCAGCAGGAATCTCTATTTGGAGGCCACGTGGCCAACGCCGAAGAGTTAAGAGCGATAAAGGACAAGGCGAAGCCACGAAGGAAAGATAACCGTAAAAGCTAGAAATTCATGAAATAGAGTTCACAAAAACAAATGCACATCATGACATTCCATCACCATAAGACCACATTTGTTTCAAGCATTTTTTCAAACAGTTCATTTAATTCTCTATGGTATTATTGCTTACTATTATGCTTTGATAGAAATTTTTCCAACCATCCATAGTTTGTTGGAAAGCACCTATTTTAGGTTTTTAGCCATAACAACAAGGAAGTGAGTAGTTTGATAAAATGATTTGGTACACATGTATGGAAAATGTGGTATCATAGAAAAGGTGGTGAGCTCTTTGAAGAAATGCCTTGAAGAAATGTGGTCTTATGGTGATGGAATGGCATTCCATCACCATGAGACCGCATTTCTTCGAGGAATTTTTTCAAACTACTCACTACCTTGTCTATGATATTGCTTACTATTATGCTTTAATAGATTTTTTCCAAGCATCCATAGTTTTTGGAAAGCACCTCTTTTAAGCTTTTAGCCATAGCAGTGAGGAAATGAATTGTTTGATAAAATGCTTTGGTAGACATGTATGGAACATGTGGTAGAATAGAAAAGGTGATGAGCTGTTTGAAAAATTGCCTCAAAGAAATTGGGTCTTATGGTGATGGACATCAACATGAGACCGCATTTATTTGAGGATTTTTTACAAAAAGCTTGTTTCCTTATCTATGCTATTGCTTACTATTATTCTTTCATATATTCCTTCCAAGCATCCATAGAATAGACTAGGCAGAGAACTGTTTGAAAAGATGCCTCAATAAAAAATGGTCTCATGGAATTCCATGACAAGAAAATACACTTGGAAGCTACTCCTACTTATTACTTATGCTATGTGAAGTAATTGCATCACTGCTTATGTTGACTTTATAAACAACTATATTGTAGTTGAAATTTCTTCATCTATCAACATCTAGTTATTAGTTATGGAATGCGAAGTAATTCTTTGAGTTTGAAAGATGTGCAATGTAACATAATCAATGATATGAATATAAACTATGTACATTAATCTATTAAGTACAATTCATTAGTTAAACTCTTTATGCTATTACCTATGTGAAGGTTTGACTAAATCCACTGGCACTAGGAGGTGTTCCCTGGAAACCTCCAATATTAGCCTATTCAACAACCAAAATCACATATTAAAATACCATTCATAAAAAAATGATATTAACATGTAATAAATATATAATGGTTTACTAGTTACATACCTCAATGATAGGTGTAGTGGAGAAATAAGCAGGTGTAGGGCCGGTGTACCTAGTATCAACATTGCGACCCTGCAATTTTATTAAAATCATACAACTAAATTAGTTAATCTTGCATTTCAAAATCAAAATTTAATAAATTAAATTCAATGAAAATGATAAATTGTACCTAAGTATCAATGCCATAGGCCTCATGCAAAATGCCAGCTGCCTTTTCCATCTCAATAGCTATAGACGGATCCTGTGTAGTAGCCTCTTGAGTGTCACTGGGCTCATATGAACAAGTCGCCCTACAAGATTGACACAAATGGGATCGAAGCCCACCACTCAAAGACTCGCCTAGATGGAACTGTAGAATAGGGATGGCATGTTGAATGACACTCTGGGTCAAAGAGCTGATGGCTTGCAAAGTCTCTACATCGACACTCTCCTTCATGATGGAAGGGATAACAATGTTCTCATGAAGTGGCCTAGTGAGAGGTTGTGTCCCTTACCACGTAGGATCTAGCTGTGCACTAGGTCTCTCTTGTGCCAATTGCCCACCTCTTCCTTGGAAGTCCCTCATATCAAAATAATTTGGGATTTTGTTCAAGATGAACTCATAATATAGTTTCCTAAGGAAATACTGCGGGACTTCACAATTTTTGCATGGTGGGAAATAAAAAACCATGTACCACCTATCCCAAAAAAAGTTCTTAATATGTTGGTGGTGGCACCAATGAAGAGGAAACCTCTTCGCATCGAGGCTAAGATTTGCATTTGTGTGTGGGTCAGTGAATAATGAGCACAAATCACCATTTGTAATTTTTAAATCTTTTACTAATTTATATGATAATTTATCTTTGTAATAATCCCTAGCCTCCTACCTCCTATCCTACCAACCAATTAATTGTTTACTAATTGAATCTACATGTTTTAACATTTCTTTCAATGAAGCTGCTAGGGCCATTCTTTCTGTAGTTGAAACATTTGGATTGTTCAACCTCCTGATTAAATCCTCAAGTTGATTTTTATTGTTCTCAATTTCACTCATTAAGTTTTAGTGAGTGCAAAGAGGATTTTGAGGGATTGGTGAAGGATATTGAGGTTGTGGTTGATTAACTTGAGGATTTTGTTGTTGTTCTTCTTGTCGTGCTTGTTGAGGATTTTGTTCCTCTTGTTGTTGATGTGCTTGTTCAGGATTTTGAGAAGGGTTTGTAGGTTGATTAACATCTCCTACAAATTCAAAAATTAAATATCAAAAACAACCTAAAACTAACAAATTCAAAACAAAAAACAAACAATCCTTACCTCTTAGACCTCCTCGTCGACGTGGTGACATCTTGGAAATGAAAAACAACCATTGATGAATAAATTTTCAAATTACCTCCTCCTAGAATGCAAGTGCAAAATATTGGGGTTTTGGTCGCGAGCAAGAAAAAACATAGTCACAAGCAATAATGAATTGGTTTTTTTTTGCTTTTAATAGGCCATATGCGAGCGTGTTATAATGTGATCATGTTATGGGCTCATTGTGGTCAATCCTTAGGCTTGAAACACCAAGCCATAACACGAGCATGTTATAACACAAGCATGTTATAATGTGAGCACTTTATAATGTGCTCGCTTTATGAGCTTTCAAAACTTTTTTAAAAAGTTGGCCACAAATTGGCTACCCATTTCTCTGCACTTACCCTATGTTTCCTTAGGATCTTCTTAAAATATAGCCACAAGATATACAACATACATAATATTCGGTCTAGTAGCAGTCAAATACAATAGTCTACCAATCATAGATCTATACTTGCTTTGATACACCTTAGGCTAATCATCATATTTACCTAGTTTGCAACCAATCACCATAGGAGTACATGCCATTTTGGAACCATCCATCCCAAACTTCTTTAACATCTCTTTCACATACTTAGACTGTGAAATATAAATTCCTTTCTTTGTTTAATTAATCTGTAGCCCAAGAAAGAAATTCATCTCTCCAAACATAGACATTTCAAATTCTTTCTGCATCTCTTCCACAAACAACTTGCACATAGTTTCATTTCCTACAAAGATAATGTAATGAACATATATAACCACAATCAATATTTTGTCATTTTCAATCTTAAAATATAGATTACTATTTTCCATACCTTTATTGAAACCTTTCCAAATCAAATACCTCTCTAACCTCGCATACCAAGCTCTAGGAGATTGTTTCAATCCATATAAAGATTTCTTCAATCTGCACACCATATATGATTGATTTGACAAGTCAAATCCTTCTGGTTGTTCCATGTAGACTTCCTCTTCTAGCTCACCATTCAAAAATGTTGACTTGACATCCATCCGATAGACTTTAAAATATTTATGAGCGACAAATGCTAAGAACATCATTATAGCTTCCATTCTTTCTATCAGGGCAAAGGTCTCCTGAAAATCTATGCCTTCTACTTGTGAGTAGCCTTTACACACAAGACTTGATTTTTTTCTAACCACTTCTCAATTCTCATTCAACTTATTTCTAAACACCCACTTTGATCCAATAATTTTTTTGGTTGTCGGTCTTGGGACCAAATCCCAAGTTTTATTCTTCTCAATCTGCATAAGTTCTTCTTTCATAGCTTCCACCCAATTTTCATCTTTACATGCTTCACTTACAATTTTTGGTTCAATCCCAAAAATTAAACACAGGTTTACTTCAACAACAACTCTACTTCTTGTCAATACACCTTTTCTCTTATCACCAATAATATGATTTTTTGAATGATTCTTTTGTACATACCAAGGTGTCTTAGGGGACACCACCAGAGCTTCTTCTTCTCTTTCTTTCTATTCATCCTACTTTTCTTGCTTATCCTTTTCCCATTCTTCCACAATCTCTTCTATTCTTACAAAATTAGGTTCATCAGATACATATCCATCAATATCAATACAATTCTTCATTGTTTCATCAATCTTGACATAATAACTTTCTATAATCTTTCTCAGTATTTTATTGAAACATCTGTATGCTTTTCTTTTAGTAGAATTTCTAGGAAAAATGCCTTCATCACTTCTTGCATCAAACTTTCCCAAAGGTTTTTCATCTCTTTTGATATAACATGTACTCCCAAATACCTTGAAATACTTAACGGTAGGGATTATTCCATGCCATAGCTCATAGGGAGTCTTAGTACTGTTTTCTCTTTCTTGAACACGATTGAATACATAAACAACAGTATGAATAGCTTCTTTCAAGTAAACTTCTAATAAATCAGCCCTAGTAATCATCGATCTAGCTTCCTCTTGAACTATTCTATTTTTTCTTTCAACAACTCCATTCTCTTGAGGAGTTCATAGGGCAGATAACTATATCTTTATTCCATGCACCTCACAAAACCTTTCACCTAGTAGACTTCTCACTCTTGTAGGACAATAGATATTTGTATGAATTAAATCTAGTAGTCCAATAGTAGACTATTCCTTTGATCTATAATGACTTCTTTCTTGCTTTTCAAATTGAAAATTTCTACAAATAACATTAACATGATTTATAATTCTTTTTAAATATCTCACAACCTAAGTAGCACTAATCCTCACCAAGTTATCAAAATTCATGTGACACATTATTCGATGCCATAACCAACTATCATTAATCTGAGTCATAAAACATCATCCATCAACACCCTTCAGTTGGTAGCTATTTCCTTTAGATTTCATTCCAGCAACAATCAATTTTTTGGATCCTTTCCGGATCTCACACCTCTCATCCTGAGACAAAAGATCATATCCCTTACTACACATTTGTCCAACACTCAAAAGATTATGCCTTAAACCCTTAACATAGTAGACATCATCAATATTATGCTTCCCATCAAAACTTACTAAACCTATCCCACAAATTTTAGCACCAGTATCATCTCCAAACATAACCAAGCCTCCATCATATTTTTCAAGCTTAACAAACTTATTTTTATCACCATTCATGTGATGTGAACAACCACTATCAACAACACAATTTAGTTTTTTTCTTGTTTAGCATGTAGGGCAAAGATAACAATACCTTCATTTTTCTCCTTCTTCAAAGGGCTTTCCTTCACCTATTTTTCAAAATTAGTATTAGGTTCATCCTTTATCACCAGGAACAAGCATTCATTGCCATCAATATCTTCATATTATGAATCCCCATCATATACACTAGCATTCTCATTCACATAATATGCTCTGTTAATCTTCTTTCTTTTCTTTTCTTTCTCATATCTTTGTTTATTCCTTTTAGCTCTTTCTGGACACTTTGCAATATAATGACCTATTTCTCCACAACTAAAGCATTTAAAGGGTAACTTACCTTCATACTTTCCAGAGCCTTTTGTCATCCTTCTTACAAAGTTAGCTTCTATTTCATCAAGACTTTCTTCATCTAGATCTTCATCTTTTGTCACCTTAAAAGCAGTTTCTAATTTGCATCAATTCCTTAGATTCAACTTCCTCATCTCATAAGATGTCAAAAATCACAACAATAGATCTTAGTTTATGTCTTATAATTTATACTTTGTTCAATAACACACACCTTCTCACTGTAAGCATCAGGGAGAGTTCTAAGAATCTTCTTTACAATCATAATTTCATCTATAGTAGCACCAAGTCCTCACATTCTGGCCACTATCTCATCTAATCTTTGTACATAAGCTTTAACATTCTCATATTTTGACATATATAGAAGCTCAAACTATGTTTCCAAATTCTAGAACTTTTCCTCTTTGACTCTTTTATCACCTTCATGTGCCCTTTCCAAAGTATCCCAGACTTCCTTAACAGTCTTCAAATTCTGAAGTTTAATCAACTTGGAATGTACCAGAGTGTTCTTCAGAATGTACTTCACCTTGTTGTTCACTTCATGTGCTTTGATCTCATCAGCTATTCTTAGACCATTAGAAGGAGGAGTGTAAGGATTCTTATAAGATTTCTCCACATCATATCCACAATATTCTAGATATTCTTCCATCATTATTTTCTAGATAACATAATTAGTTCCATTGAACCTCGAATAATCATAAACCATTTTGTCAGCCATCTCAAACCTTCCTCAAGTGGTTAAAATCTTCACCAAGGAACCAAGATCTGATACCAATTATTGAATAGGACAACTAAGAGGGGGGGCTGAATCAGTTGTCATAGAATTAAACTTACCAAACTAATCCTTAACAAGTGCTTAAATGATTAAACATTAAGTGCAAGTGTAAGAACTGAAAAATCATCACACAAACACAACAAAACCAGATTTATGTGGAAAATCCAATGAGGGAAAAACCATGATGAGGATTAACTCACACTATAGAGATTATCAAAACTGATTACAAGAGGCTTACTGCTTGAGAAACAAGGCTCACTGCCAAAACAAGGACTCACTATCTAGAATAATTGTCTAGAATAGGCTCACTATCCAATAGGGATAACAACTCGAAGGTCACACTACCACAAAGATAAAAGGAAGATATAGGAGATATGTTATAGAAAGATGTAAATATTAATGCAATAGATAAATCCACCACAATGACTCACAAACATGCGTGAATGATAGAGTACACATTATGCTCACTGCATATGAAAAATCAACATTTAGGTGTTGCACTGATCTACCACACTTACATCACACACACTCACTGAATAGAATCAATCACACATCTATCTGCACTTTTTCTTTTCACTTATCTCTCTTCTTTGCTCTTTTGTGTGTCTCTTAACCACTAACTCATCTTGTATTTATACCATCTTCAACTTTGAAATGTATCCAAAGTCAGCCATCCAAAATTAAATCTAATTTAGGTTGGTGCCAAAATAGCCTTGGGTGGAATTAGAATGAGGTTGACCCCAAAAAATGCTTCATTAACTTTGAAGATAGTGTTTGGCACAAGGTCGACCAAACCAGTGTAAAACACATAGAACAATTAAGCACAAACCTTCCAAATATCATGATCAGCTTTATCACGATCATATAATTATAACTCTCAAACCAAAAGTGATAAGACTTCAACAAAGAGAAATTTGGACCAGAAAAATTTCTCTTGGACCTCAACTAGAACCTTAAAGAACCATAACTCACAACTGGTGAACATAACTCACCCTAAACAATGAATTAGCAGCCAAAAAATTGGATATAGCAACTTCCAACGATCATGACCAACATATCTAAACCACAAAAATATATGAGAAAAACTCGGAGCAACCATTGAACACTTACAATCCTCGTTCAATACAATTTTCTCAATATCCTTGACATATACAGTCAACAACAACTAGCTGATAACCAGTTGATCAATTGAAATCAATGAAAAAAGCCTCATTCCTTCCATTCTTGCAAAATTTCCTACATCATCGTAGGCATGACTTGAAGTGCTTGTGGGAGAGCAGGTATTGAATGGGGCTCATTCATTGGCCGAATGGTTGCCCTCCCCTAGTTATATAGAGAAGATAATTTGTGCTTATTATTGCAAGAGGAGGTCCTGCATGTATGAGTTGAGATGATGAAAATCAGCCCAATCCACTATTCAACTGATTGATCAAACTGAACCATAGCAATGCCCAACATGGATGATACCCAAATAGAGAAGAATGGTCAATCCATGTGTGTGTAATCAACTATAATAAGCTAGAATAGATGGGGGATGGGGATCCAACCTATCTATTATCCATTATATTATGATAGGGGGGAGAAAAACTAAGAGAAGAGAACCATGCGTGGGTTCATTGGAATGCTACTAGAGACTCTTCAGAGGTATCACCTTCTCTCCTGCAAGCACTTTAAGTCATGCCTGCGGTGATGTGGGAAAGCCCCGCATCATTGCAGGAATGACTTGAAGTGCTCATGGGAGAGTAGGATCACATTTCTTTGAGGCATTTTTTGAAATAGTTCACTTATGTGATCATATATGTCTTAGCTTTAAATCTCACATAAATGAATTGCTTAAAAATATTGTATCAAATATTTTCCTCTATATCCACGTATAATATAGGAAGATCAAACTATAACCATTTAGAAGCATATTGCACTAACCATTATTTTTCTCACCCAATAATTCATGAGAAGTAGATCAAATGGGTTATGTGAACATTAATCCTAGCATTGATTATCACTCATTCTTTACAACACATAATTATAATGGTGCTTTGAACAATTAGGGTGTATTACACCATGCAATTGGTGTTTATTGTCTAGAAGTTGAGTAATACAGTAAGCAAATTCTCCTAGTTCCAATTAAATCAATCTTCAATAACAAGTCTTCCAATTTTGAGAAATCCAAAGCCATTCCAACCCATTA
The DNA here is from genome assembly GCA_007115665.2 of Sequoiadendron giganteum. Taxonomy (NCBI): domain Eukaryota; kingdom Viridiplantae; phylum Streptophyta; class Pinopsida; order Cupressales; family Cupressaceae; genus Sequoiadendron; species Sequoiadendron giganteum. The sequence goes on along the minus strand of CM021104.1, from coordinate 352,705,280 downwards.
CAATTAACCATGTAGAATTTTAGCTCTTGAAGTTTAATTTTCATTCAAATATTACCATGCATACAATATATTTTCCCTTGATACTCCATCCAGTACCTTGTTTGCAACTAGTTAAATATGATCATAAATATTTTCTTTTTCTGGGCTCTATATATTTATATTTCATGTATTGCTGATGACAACTCAAAATTTTTTTTCAGAATTTTGTACATACAAGTTATGTTGTGTTATAGCATTAATCCCTAGATACTATTGTAATTTTTGTCCTCTCTTTAGCAAAATAAATACAAATATGGCTAAAACAAATCAGTTGTTTTATTGTATAATTGAATACTTATTTTCTCACAAGTGTAAAGGTTCCCCCTAAATAGAAGCCTTGAGTTTCTTTCTTAAAATAAATAATGGAAAAATGCAAGTTTGAAATTAACTCTACAAAAAATTTGCAAGTGGATATGTAGTTCTTGATTGAATGTGCAATGCATGGAAATATCGAGCATACTTCTAATGGATCTTGACCTAATTTACCCTCTTCTAATGAATATCTTGCTTATTTATATGACATGAATAAAATCATTATATGTAATGCTTACAAATGCATTCAAAAATTATATAAATAAACATAAAAGAGCAACACAAGAGAAAAAACATGTTCAAAGATCAAGCTACCTTGATAACCCAGGGCTAAATAAGTAGTACTGTCCACAAACAAGTTTTTAAAGAAAATATCCAAATGGGGAATGGATTATTAAGTTGAGAATGTATAATGCAATGAATGTAGAACTAGAACAATAAGATCCAATAAGTTCTTCATATCAAGATGGATATGGTGAGGGATGAATATGAAATTCCAAATACCAGCTTCAATTTTGGCAACACTATGGATATGATGTTTACATCTACTTTGAAAGCCATCAGAATATATTTGAAGTGTAACCTAATAAATTTGAGTCTTGAAGATTATGGCAGGAGACTAGGTATTAGGAGGCGAATTTTGAGGCAACCAAAATGAAGAACAAAGAAAATCATTACTAGTGCTCCAAGGTAAAAAGTGGGCATATGATGGATGATTCAACTCAAAGAATATAAAACAAACAAGGTCACCAAACTCCTTATGAGTAAATCTCACAAAAAACTCTGTTTTGTTCCAAGAAACTTGACTTCTCCTTGTGTGAGGACAAAAAAATCCCTATACAAGGTAGAAGAAATGACACAAATAATGATAATGATAAATAAGTTCAATTTTTTTTTAAGGCCTACACTTAATTTGTAAAATCGTTTAATTAACCTTCACACAATAGAGGAAAGGCCTACAAATATTTGCATTGATTCATGAAAAAGAGTGGAAAAGGCCTACAAGTATCCAATAATGCAATCACCTGCCAAGTCAAATATAGAAAGGATCCATGATATAGGAGTAACAATAGATTACTACATCAACCTCAGTAGTGAATCCATAATCCCTTGGACATGTGCATCGATAACAAAGAATAAAATGAAGATCTTCAAAACTTTGCAAGAGAAGATTATGAATAAGGATAGTGAGAATGGTCTTCATGCAAGATCAAAAAGTTTCATACCATTTTCGCATTGAAAACTTGAAATTTATCTAAAAGTTTGAAAATTCTGTAACATAGTGAGAATCTTAGGTAGAGAAACTTAATTATGCACTCAAACATGGCACTGCTACATGTTGTGTGTTTCACCTGGAAAACCAATCCAATTGGGAAATAATTAAAATCATGTTGCAAGTAGTAGATTGATAAAAGAAATGGGCTTTGCATACTTAAAACATCTACTTGAGGAGATATTGGCATCACTATTTTTTAAATAAATTCAACAAAAGCAATGAATGGAAACATATAATTGGAATATGGTGCAACTAATTCAAAGCATAACAATAGGGATTTTTTTATCATATGTTGTAGTTACAAGTTCCCTGCTAGACATACATGAAAATGTGGAAGCATAGACAAGGCAAGTGAACTATTTCAATACCTAAATATTAAGATTGTAGAGATGTGTAAAAATGCATTCCAAGTTATGGAATGTTATTTCATTTAAAACATTAATAAACCTAATTAATCATTTCAAAATTAATATCACTAAAATTCAAAAGTTAAAATAAACAATCAATCCAATGAGTACAAATATACCATGCCTGAAGAGTCACATTCATCAAAATCAAACCCTAAATATTATAGGAAAATACTTTAAGTGGAAATAGGCTTGTTATCTTACTCATAAAATAAAAAGTATCTTATTAAAAATGTAACTGAAGAAAACAAAATATAAAGACCACCCATCTTTACTGAAGAAACCAAATACAAGCTACAAGCAAACAACAAAAGTAGGAATACAAGTGACATAGTTCTTGGCACTCATTTCCATGCCTGTAACTATTGGCATAGATAATATTTGGTACCATTTATGACATTGGAGTTAATCAATCAATAATATAGTAGCTTTCTTACTACTTCCACTCTTTACAAAGAAAGCATGGTATTCAAGTACAAATGCACTTGAAAATATCCTCTAGAAGTCTAGGCAAGAACACATTGATGTGTCCAACAAATTTTAATTTGATGATTTCTCTTGAGAAAAAATATTAACATAGAGGGTTAAGCATGGTTGTCCCTGATATAGAATGACATAACTTGCACATCAAAAATAAATGCTAGCAAAAGACCCAAGTAAATGTATCCTTTTCAGGGTACAAACACCTAAATATGCTAGAATGCAGTTAACTATAGTTTCCTAGCTTCTGAAGCATCCATTTAACAAAGCAATCTAAAAGTTACTTGAATTATAGTTAAATATGCTTTGGTAGACATATATGCAAGATGTGGAATCATATAAAAAATACTTAAATTGTTTGACAAAATGCCTCAAAGAGATGCCATCTCATGGAATGAAATGATATGATTGCAAAATATTCACAAAGTGGATTTTACAAGGAAGCTCTCATAATCTCTTAATTAATGGATTTTTCAAGGTTTTTATGAGGGTTTAGTTAATAGCAAGGAAACTGCAACAATATCAATGCATGTTGAGAAATGGATACAAATCAGTGGCTTGTTAGTTAATCTTTAACACTTTCTTTGGGATTTGTAAGAATATACTTCAATGGAATACAATGACAAGACCTATGATAGGTTTTAAGCAATGATTTTTATAAGCTAAAACCTGATGCAATGTTTTAATATCAACACCAATGTGAAACCTTCATTATGGGTAGGGAAAACAATGAGATTGATCACCAACTACCACTATCAACAACATGGATAGTAACAAGAAGTTTTAGTAGGGGTTTGGACAAGGATAAATTACTCTTGAGAGTGAAGTATAAATTGAAACATATACTTACCATTTATTTTCAACAAAAATTTTCTTCTTTTGCTCTATAATTTTAATTTTTTTTGTTACTTTACTTTTCTATGATCAATTGCAATTTTACTTGGCTGGTATTTTTTGTGGCTTATAAATGGAGGAAATACTGTAAATGTGAAATGAGGTATATATGCTATAGTTTAAGGTTTATATTTATAAATAATATTAGTTAATATGTTGAGTGTGGAATGTCAAATATTAGCTCCCAAAACCATCCAAACCAAAATTATCATCCTTTTCCTCTAATGCATGGGCTTATTGCTTTCATGACACTAATCAAGCTGCAAACTTGGTATGTAGCTTAGGAGCAGACATTTCTAATAAGATTGTATCTTGAAATTCCCTTGAAAATACTTTCAAATGGTCTAAATGTCTCATGTGTTGCTCCAATTTATCATGTTTTCCATTTTTCTATTTATCCTATACCTTGATAAAGTTTTCACCAAATTCAAATCATTTGGCACTTGCAAAATAGTTGATTACAAATAACCAAACAAGGCATCCAAATGAACTTCATAGTTTAAGAACTACATACTAATTTTTTTTTAATGTTAATAAAGCTTACATGGCCACAAGTAAGTTTGCAAGCAATTGCATGGATTGCTTCATGAAGAAACACAATCATGAGCTTAAAAGGAGTCAATAATGATGTCCTCCAAAGCTACAAAATAGGATTTATAATTCAACAAAAAAATAACATATATCCCTAGGGAACAAAATGACTTTGAATGAATTATGAAAATTAAATTTAGGTTCGTCCATACTATCATAGAAAAATCATGAATATAGCCAACAATTTCATCTCTAATAAATCAACAATCTGATCAAATGTGAGAATGACTTGGTGGCCATACAACAAGGATGACAAAAATAAAGGCACCAATAGTCGCAATAAAGGTGAATTGATCATGATTGCAACATATTTGAAGTTCCCAATCTTCCATTTCCTAATGCAAAAGTTTCAAAATATCAATTCCAATCTTCCTCACAATTATGTTTCTATAAATACGCAATAAAGTAGTATGTGAGGCTTGAAAAGACCACGAACCATACAAAAAATCAAGATCATAAAAAAATACATTGATTGAGAAATTACAAGAATTTCCTTGCACTGAAAACACATAATAATGATTACACAAATAAGAAAAAATCAATTTCTTAAGAAAGATCTAGGACTTAAACAATAAAAAGAGAATAGAAGGGGTAGTCACTATCGTGGGTCTAAAATGGAAGATGCAATTTCTCCTCTTCCAATGTCTCAAGAGGGAGAATGAACATTCCTTCCCCTTCATATTTCAAACCAACATTGTCAAAAAACTCAGGAAAGTAATTGTTATAAATTTTAAATGCATTTTTGTTGGACAAATACATTTGAAACCACTTTCTTTGTTGCTTAAGAATGTCTGATTTAAAAAAGGTTGATGAGGAACAAGTTATTGAAACCCGCCATTTTACATAAAAGAATTCAAGAATGAGATTTTGTGCCCTTAATTACAGATTCATTAGTCTGTAACCTTTTCATAAATACTAAGGTTAAAGAAAATTCTACCTCATCTTTCAAAGTGCAGGTTACATTATTGCAAAGTTGGCCTAGAAGGAAGAAAGGGAAAAAATAAAAAATGATTTTTAGTCCACTGATTTTGATCTATTGTCCTTGTTGAGATGATTGTAACACACCCACAATAGGCCAAAAGGAATCCTCAAACAATAATAATAATGATATTGAAGATAGGTTAATAATATTGAAGATGGGTGGGTCAAACAATGGACAATGATCCCATCAACAAACTACAAGAAATTATTTGTGTAGAATACTAGTTCGAGGCTAAGAGAATTCAAAGGGAAGGTCCAGGATAATTTGATGGACCAATAGGAAATGTATTTTTTTAATAGATTGACTTAATTTGTAGAGAAATTAAATCAAAGCAATCTAATATCATGCATAGTGCAATGAGATTAAGTTTGGAAATGACTATATAGGTGAAGGGTTGCAAGGTTTTGTGTTTTTAGAGATCAAGGTCAAAAGAGGTAGAATTTTAAGCAAAGAAAACCAAATAATAATGAAGGATTGTCTATTGATCAAGGGAAAACAAGTCAACATTAAGAGATGTTTGGTAAAGAAACAAAACATGACAATCCACTATCAAATGGTCATGCGAACAATCATATCAAGAATAATGTGTAGTTTGAAGACTTAGTCTTGTTGCAGTCAAATGACAATTGATAAGAATGTTTAGTGGTTATTAAGTCATTCAAGGTTGTGTGACTAGGTTTTGGATGGCATGATGAGATTCAAGATGGAGATCATGAATGGTATCAATAAAAGTGAGCAAGGTAGTGATTTTCCTTGATCGAGTCACAATCAAGGAAAAGCAAGAAAAATTTAAGTGGTGATAGTCAAAAGAGATGAGGACTTGAGGTAGTGTAGTAGTCAATCTTGAATTTCATTTGGTGAATACCTTTGATTCCAAAAACCTACTATCCATAGACCAAGATATATTTTCAAATAAATATGGAGGTCAATATAGTTAGAGGAAATGGTAATGCTGTTTAAATGTAGTGTTGAGTGAAGATCAAGAAGGTAGTCCATTGCCATTAATGGCTATGAAGATAGTGCCTTAGGGATGTGTTTCTCTTGAGAAGATCCAAGAAAGAAATGGAGCATAGTTTTGTGATTATCAAAGGGAGATAAGGTGAATATCATCTTAGAGGTTTAACACAGATCCTTGAAGGGGATTAATATAGATTTATTCAGTAGGAAAAAGAGACTAATTCTATATGATTTTTCTTTATAATTCATTCCAATGTTGATAATGATCAATTCTAGCTTTGCAAAATACACAACATCATTAACTAATAAGTTCTTAAAAAAATGTTAGGATGCACCCTTCCAAGGGACATACCTCTCCAAATTTTCAAAATAATTGCAACTAGTCTAGCCATAAAATATTAAGATGCATAGTGTTAAGGGACTACCTTAAGATGCATAGTGTGGAGTGTAACCTAGCATTCCTACCTTGATTCAATAAACTACCTCTAGGCCATCAAACACCTGACCATGCAATACCTCCGAATTTCTATTTTGTGGGGATTCCCTAAAAGACATGAACGTAGGGCATCAAAACAATCTAGAGATAATGTTGGAGCCTTCCGCTTTGGAAATAATGGAATCTACTTCCATTGAAACTTTTGGTGATATGTGAAAAAATTCTAGGCTATAGCTATAGGTTTCCTTTAGTGTTCAGATTTGGTTTTGTGTGGTGTTGGTCTCTTCCCCTTAGAGTGGCGAGGAGAAACCCTTCCTCGTGAAGGATAAAGGGGGGAAATATTTTACACGGTATTAATTTTAATTGTAATGAAATTTTTAAATGGCGGGGAAGAGGGAAATTACCAATTTGTGTGACTAATTATTTAGTCATTTATTTAGTCATTTTAATTTATGTGGCTAATTATTTAGTTGTGTTTTTTACCAGACGATCAAATTAGTCATTTATTTAGTCATTTATAGTTGTGTTGCAAAAAAATAGTAGAATTTAGTCATTTTTAGTTGTTGTTACTAAAATGTTTAGTCACTTAGTCATTTATTTTCCAAATTCTACTAGTGGCACCATCATTAGCATCATTCTTATCCTATTCTTGTTCTTCTTCTTCATTCTTGTTTTCATTATTAGCATCGATGGTCTTCTCAGTATCTTCTGGAGGAGTAAGGATTTATATGGAAGCATTTTTTTCATCTATAGGTGGTGTTGAGGACACCACATTATCTATATCATCAAATAATGGAGTTTCTTTTATAGTATGAACATCTACCTCTTCCAAAACCTCGCTAAAAATAGGTAAATATATAATCGGAGGAATATTTTCCTCTACATTAGTGACCTTTTCTTTATCATTCTCCTTTTCCTATGTAGTACCAGATGATGAAGCAGTAATCATCCCAATTTTTTTTGCAATATCTTTGATAGTATTCACTATTTATTGCTTTAGCTTGTCTAGTTGCTCCTTTTCTCTTCCCATAAGAATGGTGATTCTTTGCTTTACTCTGAATTCTTTTGTATGCACTTCAATCAATGTAGCCTTCTCATAATCTGATAGAGGGGATCCAATTTCCTCTAAAGCATCAATTCTTATCTTATCTTCAACTTCAACTTCTTCATGCCTTCTTTCCACCAAGGCATCCCACACAACACTAGGAACCTTCTTCCTAATGTTATTCATATCTACATCTAAAATGATAATGTACTGAATGATTGCTTCAATGATTATTTTCTTATCTTATTCATTCACTTCATCATATAGCTTCATAATACCTTCTAACAAAATATCATGCTCTAACATGTTACTGACCAAAATTTCTAATTTTATTGGAGTACAAGCTCTTATCGAAGGAGTTTTTGGCTTCTTTTTCTTTTCAGGCTTTGAAGATCCTTCCTCTGATTTCTTCTCCTTCTTTTTAGGAAATTTGTGGATGTGTATAGTGAAAGATTCATTTTCTCTTTTTATCTCCTCTTCTTCAGAAGTATCTACAATGTCAACTTTTGACTTCTTTCTTCGAGTGCTAGCCTCTTGTGAGGCACCTTCATCGCTTGTGGTAGCACTACTTATTTTTCTTGTAAGTTGTTCTTCATGTTCTAGTCCAAGCTCAATTTATTCTTACATAAGAGTACTTAAGTTCTTCTCCCTAAATAATTTTTTCTTTGTCCTTCTTCCAAAGGTAGTAAGGGCTGCTATCAGAGGCACATTATTTCTTTTGCTCATTCTTGTACTTGGTCTAGAGGGTGCAATCACTTCTTCTATTATCGAAGCACTAGGCTCCACATTCTTTACTTTTGCAGTAGTTGTACTAGAGGATTTGGGCAAT